>CM051001.1:19241413-19251413 GCA_027704905.1 Muraenolepis orangiensis
CGGGGAGCAATGTAGGGGGTGCCTTGCTCAAGGGCACTTAGGCAGTAACCTGGTGTTTCCGGGTCTTGAACCGGTGACCTTGCGGCTCCCAAGCCGAGTCCTTATCCACTGAGCTCCTGCCCCCCCAAATTATTATTATTATTATTATTATTATTATTATTAAACCTGTGAAGGACTTCTATCTATGTCAGCCGAATGTAAGATGGGTCTTCATGACATGAACCAAAAACAACATGACAACAATAACCAATAACCAATCCAAAAAGCTCTTACCTCACATATCCGATAGACCTTGTGCCACACACATTTCACATGAAAATAATAATAGTACACTTTATTTTTACGGCACCATTAATAACAATGTTTACAAAGTGCTTTTACGCGCACAATAACAGGAAACCACTTTATAATATTCGGAATGAAGATACAGCAATAAAACCCATTTTCCCGCCTATTTTCCCCCCAAAGCCTTGGTGAGAAATAAAATAACTTTAAACGCACGATCAATGAACGTATTTGAGCAGACTGTTTTAAAAACCCCACACACGGTGGGAAATACTCATACCGTCTCCCCCGAAATCCTTCGGTGAAATTTAAATAAAACGAATCACACTTCCAATGAACACAGCTGCTGTTTAAACTCCCAACTCTCATGCCCCCCCCCCCCCCCCCCGCCCCAAACAAAAATAAAATAAAATAAAATTCAAAAAATGAAAATCAAATCAAATCAAGCACCACCCATTTCCAAAAGGCAAGTTTGAGAAAAAGGTCTGGTTCGAAACCTCCTACACGGTCCAGGAAATACTTCTTCGTCTTACTGTCTCCCCTGTCTGTCCTTTGGAGGGACAGTGGACCGCTCCACCTGGGATCTATGGAGACCCGGCACGGCTGAAAGACAAATGGGTCCGGGTCGGGTCAAACAGGAACAGCTGTGGCGGTGTGTGCCGCTGCTAATGTGCTCCTTCCACCCTATCTCTCCTTTCCCCGGCTCGTTCTCCTCCAGGTGGATTTACCAGGGATTTGGCTCTAACTCTATTTTTGTTTCTTAACCGGCACTATGGTCCGGAACTCCCCCTCCCTACTTTCGGCCATCGCTGTATGCTTAAAAAAAAAAAATATATATATATATATACGTATATATATATTTACAATAAACCTCTCTGTGCCACATCCAGCGAGCGTTGTTATTTCCAAAAAGGAGGAAGCACTGAGTGTCTCCATCTGCAAAATGTCAACGAAAACCCGGCCTCGAAATGTTCCCACCGCTCTTCTATGAGAATCGGGTGGATTTAGAGAAGGAGAAGAAAATCCCTGCACACTCTTGATTTGAAAAGATTCTGTAACAAAAGGTATGTTGTAAAAAAAGGTCTGATACCTAAAAGGAAAAAAGATGTCGTCATATGCCAATAGACCACTTTAGACACCAAAAGTACAGAGTAGCGTGTTAAGTTTAAAGTAACACACCAATGATGGCGAGTCATTATGAATATATCGGGACTATTAGAAGCGTCTCTCTCTCTCTCTCTCTCTCTCTCTCTCTCTCTCTCTCTCTCTCTCTCTCTCTCTCTCTCTCTCTCTCTCTCTCTCTCTCTCTCTACCCCTCTCTCTATCCAAGTGTCCAAGATCTGCTGGCCTCCTCTTCCCTGCTGTGGCTCCCTGACAACAGGAAGCCAACCGCTTGCTTCTCCTCCAGCTCATCCTACTCATGTATTCCACTGTGTATGTGTGTGTGTGTGTGTGTGTGTGTGTGTGTGTGTGTGTGTGTGTGTGTGTGTGTGGACAATTAGCTTTGGTTTAAAGTGTGCACCACGGAATCGAACATGATTAAATGTCAGTAAATGTGTCCAAATGTTCCAAAAGTTATTATGCAAAAAAATGAAAAAATGGGATGAAAATGGGAGGAATTACTTGTCTCAAACAATGGACAATGTCCATTTTCTGAGACACATGGAGGAGTGTTTTAAATATGCCATTACATTACACGCTCATGCTCATTCCTTGCCAATGATCTACTTGTGTCGTGCTTGCGCTACTTGTGCCCCCCCCCCCCCCCCCCCTCCAATAACGGAGCTAAACTCAGAGCGTTCCGCAGACAGGACCAATTGGCAGACAGGCAACCATTACATCACACCTCCGCAGCCCCCGAAGAAGGTCCTGAGTGCCATCCAAAAAACCTACTCCCCACTGCTTCTTCTCTCTCTCTCCTCATTCATTCCTTCCTTCCTCCCCCCCCCTTCCTCACTTTTTTTGCAGGTGTCCGTCCGACTTCCCCTTAAAAGTCTACTTCATTCCACTCACTCCTCTTCCTAAACCAGAGCCCCTACTGGTTGTCATTTGTTCCTGTCTATCCCGTCGTCTACACGCACCCATGTGCGTGCGCGTGTGTGTGTGTGTGTGTGTGTGTGTGTGTGCGTGTGTGTATGGGCGCGTGTGTGTGTGTGCGTGCGCGCGCATGTCGTCACACCCCCCCCCCCCCCCCCCCCGATGCACGTCGATCGTCTCTTCCCCTCCCGCTGCTGTCAACATCACACATTCATTACCGGGCGGCCTTGGCTCGGCCCACCCGCTTCCCTTAACGCGGCTCTCAATTACTCTGTCTTCTCCCGGGCAGGCGCTGGTGTCAAGCTACTGTAATGACTTTCTGATTATCTGTCTTTACCGTGATGAATGAGATGGAAATGTACCACCGCCGCCGCCACCGCCATGGCCAAACAGGGGGGGGGGGGGGTTTGCCGTGGCGTGGTGCCAGGCTGCCGACCCCCCCCCCCTCCCCCTCCCCCACACCACCAGATGAAGGGTGGGGCGGGAAAAGGGTGTTGAGTGTTGGGGGGGGGGGGGGGGGGTGGGGGTGGTGGGGAGACACTCAGGGTTTGTAGCATATGAATATGCTGCAAATTGGCGTTTTTCTTTTTTTTTGGTAGTCAGGGTCTCAGGGGTCCTGGTGTTGGTCTTGTTTTAGTTTCATGTAGTGATGTCGTGAGTCATACTGAGTGATTCTTGTTCTCCGTCGTTCCGTCGTCACGCGGGTAAAACAATGAACAATTATCCGCCATCGTTCGGTGTAATTGTAATTATGTAATTCCTATTTTTTTGCGCGAGGTCCCTAATAACATGAGACTACCACCACCACCACCCTCACCTCCTCCACCACCACCACCACCACCACCTCCACCACCTCCTCTTCTACCCCGACCACCTCCACCACCTCCTCCTCTTCCACCATCACCACCACCTCCACCACCTCCTCCTCTTCCACCATCACCACCACCTCCACCACCTCCTCCTCTTCCACCATCACCACCAGCACCAGCACCAGCACCACCACCACTACCACCTTCCCTCTTCCATCGCCACCACCACCTCTTCCACCATCACCTCCACCTCTTCCATCGCCACCACCACCTCTTCCACCATCACCTCCACCTCTTCCACCCTCACCTTTATTTATTACATCATCACCTCCACCTCTTTCACCACAACCTTCACCTATTCCACCACCACCACACCACCACCCCACCACCACCACCACCACCACCACCATACCACAAGTGGTCCAACTTCTGAACCACTCAGTCCTCTTTTTCACCAAAAAACGACAACTCCATCATGGACCAAATGATTGTGCCCTCTTTGTTATGGTCTGAATCTGGGTCGGGTGGGAGGTGGTGTGGAGGTGGCTTGCATAATGTAAAGTGATTGTTGATGCTTGACTTTGACCTTCTAAAAACACTCTGCAATCGATTTTCTCTCTCCCCCTCCCTTCATGTTTCCCCCCTACCCTTCCTCCCTCCCTCCCTCCCTTCCTCCTCCCTCCCTTCCTCACTTCCTCACGCCCTTCCTCCCACCCTCTCTCCCTCCCTCCCTCCCTCCCTCCCTCCCTCCCTCCCTCTCCTCCCTCCCTCCCTTCCTCCCTCTCTCCCTCCCACCCTCCCCTCCCCTCCCTCTCTTTCTCTCTCTCTCTCTCTCTCTCTCTCTCTCTCTCTCTCTCTCTCTCTCTCTCTCTCTCTCTCTCTCTCTCTCTCTCTCTCTCTCTCTCTCTCTCTCTCTCTCTCTCCCTCTCTTCCTCCCGCCCTCCCCCCCCCCCCTCTCTCTCTCTCTCTCTCTCTCTCTCTCTCTCTCTCTCTCTCTCTCTCTCTCTCTCTCCTCTCTCTCTCTCTCTCCTCCCTCTCTCCCCCACACAAAGCATTGTGGTGGTGGACCACTGGCACAGCCGCTAATGGGCGTCACGGGGCTGACAGATGAGTTGCACGTGGATCGGCGGGTGGGGGAGGTACTTGCTCGCCCTAATGCCAAGGCGGATGCTACCCGATAGCGGCCAGACACCTGAGAGAGAGTGAGAGAGAGCGAGAGAGAGAGAGAGAGCGAGAGAGAGAGAGAGAGCGAGAGAGAGAGAGAGAGAGAGAGAGAGAGCGAGAGAGAGAGAGAGAGAGAGTGTGAGAGAGAGAGAGCGAGAGAGAGCGAGAGAGAGAGAGTGTGAGAGAGAGAGAGAGCGAGAAAGAGAGAGAGAGAGAGAGAGAGAGAGTAGGCCTGGATCCAGCTCCATCCCCTACCACCCCCCTCCCCCCCCCCCTCTTCTCCACTTGTATTATTCATTCCGCTTTCAGAGCGCCTTTTATGCTGCTCAATTACCCTTCCAGCAGGCCGATGTGGACACTGTAATGACATTCTGATTATCAGTCTGCAGATGAGAAATGAAATGAGTGTTTGGTGCCAGAGGAAGAGTGAAGCCGCCAAACCCCCACCCCCCCCCCCCTACCAATCCTACCCCCCCCCACCCCCCAACCAATCCTACCCACCCCCCCCCCCCCCCCCCCCCCCCCTTTTATTTTATTTTAATTCAGCCCGAGAGTTGAGGGTGTGAGGGGTGAGTAGGGGAGAGTGCAGGAGTGCAGCTACAAGACATTCGCCTTGACAAGACACTTAAGCTGGGGGAAACATTTTGTGACCAAATTACACTTTGGGAATTGAATTGCTGCTTCCTCCGTTCAGGGGCTTCAGTGTAAGATTTCACAATGCGTGATCTTTTGTGTTTTCAAACAATCAGTCGGGAGCCGACTTGCGTGAGTGTGTGGGGGGTGGGTGGGGGGGGAACGGTCCAATCTCCTCACGTAGAGAGATGGTGAATGGTGGAGATCCTTGGAACGTGTTGAACATTATTTTCACATAAAAAGACAAAAAAAATGGTTTAATTTGTTCCTGTTTAATTGTTCGCTCCTCGTACTTTGATGTCTGTCCTTGCGGCAAGATCTCTTCAAATAGTGTCACGAATGAAGAAGAAAAAAACTATTTTGTACACCAACCATCACCACCAAAGCGTAGAAATGTGTGACACCATGTGTGTTATCGCCATATGATCGCCAAACACTCTTGGAATAACAGAACAATACAACTACAGACAACGCAACAAAGGACTAGGACTTACCTGCGGAGATAATGGTAATGGTAATGGATGCTTTTATAAAGCGCTTTTATCCAAAGCGCTTTACAAGTCATGGCTCACATTCACCCATTCATACACACATTCAACCACCGACGGCGGAGTCAGCCATGCAAGGAGACAGCCAGCACGTCAGGAGCAGTCAGGGTTAGGGGGTCTTGCTCAAGGACACCTCGACAGTTTTTGCTATGAGGAGCCGGGGGATCGAACCAGCATATGAGGCGATCGCTCTACATCCTGAGCTATACTGCCGCAATCAGGAGGGACAATGGAGAGCGGGGGGAAGGGGAGCGCACTCCGCGGCCGGGGTCACCAAGCCCCGGGGGGAACCCGCAGGAGAGGGTCCTGTGGCGGCCTACAGGTTAGGACACGCCGAAGGCGATGGAAACCAACCCTACCAAGAATTCCCCTCGCCAACGTCCACTCTCTGTCAAACAAGTGTCGCCTCACAACGGGACATCAGGGAGTGTTGCGCCATGATTTTAACGGAGACGTGGCTGTCCCCCGTGATACCTGACAAAGCAGTACAAACACCGGGATTCTCTTTGTTTCGGACCAACAGAACAGAGTCTACACAACTGGTGTACGGACGTTCAGGTGCTTTCACAACACTGCTCATTTAATTGTGAATTACTGACAATCAAGTGTCGCCCATTTTACTTACCAAGGGAAATCTTTTCTTATGGCGGCGGTTTACATCCAACCACGGGCTGATGCGAACATCACATTGGACGAACTTCACAGTGAGGTGAGCAAACTTCAGAATCGCTACCCAAGGCAGTCCCTATCGTAGCGGGGGACTTCAACCACTGGAATATAAAGAAGGTATTGCAAAAATACTACCAATACTGTACATCTCATGTCCGACAAGACACAACAACACTATTGATCACTGCTATACCACAACAAATCGTGAGGATTGAATCCTCTTTATTGGTCACATACATGAAGACATACAGTGAAACGTGTTCTCTGCATTTAACCCATCCTAGTATTAGGAGCAGTGGGCAGCTATTCATACAGCGCCCGGGGAGCAGTTAGGGTTAGGGTCTTCCTCAAGGACACCTCGACAGTTTTTGCTAGGAGGAGCCGGGGATCGAACCAGCAACCTTCCGGTTGTGAGGCGACCGCTCTACCTCCTGAGCTAGACTGCCGCCCCAATACCACCTATAAGCATGCTTATTGCGCTGTTGCACGGCCGGCTTTCAGGAAATCAGACCACGCCTCTGTGTTTCTATTTCCTGTTTACAAAGTTGGAGACCACGCCCACAACTGTTCAGAACCTGTGTCGCTGAACAGACGACGGGATACTACATCTGCAGGGTGGGCTGGAAATCCCGGACTGGAGTGTATTCAAGACCACTTACCTGGATGTTTATGCAGATCATGTCAAGTCAAGTAAAGTCAAGTTTATTGTCACTTCACAGTATAGTATAAAGTATAAAGCAGTGAGTGAAAATCGTATGTGCAATACCCGACGACAGACAGCAGTTATAAAAATAAGATAAGATAAAAACAGAATAGAATAAAAGAAGTAAAGTTAAATATATAAAAGTAAAAATGCAATTTCTAAAATGCAATATATCGGCACAGAAAAAGAGCAATATGTATATATAAATCAATGTAATAAAATATACATTGTTATATGCTATACGCCCATGTTCAGCAGCCTGATGGCCTGACTGTGGAAGCTATCTTTAAGCCTATTTGTGCGGCACTTGATACTGCGGTATCGCCTGCCTGACGGTAAAAGTGAATACACTTCGTGGCTGGGGTGGGCATTGTCTTTTATGATGCGTTTGGCCTTGGCCACGCACCACTGGTTGTATATATCCAGGAGGGAGGGGAGCTCACCTCCAACAATATACTGGGCCGTCCGCACCACCCTTTGAAGCGCTCTGCGCTCGAGTGCGGTGCAGTTCCCGTACCAGGCAGTGATACATCCTGTAAGAACACTCTCGATTGTCCCGGTGTAGAATTTTCTCAGGATGCTGGGGCCCATGCTGAATTTCCTCAGACGCCTGAGGAAATACAGGCGTGGGCCCTTTTCACCACGTGTGTGGTGTGCGTGGACCATGTGAGGTCCTCGGAGATGTGCACACCGAGGAACTTGAAGCTGCTGACCCTCTCTACTGCAACACTGTTGATGGAGATAGGGCCGTGCTCTCCTCTCTGCTTCCTGTAGTCCACGATCAGCTCCTTTGTCTTCTTGACGTTGAGGGCGAGGCTGTTCTCCTGGCACCACTGCTCCAGCAATCCAACCTCCTCCCTGTAGGCTGTCTCGTCGTCGCCGGCGATCAGGCCCATCACTGTCGTGTCGTCAGCAAACTTGACGATGACGTTGGAGCTGTGCATAGCCATGCAGTCGTGGGTGTAGAAGGAGTAGAGGAGAGGGCTCAGCACGCATCCCTGGGGAGGCTCCTGTGTTGAGGGTCAGTGGCTCTGAGGTGGTGCTGCCCATCCTCACCACCTGGCGGCGGTCCGACAGGAGGTCCAGTATCCAGCTGCACGTGGATGGGGGCACGCCTAGACCTCTAAGCTTGGTGTCGAGCTTGGCAGGAACTATCGTGTTGAACGCTGAGCTGTAGTCCACAGACAGCATTCGCACATACCAGTTCTTTCCCTCCAGGTGGGAAAGGGCAGTGTGGAGGGCCATGGCAATTACGTCGTCCGTGGATCTGTTTTGACGATATGCAAATTGCCATGGGTCCAGCATGGCAGGTAACACGGAGAAAATAAAGTCCTTGACCAACCTCTCCAAACATTTGCTGACAATCGAGGTGAGGGCTACAGGTCTATAGTCATTCAGGCATGTTACCTTGGGTTGTTTAGGGACAGGCACGATGGTGGACATCTTGAAGACCGCGGGAACAACAGCCTGGGCCAGGGAGAGGTTGAAGATATCTGCAAAGACTCCTACCAACTGGTCTGTACATGCTCTGAGGACGCGGCCCGGGATGTCGTTGGGGCCTACCGCCTACCGCCACCGGGCCTACCGCCTACCGCCACCGCTACCATACATTAACAGGCTAGTGGAGGAATGCATCCCGACCAGGTCTGTTTACTCATTCCCGAATCGCAAACCATAAATGAATGCGGACATACAGAACAAACTAAGAGAACAGAGTACCGCTTTCACAACAGGCGACTCCAATCACAACAAGAAGGCCAAGTACATCAAGAAGGGAAGATTGGATTATAAAAACAAACTGAAATGAGGCAGCGAGCCCAGATGGAGTTCCATCCCGTGTCTTCAAGACCTGCACTGACCAACTGGCTCCTGTGTTCACAGACATCTACGTATCACTACAACAGTCTGTCATCCCGGTGTCTTTCAAAGGGACACCCATTGTGCCGTTACCAAAAAAGACCATGGTAACAAGCATGATTATCGCCCAGTACCTTAAACAACCATAGCCATGAAGTGCCTGGATAATTGTCATGTTACACATCCCTGAGTCCCTAGACCCACTCCAGTTTGCATACAGAACAAACAGGTCTGTAGACAACAGCATCTTCCTTACAATACACACGGCCCTGGAACACCTAGACAGGAGGGACACCTACGTCAGACTGTTGTTCATTGACTACAGCACGGCGTTCAACACCATCGTTCCCTCCAAGCTGGTCAAAACAACAATCGGATTATCAAGTTCACAGACGACAACACAGTCAGTGGCCTGATAAAGAAGGACGATGAAATGGAGTGCAGAGATTAAGTAGTCCAGCTGACGAGGTGGTGAATGTCAGCAAGACTAAGGAGCTCATCGTGGACTTCAGGAGTGGGTACCACCCAGGCACGCACTCCACTATCAGCGTGGACAGGACACCGGTGGAAATTGTCAGCTGCTTCAGTTTCCTAGGACTACAGATCTCCGATGACCTGGCGTGGACCCGCAACACGGAGGTCATGCTGAAGAAGGCACACCAGCGCCCTGCAGCGCCTCAGGAGAAGTGGCATAGGCAAACGGTGGCTAGTGAACTTCTACTGTGGCACCGTAGAGAGCGTCCTGACAAGTGGTGTCACCGTGTGGTACAGCAACACCACTGCACAGAACAAGAAAGCCATCCAGATGGTCGTAAGGACGACTTAAAAGATCATTGGGTGTGCACTTCCATGCATTGAGGAGATCTTTATTAAGACCACATGTCTGAAGACAATCTCCATCACAAAGGACCGCAACCACACTGGGCACCATCTCTTTTTCCCCCTACAGTCCGGTCGCCAGTTCCGTAGCATCCGTACAAGGACTACCAGGTTCAAGGACAGTTTTTATCCCCAGGCAGTGCACCTACTGAACTGCTAAGAGTGCTGCCACTATCATAACATTGTCATCCATATGACATTACATAATCTTACTTTTGCTGGACTTGCTGGACTCATTACAGTCACTGCACTGTTATGCATTGTACTGCACTGTATTCATGATGCTGCAGCACTACTGGCACTTTAAAATGCTTATTAAATGTTTTTTGGACAATTCAACACATATACATATACATATCATTAACTTTATTGTTCATCATCACTATTATTTGTTATTGTTATTTTGTACAGTATTT
>CM051001.1:19253913-19256413 GCA_027704905.1 Muraenolepis orangiensis
CTGCGGGGGGGGGGGGGGGGGTTGGATTCCCGGTGTTAGACGGTGCTTTTGCTTTCCTGTCAACAGCAACAACAACGATTGAACAAGTCATTGGATACGCTAAGGAGTGTGTTTTTACCTTTGGATCACCTGGAAGGGAGGGAGAAGGGTAAAAATGTCTCTCTCTGTGTGCGCTGGTATTTTATTGTCAAGATAATTATTCTATCCTATGGCATAACCTTTTTTTCCCCATTCCTTCCGGAAAAACAATAGTTACAGAGGATAATTTTCATGTAGGGTGCATAGAAAAGAGGCCGATTGTGCGTAGCAATCTGTCAACTCGTGAACAAACACTCTCTTCGGGAGTGGAAGGGAGAAGGGGGGGAAAAAAGCAATTTCTAACCCTATTTGATGCCTGATTAATGGGTATAATGATGCAATAAAACTGTCAGTTGGTCTCTATTTCCAGTGGCAAACATTGAATTGAGGTGGAGCAGGAAACACCTAATGAAGGCGCTTTTTATTTTGGGGGGGGGGGGGGGGGGGGCTGCATCGTCGAATCACAACTAATCCATCATCGTAAAAAAAAACACCAAAGACCAAAAGGAGGCGGTTGAGAACATACGTCTCTCGACGTACGCCTCTCGCCTGTATCGCCGTGGATACGCGCCGGAGAAAAATGGGAGGCTTTCTCTTTTCTTTTGCGTCAGTTGCGACAGTTTGTTCCTCGTCACCCGTATCCAGGTCACAGCGTCTGGGACCGGCAGGCAACAGATCAGTCGGTTCCACTGCCGAAAAAGGGGGAGGAGGAGGGGGGGGGGGGTGAGAATCCTCTTTGGTGGAATCCTGTTTGGATTGTGTGGCGGGGGCGGGATCAGTTAATAGTCAGAAAGTGATCACGCCGCCCTGATTGGTGTAACTGGTCGGATGTCTGTGAGTGTGTTTGGACTGAGCCAGTCGAGCTAGAAGTGAAACAGCTAATGCCGAAGCCGCTGATCTACCATCATGTGATGTTTATGATGTTTTCATTTCAAAGGGAGGCCACTAGAAGAAGCTCTGACTGGATAATGATTTTCCCTGAATGATTTGACTTTTATGTTCGGCGACCATCACACTGAGTTGTGTCATAAAACATGCAGCGTTATCTTTTTGAGTGAAAACTAAATTGAAAATCAATCAATTTTTATTTGAATTTTAGCAAAGCCCTTGCATGAAAATTGGCCTTCTTCCCGTCTCCTAGACAACAACATTGCAGAACAAAGTAGGTGTAACAAAGTGCAGGCAATCAAAGGTGTATCCGTATGTGTGTGTGTGTGTGTGTATTTTCCATGTGTGTCTTATAATTTTCACCTGTCGCGACTTGCAAGAGAGCGGTTCCCTCTCTTGTTATCTCTGCGCACACATACACACAGTTGTTACAATGGGGGTGGTCTCCATGTCAAGGTCCCCTTCCAACAGCTACAGCCCTGACATCAGGGGCTATGGGTTACATAAACCTATATGAGTATCTGAATCGGAATCCATCCAATAATCCATTTTGAACAGAATCCACCTTGGCCAGGGGGGGGGGGGGGGGTTCAGGATAGGGGTGTGGTTGCAGTGTTGGACTCCCAGGCAAATGGTGCTGGGCTGAGTGAGATGGCTCACACCAAACCTTGCTCCTTTAGAATATGTAGACTTAGACTTCAGGCTATCAGACACAGTGCTGTCAGTCGCTCTGCGTAAATGACTCAACTCTAGGTGGAGGACTTGACTCTTGGATGTCCCTATAGTAGAGTTACAATAGTTCAATAGCAGCCATAACTCTGGCCTTTGTGTTTGGAATTGATCATAGATGAATAGAGACAGACAGACAGACAGACAGACAGACAGACAGAGAGAGAGAGAGAGAGAGAGAGAGAGAGAGAGAGAGAGAGAGAGAGAGAGAGAGAGAGGTTCAATAATGAAACAATAAGGTTCACAAATGTCTTTACAGTGCACGCGAAAATCTTTCTAAATTTAGTAGAAATCCCCAAAAATATGAATTTTAAAGTATTTTAAATTTTCATCACAAACATATTTGGACATTGTTACATTTAAATACAAACGGTTCCCTGCTCCCCTGCCGTGGCTCGAATCACAAATTGCAATTTTTCTTTTTTTAAACAGGGAATTATCTGCAGCCAATCAGATGGCTCCATCCTCTTTAGCCAATCAAGTAAGCTAGATTCAAGGGTATGTTTAAATGTGATCACATAGCGCTACATCTGTGCCGTCTGCAATCATGAACAGGCTGTCCCTTGCGCAAGTTTATTTTTCCTCTGATGGCGATGGAATCTCATGTATAATTAACGACAACGTGACAACATGTAGCTAGTTAAAGGGCCCCTATTATACCACCAGGTGTGAGTGGGATTAGCCATTCAGCGATACCAGCCGTTTCAAAACTGCCGTGTGACTACAATTGTACCAACTGGTAGGCTGATCTAGCCATCAGACATCCGGGTTGGACACTCCCACTGCGTGATGTCACTGTGTCGAT
>CM051001.1:19261413-19263913 GCA_027704905.1 Muraenolepis orangiensis
CAAGAATATTAATATTAGAATATCTAAACACATTTTGAGCACACTAAAAGTACATTCAATGTTCATTTGAATACGTGTACAAATATACATACTGCTATATAGCACACTCTTAATGTCTTTGAAATGCATTATAAGAAATATTGAAATTACATTTTATGCATATGAACTATAGTGACACACTACACGTGCATATGAAGTGTACGAATAACATAATATAACCATATTGCTGATAATATCCTTTCACCATCAATGTCTTCAACGGCCTTGCACTGTATCATAACTCCCTACCTCGACCTACAGTGTACATATTTATAGTTTACATATTTTAGTTTACCTGTATGATAGTCATGTACATTTTTACTGTACTTACCGTATATATATATAAATCATCAACTGCTGATATAACTACACACCCCTGCATACTACCTGCTGTATATACATTTATATATATTTATCTTTTGATACAACTGCATACCCCTGCTCACTACCTGTTTATACTTACCTTGTATATATATCTATACCTATAATTCTGCACATATCTCATACCTACTCTATATTAAATCATATATCATACCTACTCTATAAGTTATGTTATACCTGTTTTTAGTAGTAGTTTTAGGAGACTGTTTTTACATATTATTCCACAACTGTAAATTAAATATTAACCCCATGGGCTCTAATATGCACTTTACTGCAACATTTGCACTCTGGTTAGATGCCAAATGTATTGTACACTGACACTACATTTGAATCTTATCTAATCAAATATTTTGATTACATTGAAAGTATATTAAAACAATATTTGAATCAGCATGGAAATATAGTGTATAGTATATACAGTATAATAGTATAATACTTGAAGTGAAATTCCTGTAGCAATAACATTTTTCTTGCAATATCACCCATAAACCTTGACAATAAATGTACATTGATAATCTGTTAATATACTATATGGATGTAAAAATTGTTGTATTAAAGTATAGATCAGGAGGTAGAGCCCTCACCTCACAACCGGAAGGTTGCTGGTTCGATCCCCGTGTCCTCATAGCAAAATCTGTCGAGGTGTCCTTGAGCAAGACACTCTAACTAAGCCTGACTTAGTTGCTGGCTGACTCTGCCGTCAGTGGTTGAATGGATGAATGTGAGGCATGACTTGTACAGCAAAGGGATAAAAGCAGTCCATTACCATATATTGTCCATTACAGAAAACAAAAACACCCTGTCACATGATGTGGGTCCACCACGACAACCCGCCCTCACAAGATGAGGGCCGTCAGCTCGTCCCGTGTGAAGAGGGACGTCCGGGTCTTGTTCAGCCTATCAAACTCAGTCTCTTTAGAAGATGTGTCACTGTAGAGTTGGGGAGTGTCACCTGAAAGGTCTCATGGATTTATCTTATGAATACTTGAGATATAACCCCAAACAAAGGGAGAGCAAAGGGCTTGTAGAGGTGTTATTATGGCAACACAATGTGCACATCTTGGGCCAGAGAAATGTAAATGACGACAGCAGGGGTTGCATCCGAAACCGTGTGGTCGACACGGTTTCGGATGGCATTAAGATGGTTCATTAAGACACGCTACATACCAACCAAGTAATATTTATTTATGAAACAGCACTGGTAAGGATGCTTTAACACACACTGAAACGGAGGTGTGATTGGTTGTGATAAAGAGGACTTTCATCCCACAAGAAACACACGACTTTGAAAAGGAAAGGGTAAGTTGGATTTTGGATTATGATTTTCCCATTCAAGTAAATCAAAAATATTTTTCCTTCAAAACATAAATCGCAAATACTGATTCACCGTTACCGCAGCGACCTATTCGTCATAGGTATAAAAAACAAATCTCTTTTAGAATAAAATAGCTCTTGTGAAAGTTTTCCGTTCCTCAAGTATACTTTAGTCTCCTTAGTCCTTTGAATGAACCCAAAATAAATATGGAGTCCTTGTGGACCGGTGCGATGAGGTCACATAAGGCAACGTCAACCCAAGTTAAACACGACTCACACAATGATGTCTGTCATTGTGCAAACAACCGAGGCTTGTGGGGATTTTCCAGGGAATAAGAGAAAGAAAAGTGTGCTGAGCAGTTATCGAGCATTATTTCCTTTAAGTTCTATATTGATTAATTTGGTTAGGATTTGACTTGTTGATGGCTGAAATCGACGCCAAAATGTTTAAAAATCGTCCACACTCGATGTGCTTTTGATGAATGAAATAAAATAGTGAATGTGTATTTAAAGTCTTGAAAAAAAAATCACGGACGGCAGAATCTTTTTACGTGGTATCTGTGTAATAATATATTATTTAGAGTGTACTTACCGTGTATACTCAAGGTTTAGCATAGAAGGACAATCAAATATAATACATTTGGAACACACATAAATATTTAACAGAAAAGTATGTCTCTACTTTATGAAATAATGCACAATCTAATTGGGTGTTATTGGTAGAGTAATATTATATTTAGCGTGTACTTACGGTGTATTTTTAGTA
>CM051001.1:19268913-19273913 GCA_027704905.1 Muraenolepis orangiensis
TAAAAAAGCCTTTGTTTGATCTGCAATATTCAGCCCTGGCTGGGATTTCTCGGGGAACAGCGAAAGAAGAGGAAAGAAGGAGACAGGCCTTTTAAATTGCACCTGTTTCCCCCCAGGGCTGTCATAGCAGATGGTCGATGGATGGACAGGTAAATATAGACAAACTCCTTCTGTCTACTGTAGCATAGAGTATACTATAACCACACAAGCTAAAAAAAAAAAAGCATTGTTTTTAAGTGTCCCCTGGTTTGGATCAGCGTCACAGTTCAACATGAATAACCACCTTTGGCACTACCCAGCCCCGGCCTCCAACCTATTGAAGTACCAGAATATCCAATTTCTTACAAGACCAAGCAAGCCCCCCCCTTTTCTTTCGCTGCAGTCTGGCTTGGTTGGATTCAATATTGCAGTGATGTGCACAATTCCATTCCCAAATGAATGTTCCAGGGCGAAGCCCATCTCGGAAAGATGTTCCCGCAGATTGAAGCAAAGGGAGTACCCGGTAGAAGAGTGACAGAGCAGAGTAAAAGGAGAGCAATTTGCAGCTTTTTTCTCTCAAGGTTTGAAGTAAACTTTTTTTTATCCAAAATCACTAAGACAAAAAACGAACTAAGAATGATGGCCCGTAATTAGTGGATACACTTCAAATGTGCTCCTTTTACGACGGACTTTGTTTTTAGTGCAACAATTCTAAATCAATTTGAAGCTACAGTAACTTATTTAGACGAATGCGGGACCTTTCGGTCCTGTCACACTTAGACTCCTTTACAATGTTGAAATTAAAAAGGATTTCGAAGGATGAAGAAGAAGAAACAAAGATTGAATCTTGCAACCGGTATCCCACGACCTTCTTAAACTTAACCCGATCAAGGTGAAAATCTAAATTTGAACAAAATTCTCTTTTTTTTGAAAATGGAACCCATTGTTCATTTGTAAATAGTGTACGAATGACTGTTCAAAACCACCTTTTGTCTCCAAGGAGAATGGTGTTCAACAGCTACGTCTCCAAGGAGAATGGTTTTCGACATAACTTGCTAACAAAATGTTTTCATATGGACTTAATGGATATTTTCAGTTTGAATGACTATTTTGTTATATTCCACTTCTATTCATTATTTCAGCAGTCAGTTTAATCCATTTTATCCGTTGAGCGTAGGTCAAATTCAGATACAAACCATTACTATGGAGCAGGTTGGGCTGTGGTCCTTTGGGATCAAACCCAGTAACTTCCAGTACTTCAGCTGCCTGTCTGGAATCCAAGCCACTATCCGGCCTGAATCCTTTGTGTGGGATCGGACTTACAGTACGTGGTTACTCCTACCTATGTGTTTGATGACACATAGGCCTCATTAGTGGGGAGGGTACTTATACATCACTTATGAGTATGAGTACAACTGAGTGATGGTACCTATTCCTGCTATTCAAATCTCTCTGTCTCTGTCTCTCTCTCTCTCTCTGTCTCTCTCTCTCTCTGTCTCTCTCTCTGTCTCTCTCTCTCTCTCTCTCTCTCTCTCTCTCTCTCTCTCTCTCTCTCTCTCTCTCTCTCTCTCTCTCTCTCTCTCTCTCTCTCTCTCTCTCTCTCTCTCTCTCTCTCTCTCTCTCTCTCTCTCTCTCTTTCTCTGTCTCTCTGTCTCTGTGTCCACTATGGCTCAGTGGCTCTGAAGTGGCCTGTCAGGCATGCCCTAGCTTCTGGCCAACAGGTCCCAGTCCACCACCCCACATCCGCCACCCCACACCCACCCACTCCCCACTGGGACCCTCCCCTCGACAGCCATCACACCCATCCGCATCCCAATCCCCATCCCCGGCAACCATCACCCATCACCCATCACCCATCTCAGTCTCCCTGTCCTTCAAAACCCATGCCACTGGACTGTGAAGGATCGGCACTGGGTAAAAAAAATGACAAGAGGAAACCACATGGTCCTTTGGGATCAGGGGCGGGGGCGGCGGGGGGGGGGTGTGGGGAGGGGTCTATGTTTAAATGGAGTGCGTGAACTTGCGGGAAAGAACACATCGAGAGAAAGACACTGGAGGAGCAACTTGTTTGATTGTGTCTGCCCACCGCGTTCCCCCCTCCCAAGCCTATACTCTATAGCCGCTCCCACCTCTGTCTCATTAGCCCTGTAATCACCTCGTCTCTCCTCTATGTTTACCCCTGGCTGTCAGCTCACACCTCGGGCGATACTGTCTTCGGGATCACTCGGTTTGCGCTCAGTTCAAGGTCCTTAGCCCTTAGTTGTAGTTCTGTTTCTCTGCCTGGTTTGCGAAAGGTCCTGCAATTGTACCTTCTCAACAATGAGGAATACCTGGTGTGTGTGTGTGTGTGTGTGTGTGTGTGTGTGTGTGTGTGTGTGTGTGTGTGTGTGTGTGCGTGTGTGTGTGTGTGTGTGTGTGTGTGTGTGTGTGTGTGTGTGTGTGCGTGTGTGTGTGTGTGTGTGTGTGTGTGTGTGTGTGTGTGTGTGTGTGTGTGTGTGTGTGTGTGTGTGTGTGTGTGTGAGAGGGTGTGTGTGTGTGTGTGTGTGTGTGTGTGTGTGTGTGTGTGTGTTGCAGGCAATTCAGTTCTGTTTCTTAGTTTTTTCAGCATTGTGTGTCCCCGTCATCTTTTTGGAGAATGTCTCACCATGTGTTCCGGAAAGTTTCGACATTCCAAAGCAGTGAGTGTTTCCTTTAAAGGGCCGGTACGCCGCTCCTTTCCTGGTGACCTTCAATGCCCGCATGTCATTACAGCTGGTGGAAAAGTGTTTAAGAAATGAAGATTAGTTTACATTACGTAACATGGTCAGGCGAACCTCGAACGCAAATCCCAATAGATGCTCTGCAATTGGTTTGTCCAACTCAATCCTGGCAATTGATTTAAATAAATGTGTTGACATTTGTTCCTGTTAAATAATTTTTCATAAACAAATTCAATTGAGTCCTGTTTTAGGGAATGGGGTAATTATCGTTGTACTGAAAGTAGCCCGTGTTTGCCATGACCTTTTTACATCATCCAACACATATTATACATTTTATAATGAGACGACTACATTACATTTATTCAGGTACTGTAATATTGTATTCAACGACAAATCCCGATTTTTTTTTTTAGGTTGTCGCGCAACAACATATGTACGATTTGGCATTTTCCATCAAGACATAGGATGAAAAAAGCATGTTTATGGAACATCTGTCTTCTTATCACAAGATTGCATCACTGTTGACTTGTAATGTAATTAAGATTTGAATAATAGTCTGGCAATTACCTGTCTAATGGGACGTTTCTCAGACTAGTTTCTGCGAGCAGTCTGTCTTGCTGGCTTGGCGCTCGGAGTAGCAGGCCAGGGGAAAATTACCATAGAGGAGGCGGGTGGGCGGTTGGGGGGGGGCTGGGGGGACAAATAGCTTGCAACGGACGATTGCCATTCTGTAACTGTTTGGGAACCCGGGGTAGTTGGAGCGGTCTTTGGGGATCCCTTCAATCCCTTCCCCCGACGGAAGGTAGTTTCCAATGGTAGCGGCAGGCAGAAGTTTTTGATCACTTCTCCCTCAGACGGAGCCCGGGAAGCACCTGCCACACGCTTGCTGTCACCGGAGCATGATGGGAGAAGAGACACAGGAGCCCACGAGCAGCGGGAAGCGGAACCGCATGGAATATTTCCGGAGACCGGCCCCGGGGTGAGCGGCATGTCGGGAAGACATCCTTTAGCCCTTGCCGATGGCGCCTGAAGGGCAGCCGTTGCCGTGACAACAGATGGGAGAGTGGGCCTGTGGCCCCCCCCCCCCCACCCTCCTGGGTGCAAGGTCAAGGTTCGGTGACACCTTGTTCCTCCCTCTCCCTGCTCCGACGGGTGGTTATCAGCCCACTGTGATGTCACTGCGTGTGCGTGTGCGTGCAAGCGTGTGTGCACGTGTGTGTGCGCGTGTGTGCATGTGTGTGTGTGTGTGTGTGTTAATGCGCATGCACAGTATGTCTATGTGCGTGTTTCAAAGAACACACGTGTGTGTGTGTGTGTGTGTGTGTGTGTGGGTGTGTGTGTGCGTAAGTGTGTTTGTGTGTGTATATGTGTGTGCGTAAGTGTGTGTGTGTGTGTCTTTGTCACCCTAGGAGTCTAGGCTGCTGAAGCTGCACACATGGGGGTCCGTAACTGGGGTCGATAGGAGGGCTGGAGGGGGCACCAGGGTTAGTGGTAAATAAATGAGAAAAAGGAGAAAAAGAGAGGCGGGAGAGAGGGTAGGGGGAGGAGGGGGCAGAGAAAGAGTGACATAGAGAAAGAGAGAGAGAGAGAGAGAGAGAGAGAGAGAGAGAGAGAGAGAGAGAGAGAGAGAGAGAGAGAGAGAGACAGAGAGAGACACACACACACACACACACACACGACAGAGAGAGAGAGAGGAGAGAGCGAGAGAGAGAGAGAGAGAGAGAGAGAGAGAGAGAGAGAGAGAGAGAGAGAGAGAGAGAGAGAGAGAGAGAGAGAGAGAGAGAGAGAGAGAGAGAGAGAGAGTGTGAGGGGTGTGCAAAGAATGAAATGTTCTCCATCACCATTTTAATATTCTACTGCCAGATAGAACTGGACATTTCAAACATTTCAAATGCACATAATGTCCACACTCTTTTTCTGCCCGGAGACACCGAAGAGTAAAGCCACGGTGCTTATTCCAATAGCAGTTGGACTGCAAACCCACCACGGCTCTATTATAATAATGGAATAAGCATTTCAAGGCTTCCCAGAGAGACCGTGTCACTCGCCCACTCTGAGAATAGCCGGGGTCCACTTTATGTCTTTAAGAACAACCACTTAACAAACAACTGCCACAGGGTCTTGTCATAGCGGTTGGCAATTCAAGTGAGGTAATGAATAGACCATACTGGGTTGTGCATTTTAGCTTGAATTAAGTTTTTGCGCAAATAGGCTGTTTGTGTGTGTGTGTGTGTGTGTGTGTGCGTGCCTCTGTGCTTTCATGTGCGAGCGTGTGTGTGTATGTGTGCATATGTTTGTGAGCTTTTGTGTGTGTTTTTGTGT
>CM051001.1:19283913-19286413 GCA_027704905.1 Muraenolepis orangiensis
ACACACCACCCAAACCCCGGCGTGCACAATGCTCCCTTGCCTCAACCCTGAACTAAGGTCAATATTCCCGATCTATCGATCTTCAATCAAACGAATTGCTCCATCTCCAACCGCCTTCTCAAACCAGCTCCAGTTTTCCTCAGTAGCCACTGAGGCTCAGTGGGACAATTTCATCCTCTTTTTCAATACATGACATCTGCCTTCTACAATGATGAGTGTACATATAAATTAACTAACAATAATGTTTCCAAAAGGTGTATGAAATTTAAAAAAATAAATGAGAAAAAACCCTTTGTTGACACCTGCTCCTTCGGTTGTCACTGAAGAAGAGTGCAGTTCTGGAACTCACCTTGTCACATCAATGCTCAATACTGGGTGCCAATCTCTTAATTGTACATCTCCTACCATCGCCGCTACATCACCGAATTCCGCCCTGCCCTGAATACAGCTGATGCCGAGAAGCTCATTCATGCATTTATCTCCTCAAGGTTGGATTACTGCTCTGGTCTCATACATCACCCCCACCCTGGAGTCCCTTCACTGGCTACCAATTACACATCAACCCCACCCTGGAGTCCTACAGCTCCAAGGCCCCCGCCTACCTCAGAGACCTCCGACAACTCCACAAACCCCCACCGGTCCCTCAGATCTGCAAGCTGCAACCTGCACCTCATTCCACCCACCAAACTGAAGACCATGTGCCTTCTGAGCAGCTGCCCCCTCAAGTCTGGAGCTCCCTTCCAAACCACACTTACTTGACCCACCGGAGGGAACTTAACACCCAATTGTGACACACTTTGACTCAAAACCAACCCTTTCCATCCCCTTCCTACTTTCTCTACACTCCAAATAAAACATAAATGCTTCTATACCATACAATATATTAAATAGGCCTTTCTACAAAGTCCTTTCATACCTCAAAGAGAGCTCCTGTACAGAGGAGCTGTGCAGAATTTGTATTGCTCAGTAGTTGACAAGTACCTTGCTCCCTTCCTGAACTCACACACTGCTAATCAATTCAGACTCTCAGTATTGCAAATTAACTTGACCTCTCCCACTATGTCTGACTTCAGCCATGGCCAATCCTTGACTCTCTCTGCAATGGTCACTCCACTCAACCATTGTTTCCTAAATAATAAGTAGTTAGTAAATTGCCGCCATTGCCTACCCACGCCGATATATTGCATTTTATAAATTGCATTTTTATTTTATATATTTAACTTTTACAGTTTTGTACTTTATTTTTATTTATATTTATATAAATATATTTATTCTATTCTGTTTTTATTCTATTTTATCTTATTGTTATAACTGCTGTCTGTCGTCGGGTATTGCACATAAGATTTTCACTCACTGCTTTATACTTGACCACGATCACGCTCTATGAAATGTAATCCTTTGCTGTCAAGAAGTTTCCTACAAGAAAATCGTTTTCATTATATATGATATATATATATATATATATATATATATATATATATATATGAATATGTGTAGTAATTGTACATGTACTCATGAGGTAATTATCATGAGGTAACCATGACAGATGATTGACTTTTGACACCAAATATATAGTTACTGCACTTAAATGAGTCTGATGCACTTTCAGCTTTTTCATGCTTCAACTTTTATCTTGTGTTCCCAATGAACAAAACTTATTTTGACATTGATGTTGTTCTAATTGCATTTGACAGTAGGCCTATTTAACAACTCTATTCATGGATTTGTGCATGTCTAATTAAGTCTGGACAAGAGAGAGAGTGAGAATCTTTGACTTGTAATGAAGATATAAAGTGAGATATATTACTGTTAATCTAATTTAATTTCACTTTTTTTAGATATTCACCTATCTTAAAAATCATTTTCATCATTAACCTGAATTCTCATCATCGTTGTCACCGTCACCATCGTTGCTGCCTTGATTAATAATAATTTTACTTTACTGTTTAACACAATGAATAAAACCTCCCACACCGAACCACCATACAGCCAGGCTTTACAGGCAGATACCCCGGTCATGGTACATCCTGTTACACCTATTTGACGTGGCACAGTATGTTACATATGGCCATTTACATCAATAAATGGCAGTTGGATACCGCTGAATAAAGATTAATCATGGCTGCTGCTCGATTGTTGCAGGATAACTTGATACTTGATACTTGATACAAGCCTTTCAAGTTTGTATGAGATTATTTTTTATTTCCACCGCGGGCTGGATTCACTTTGTGATACCAACGACAAAATGTTGCCATGGCACCGGTGATGATGTGAAGTTACAGTGGATAATGTAAAGTTACAGTTACAGTGGATAATGTAAAGTTACAGTTACAGTGGATAATGTTACAGCTTTCAGCTTTTACAGCTTTCACACTCTAGCTGACTACACAGCGCCTGTCAGTCAGCGTCGCCACGTGAGGTTAGATGGGTAGAGAGTCAAATTGGCCACTAGGATCCAGACGGCAGTTACTTGACTTATTGCGCTCTGTCACGAGATATC
>CM051001.1:19291413-19293913 GCA_027704905.1 Muraenolepis orangiensis
CACATTATCCACCGTGTTGGATGAATTACTAAGCAGCTCACATGAATGCATGTATATAATGCATATATCTAGTGTGTCCCTGTTGTGTTGAGAGACCCCGGGGGGGCCCCGGTGGGCCCTTATGGCGCTCGGGTCGATCCAACCGCTCTAGCTCTGGGGTCTCGCTTATACGTGTGCGTCAGGGCTCAGGGGTTTGGCAACGTGAGAGGAATATCATACACCCTTGAACACATATTTTAATGCCCAAATGTTTGCTTGATGTAAAAACATTCTCATAAAAAAAATAGGGAATTTATGTATCAATAAAAAAGGCTTTTTTAGTTTTTTTTGTTTTGGGAGGCAGTTACTCCAGGTGAAACGGAATAAAAATGAGCCTGTGTTCACGCTATGTAGCCTATATTAAACTAATAAAGCCTGCTGCTACGCTTGTATACATTTGCATAAATAAGGAACACAATAAAAGGGAGAGACAAACATGGGAAAAACAAGAGGCACACACAAACACACACACACACACACACACACATACACACACACACACACAAAAAACGGACACACACACGCAGACAGACACACACACACACACACACATTTAGGCAAGCTGTTCTGGCTGTCTAACGCTATGATGCTCGCTCCCCATGTGCGGTAGCCTAAACAGGGCTCTGTGTTGGCTGGAGCAGGCCTGCGTCCTGGCTGCGGCAGAACAGGAGCTGTCCATGGTCCTGACTGGCTGGCTTGAGGCAGAACAGGAGCTGTCCATGGTCCTGACTGTCTGGCTTGAGGCAGAACAGGAGCTGTCCAGAGTGCTGAAGCCCGGCTTGCTCACTGCTGCTCCGGCTGCTGCTGCTGCTGCTGCTACTACTGCTGCTTTATGCATTCTGCTCAGCCAGCACTGCGAGGATACCTCTGGTGACATGATCCCTTTCATGTTGGGGGGGGGGGGGGAGGGGGGTGATATCTCTATAGCACTACACATAATATATAATGACGAGGGAGGGAAAACACAAATGTTTAATCGTTTAGGACGTTATTCGGTGTTATTTGGAAAACAGGGAAAAGTTTAATTGTTTACGACCGTGTATGGCGTGATTTGCAAAATCTGAATAATTTGTAATTGTTTATGACCATATTAAGCGTAGTTTGCATTCTGCGCTATAGCTTCTCTCCAACAATACCCAACGCTACATTACACCACATCACACTACATTACACCACATACACTATTACTTTGACAAAATACTGCATTACGCAATACGTCACAACAACAAAAACAACAGCAACAACCTCAACAACAACAACAACAACAACGACAAAGCAATTAATTGTCCGTTTCCGCTGCCGGATATTATCACCGAGGCTCAATTATGTTTGAGCCTTGAGAAACATATTAAACAAACAAACGCATAAAAAAAAGAACAAGAGCTAAACTCAGTCAATCAACACGCTACAAAAACACAAAAGATGCTGGCAGCGAACGAAGCCATCAGAAGGTCTGATGTTAGTCACGCAGCAAGGCGGTTGTACAGAACGGTGCATGGAAACAGCAGGCTTCACAACAGGCCACCGCATTCACCGGGTCTCCTCCTCCGCTCCCCCCCCGAAAGGAAGCAGAGTTTTTCTTACCGAGAAAAACGCTCGGTAAGAGGCTAAACACAGGGTTAGCGTAAAGGGAGTCTTCTTTTGCGAACCGCGTTCCCCCCCCCCCCAGACAATATTCAGCAAACAATGAATCCAACCAACCACACACTCTCACACGCACACACACGCACGCACACACACACGCACACACACACACACCACACACACACACACACACACACACACACACACACACACACACACACACACACACACACACACACACATGGAAAGAGTGTGTACGACTCAAGGAAAACAGCACAGCAGAGAAACAGCATAGCGCACACATCACAATTCCCGACATAAGAATGAATGAGACGATGATGTATTTCCTGGTTGTGTCCTTGTGCTGATCCTGAAGGTCACAGATGAAGGAGGAGAGGGGGAGTGTACAGCGTGAGTCATGTTTGCCGCTGGTGGCAGACGGGCCATTTAATGTGATTTCTGACTTCTCCCTACTTAGCAATGTGGGACATGGTTCAAAGGAAAAGGCTCAGACAGACTATTGGGGCAGAAGTTGTGTGTGTGTGTGTGTGTGTGTGTGTGTTGTGTGTGTGTGTGTGTGTGTGTGTGTGTTTGTGTGTGTGTGTGTGTGTATGTTTGTGTGTGTGGGGGGAGGGGATTTGTGTTTGTTTATTTGTTGGAACATATGTGTATTATAGAGCATATCGGGTCACATGTGTATTTATGTGTGTGTGTGTGTGTGTGTGTGTGTGTATGTGTGTGTGTGTGTGTGTGTGTGTGTGTGTGTGTGTGTGTGTGTGTGTGTGTGTGTGTGTGTGTGTGTATGTGTGTGTGTGTGTGTGTATGCATGTGCATGTGTGCATGTGTGTGCCTCTTTGGTGAGCCCACACAGGACCTT
>CM051001.1:19303913-19313913 GCA_027704905.1 Muraenolepis orangiensis
CCCCCAACTTCCTCGCCGCCCCTCCCCCCTCACGCTAATTCAATATCTGATGTTTGCCCGTCACGACGACACGGATTGCACATTAATTGAGATCATGCAAATAAGAACGAGGCTTAATTTACTTAATTATAGAGTTGTTCCTCCCCCCCCCCCCCACCAACCCCTCCCTCTCCCACGTCCCCCCCCTCTCCTGCCCGTCTTCCTTTCCTTCCTTCCTCCCTCTCTCCCTCTCTCCCTCCTCCCTCCCTCCCTCCTTCCCTCCTTCCTCCCTCCCTCCCTCCCTCCCTCTCTCTCTTTCCTTCTTTCCCTTTTCTCCCTCCCCCGTTTGGTTTGATGGATGTGTTGTCTCGGCTCCCTGATACTTGGCGAGCTCTGCGAGTGCGCCGGGTAATGGCTGGAAGTGTTTGATGTCGGTTTTGTCTTGCTTAAGTTGCTGCGTGGAACCAATTGATGTCATTATTTGGGAATGTATCCCATTCAGAAGGCCCTTACTGTGTTTCTGTTTGGTGGGGGAGTGGGGGGGGGGGGGGGGGGGGGGAGGGGGGGGGGAGGGCGGCTTGTAAGGGAAGACGGATACACCCGGTACATTAGACGCACAGACGGCGGGGGCTAATTTGAGCGTTGACATTATTTTACCGGCAATGGCTCATGGCGGATCGGCGTCAGGGAATCCAATGGAACATTACACACAACAGGCAGTGAGTGTAGCTGCAGCAGCAGCAGCAGCAGCGGCGGCGGCGGCGGCGGCGGCGGGTTAGCGGCGGCTGAGCAGAGGAGGAACGGAGCATCTCATCTCTGTTAAAAGGGGAAGAACCGCCACCACGGCCCTCTCCCCCACCACATCTCAAAAAGTGGTTTAGGAAATTGGGTGTCATTGCAGCTAGAGCATATATATATATTTATATATATATATATATATATATACAGTATATAATGTCAACGCTTAAATTAGCCCAGTCTGTCCGTTTAATATATATATATATATATATATATATATATATATATAATGGCGTTCTATTTATTTATTTTTTTTAACAATAAACTCCTCGGAGGAGGAGGAGGAGGAGGAGGAGGAGGCGACACTGTAAGGAAGAGAAGAAGAGGAAACGGTTGCCACGAGAGTTGTAGTTGCTGTTGTTTTAAAAATCTCCCACTGGCGCGGTGAGAACCTGCATGTCTCACCGCTATAGCGGGTATACTGTTGCTGTGCGAGTGTCAAAATGAATTATCCATATTTGTGTCTTTTTCCCTCCTCCTCCTCCTCCTCCTCCTCCTCCCAGGAAGAACACATCCCTGAATGTATTATCACCATGCGTGATGCCTACAGTATGAGAAGACTGTGTATTATGTGTTCCAGAATACACATTTGAGTTAGAGTCGTGTGTCTTGCCCCCCTGGAGTAGCATGCCCGGCAGGCGTGAGCCATTTTGCACGGGTCAGACAGGGACAGACCGGAGACAAGTCAAATAGAGCCACGTATCTGAAGGATGAAATTGGTACCCGTGCTTTTTCATCTGGATATACACCCCGCCAACGATGAGACGGTTTCCCACAAGTGTCATTCTGCTCAAACAAGTGGGTCGAAACCACCTGCCACCACGCCGCTGTGACGCACGTACAGCGTATCGTTACCATCTCTGGCGTCAACGTAATGCAAAAAGAAAAATGCATATGTATGCATATATAACGAACGGTCTACCTAACACGCTCTTCGCCTTCACGCTCCCTGCTAGGTCTCCAGTAATGTGTGAGCGGGGGGGGGGGGAAAGTGAGGATGTCTGCGACAGCTGGAGCACGTCGTCATCTTATCACCATCTATTGTCTGAGCTGAGGTATTGATTTATACAACAACAAAAAAAAAAGTTTACCAAAGCGATTTGTCAGCAAAGACACAACACACACACAGCCTGTCAACCAGCCCGCTCTGTACCATTATCGGCTTATCTGGTGTATATACAGTATATATATATATATATATATATATATATACACACTCTCTCTCTCTCTCTCTCTCTCTCTCTCTCTCTCTCTCTCTATATATATATATATATATATATAAAGAGAGAGAGAGAGAGAGAGACATGGTGAATGTGGACTACACCCCATGTGCTGTGTCTCTTCTCCCCCTCTTTTCCCTTGAGTGCATCTGATAAAATTAATTGAAAAGAAAAGCTGGTGGTGTCCTACGGCAGTGTTATTGTTTTTATTCTAATTAGCGAGTGTGGCGCGCGCGCCGTCTCTGTGGCCTCTTGGCTAACGGGCTGCAGCATCTAATTAGACGGCAGGCGTTTGGTGTCGGCTCCATCGTGAAAGAGCAGGGCAGATGAAGCAGAATGTGGCCATCACGGCATTGTGTATGTGTGTGTGTGTGTGTGTGTGTGTGTGCATGTGTGTGCATGTATGTGTGTGCATGTGTGTGCATGTATGTGTGTGCGTGCATGTGTGTATGTGTGTGTGTGTGTATGTGTGTGTATGTGTGTGTTGTACCGTGTGATGTGGTGTATGTGTGCATGTGTGTGTGTGTGTGTCTTTTCATGGCCCTCAGGGTCTCCTCAATGCCCTTTAGATGTGGTCAAGATTAGCCAGTGATGTAATAACCGACCACAGATGCCATGTCCCACACGGATGCATGCTGATGGAATTTCCTTTGATCTCGCATCAAAAATGAAGAGAAAAGAAAAGTAAACTAATATCATGATTCTGTGGCGCATTCCACAAAACCAAAAATAATTTTAGAGAGAAAGTACTCATCGACACAGCGATAACCGTGGGCCTGGGATAAAGCAACATGTTACATTCGCTATCACATCACGTTCATAATGTGCACATGTCCCTTAATCACAGCTACGGTCTCAGAGGGATTCAGTGACCCACATTCCGTGACACCGGCTTTTTTCACAATTGAACTCAGTCCCGTCGAGATATAAGAAAGAAACTCAAACGCCAATCACCTTAATTGTGGTTCATGAAAATTTGGAAATGGAAATGTTTTGTTTTTCTTTCTATCCCTTAGGGATAGGGTGAGAAGCTCAGTCACTCGTGAGAGACTCGGAGTAGAGCCGCTGCTCCTTCGCGTAGAAAGGAGCCAGTTGAGGTGGTTCGGGCATCTAGTGAGGATGCTTCCTGGTCGCCTCCCGAGGGAGGTTTTCCAGGCACATCCAACTGGGAGGACGAGACCACGTGGCAGACCGAGGTACAGGTGGGGTGATTACATCTCCACGCTGGCCTGGGAACGCCTCGGGATCCCCCAGTCAGAGCTAGTGGATCTTGCCAGGGAGGGGGATGTTTGGAGTCCTCTGCTGAAGCTGCTACCTCCGCGACCCGACTACGGATAAGCGGTAGACGATGGATGGATGGATGAATGAACTTTCTGTGAATGGTTTGCGCTGTATAGCAGCATAGCAGGTCTTTGGCCCTCGGATGTCATTATGATGACGCAATGATGTATTGACCAATCAGCAGCGCTCAAGAGCTCCCCTCATCATGTATTGTGGGTAAGCGGTGCAACATGATTGGACATTGACTTACAAAAAAAAACCGTACATCCCAATCATGTGAAACGTCTTTGGCAGTAAGAAAATCTACTTGCAGGCAAACCTGCACGTATTGTCTCAAACCAGGAGAGAAACAACTTATTTGGGAGATAGCTTCCAAATAAATTGACACAGATTGATGCGGTTCTAAATTGAGCTCCGTCCCCCAAAACAATTAAATTGCAGGAAGCATCACTTAAATAGTTGTGAGTCCTCGGGGCAATCTCCCAGGTGCTTTGTGCATGAGGGGCCCTCGACGGGAGCCGCATGTTCAGACCCAGGGCTGGGAACAGGCGGCTGTCGTGGCCCTGATTGGTCGAGGGGGAAGGGGGGGGGGTTTGGGGAGGGGGCGGCGCCCGCCGTCCCTGGTGAGACTTTTGACTGAGCGCTTTCCGACGCTGGCGTCTTTCTCTCTGAGCTCTGAGCCGTCAGCTGAGAAATTGCTGAGTAAAAAAAAAATATATATATATATATAGATAGTGTAAGCGCACGCCTGTCCGCGTGCCCACGTGTGTTATGTGTGTATGTGTGCGTGCGTACCTTCACTTGGTTTAGCGGTGGTGGTGGTGGTGGAGTAGGTGGTGGAGTAGGTGGTGGTGGTGGCGGCGGCGGTGGTGGAGGTGGTGGGGGACTCAATTAAAAACCAGCTGTGCCCCATTCCTCGGTAAGCCCTGCAGCGCACCCCCTCCCCAACCACCCCCCCCCCCACCCGCCTCCGCCCGCCCCACCACCCCCTGCTGCTCGGTAAGCTGCTAGTAAGCTTCCAGGCTTGTGCCCATGGATCCAGCGCCTCCCTTGACAACACACCCAAACACACGCGCACCTCACATGCATACGGGCAACACACGGGCACACACACACACACACACACACACTCTATCCGGCGTCTCCCCTGACGACAGACCCAAACACACGTGCGTAGTGTGCGCACACAGGTGCGCACACACACACACACACACACACACACACACACACACACACACACACACACACAGGCACACACTCTTTCTCCTAAATATAAATGCTCATTTGTCCCCCGCTGTTTGATGTAATTTCTATAGACCTGAGTGCCAAACCAATCCAATCCCCCGCACAACCAACAACACCCACACCAACTTCTAAAACTGCCACAGTCACTACCCCCCCCCCCCTCCTCTCTCTGTCTCTGTCGCTGTCTCTGTCTATCTATCTTCTCTCTCTCTCTCTCTCTCTCTCTCTCTCTCTCTCTCTCTCTCTCTCTCTCTCTCTCTCACAATCATTCCTAATCATCGCTCCCTCTCTCCCTCTACCTGTTCCATGCTCCCACTCTGCCGCTTAAGGGACAGCAACAGCATAAAGTACAACATGAAAGATAATGGGAACAAGCAGTAATATAGTGTCAAAGCTGTATTTACTGAAAGGAGAGGACAGAGAGAGAGAGAGAGAGAGAGAGAGAGAGAGAGAGAGAGAGAGACGAGAGAGAGAGAGAGAGAGAGAGAGAGAGAGAGAGAGAGAGAGAGAGAGAGAGAGAGAGAGAGAGAGAGAGAGAGAAAAAAAAAAACTAAACTGTGAGAGAACAAGAGCGACAGATGGAAAAGACTGAAGGGCTAACCTTAGTTAACATGCACTTAAACGACTAGCCCCATTTAAGAAAAGCAGAGGTCTTCGCGCTCGTACGAGCATCCGAGACAGCTGCTGCAGTCCTACATCATTATTGTGTACATTGTGTTACCCACATGTCCAACATGTGTTAACCATATTGTACTTTTCTTTAAAGAGGAATACATGAATGAAATTAATGAAATGAATACTAGACTGTATATGAATAGCAAGAGACAATGAGCTGGTTATCGCTTAATACGGCTGCATCCATGGGGCAGTAATAATGAGGTAATCAGTGATAATTCTATAAGTTCAGGTTCCTTAACTAGCTAATTTTCTGCTTGAGAATTAATCAAAATGCATTCAGTTCTCTGTGTCTGTCAGGCGAATGCACACGTACAGGCACTCACCCACCCCCCCCCACACACACACACACGTCACACACACACACAAACACCGCACACACACCTCACACACGTCTCACACACATACACACATACACACGTCACAAACACACAAATATCACACACATATACACACACACATCCCACACGTCACACACACACCCATCACACACACACACACACACACGTCACACACACACACACACACACCTCTCTCACACACGACACACACACACACGTCACACACACACACACACACACACAAACACACACACACACACACACACACAGATAGGAACAAACTGCCCAGTTCACATTAAACACCGTTAACCCTTGAGGATGCTACGTCTATGATTGGTGGTGATAGATGGTAGGGGAGGGAGCCCATTGGACAAGGTTAAGTGGAACTGCTGACACTGTGTAGCCTGTAATGGTGAAGATAGCACGCAAGGCCATTTACCACTGTAGAAAGCAGTGAGCTTTCAAGGACCCCTCAAGTGCTACACATAATGAGGCGTTAGGCTTTGATGGGCTATAACGACTAGCACCAATGTTAGCTCTCGATAGGAAAAAGGTTAATTCACACATGCAGCCTGCGGGCCTACATTTGACTGGTTTGCCCCGGAGAGATTATTTTTCCTTCATTTCACAAAGTAATGAAGAACACATTTTGTGTGAAGGTCAAAAGCGGCAGTATGCAACGTGTGAAGGCCGAGTGTCATTTGCTAAACTGACTCAGATTTAGCTACAGGGCTAAGAAGCTACAGCCGCAAGCAAGCTATTGAGTTTACGTGTAAGATAAGGTTGTCAATGACTCATTCATGTTAACCTCCGTTATGTGTTCTCCCCTGTGTGTTTGTTTGTCTGTTAGCAAGATAACTCAAAACTTTGGAAAACGTTACATACGGAATTGGAAAAAACTTGGTGATGTTATTATTTACGGGCCAAGGAACAGTTGATACGATTTTGGCACAGATCCAGATCCGAATTTGGACTTTTAGGTGTGGTGGATGTATGTGTTCTACTGAGTGCCCTCTAGTTCATTTTTTCTCATTTTCTACTATTGTTTGATTATTGTTGGGCGATATACATTTTTTCACAGAAAGAAATATTCAGCGCATCGGGGGGGGGGAAAAACTTGTCTCTATGTCTTCAGGATCAAAGAAGCGTAAGAGTTAGTAGATTAAACAGACCAGACACCACCAGAGGCTTTCAGTTTGTCCCAATATCGTCCAAAAGAGAGAGAGAAAGAGAGAGAAAGAAGATGGTGGCCACCGCTGATTCTGTAATAAGGCAAAATGAAGCAGAACCCTAATTAGTCGCCCGTGGCTGAGCTTATAGAGTGTCTATTCTGGAAGCATCCACTGGCATGCCTCCATGTCCCCTCTCTCTGGCTAAGTGTTGACCTGTATAGGACAAATTAAGGCTAATCTCTCAGGTAGGTGTTGCCGGATGCAAAGAGACACTGATACACTCAGAGGACTGTGTGTGTGTGTGTGTGTGTGTGTGTGTGTGTGTTGTGTGTGTGTGAGAGCACATGGCTACATGTGTATTGGTGTGTGCATATGTCTGTGTGCGGGTATGTGTGTGTGTGTATGTGTGTGTATGTTTGTGTTTGTGTGTGTTTGTACTTGTGAGCACAAGGATGTGTGTTGGTGCGTGCACATGTGTGTGTGCTTGTGAGCACAGGGATACATGTGTGATGGTGCGTGCACATGTATGTGTGTGTGCATGTGTGTGCGTGAGTGTGTGCCAGTATGTGTGTTTGTGTGCTTCTGAGCACAGGGCTACGTGTGTTGGTGTGTGTGTATGTGTATGTGTGTATGTGTGTGTGTGTGTGTGTGTGTGTGTGTGTTTGTGTGGGCGCACATCCCTGTGTGTGTGCACGTGCATGTGTCTCTGCGTACTTGTGTGTGACCCTCGAGCTAATGAAGCAATGCTAAGGGGAATGTGCTGGATGATGACGAATCAAATCCCTATCCTTTACCCCCCTTACACACCAACCCACACACACACACACACACACCAACACACACACACACGCGTGTTAACAAATAAGAACACCTCCTGCATTCGTCTCAATCAATACATAAGTGACACGTGGGACAAAGCGCCCAGAAGAACCAAACAAAAAAAAACCTAAAAAAAAAAAAGACCCCTAACAGCGAATGTCTTTTTAATTGCACAAAAAGGCCAGCGGTAAAGGGTTAACCTCTCGCCCGCCTATCCCCAGTTATGCATAAAAGATGCCTCTGAAATGAAATCATTATCAAAAGAGTCACCGGGTTCTCTTTACAAGGTGTTTTCAAATAAGCCAGCTCTATTATGGCATACCCGTGGGGAAATATGCGTTTACCGCTCAGATCCGGGAGAGCCAATAGGGTAACCGGTAACAATGCGCTCCCTAGTTAGGCGGCATAATTGCCCGCCTCCCTTATTGCACCTTTCTGTACTGCTCATACATTGAGAGCCTATTAGGGACGCAAGATAACGGCAGCCGTTTGCCTGCAGTGCTGCGGACGCACTGTTTTTTAAGTAGAGGCACATGCATGCGTTGCTGGGAACTTTAATGAGCAGCGGCGGGGCAAGGAGAACGGTATACCGACTAAACGTGTATGAGACAAGCACGGCGTGTACATGCAAGCACCTAAGCTTTACAGCTAGACACAACAATTGAAAAATGATATAAAGTAACACACTTTTTTTAATTTATTTTTTATTTTTATTTTTTCATTAATTTGTTTATTTTAATAAATATAAGCATGCTTCTTAGCGTTGTTATTATTATTATTATTATTATTATTATGGTCATCAGTATCACTGTTGTATCCCAAGTTTTATAATAATACTATTCGTATTAATACAATTAATAGCAGTAATTATTCAGAATAATTGTATTTGGTCGTACAGTCTATTACCCAGTGCATACACCCGTCCCAGACCCATTGCTTTTCACATGAAGAGTCGCACCTTACTGGCATGCATGGTGTTCTTCTGTCACCACCACCACCACCATACCAGGAGACAGTACCAGTGCTACCAGTACGGGATTCCTCGCCGTGCACCGTCGCCTCTATGCGATACTGATCATAGACTTGATCATCGCCTATGAGCTTCATCGGCTATTCTGGCTCCCGTACCGCGGATGGTAGAGCTCTCCCCGGGTGTCGGTGTCGGTGCTGGGTGCCATCCTATTCCGCCGATTGCTCAGTCATCACCCACCCACCCACCCACCACCCCACACACACAACACACTCCAGAGCACAGCTTATATTATTATTATTAGTAGTAGTATTACTATTATCCAATCGGAGGAGAAAACAACCGCGGCGTGCATGGTTTGCTTGCACAAAGCCCTCGTTTGTTGGTTTTTTTCCGGTCCATCCATCCATCCATAGTAGTAGTGTGTGTGTGTGTGTGTGTGGTGTGTGGTGTGGGGGGGGGGGGGGGTCACGGCTCTATAAACGCCTATGGATCGCCTCGTTTTGATGTGACTACTCGATAGCGCCGGCGGTGCCTGTCCTCCCGTCACTCCATCCAACCAACCTCCGTGTTCGTAGGTGTAGCTGCAGCAGGAGGACCTATATACAGAAGCCACCTACTATCTGCCGGAAAGTAAAAGTGTGCAGCCGGGGTGTCTGCTACTACTACTACTACTACTACTACTTCAATCCGTTTCGACCGGAAAAGGAGAAAAAAAAAAGTTCCGAGTTGAAGATTACGCAGCGGCAGTGCAGCCGTGCAACAAACAGCAGGTAGGCGACATGCTTTTCATACATACCCCCCCCCCCCCTCCTCCTCCTACACCAGCACCACCACCACTCTTCTACCCGGGACATGATCGGTCGTTGTTGTGATGTCCTCCTCGGCGAAGTCTCTTTCCGAAAGCAAGGAATTCAGGAAGGGTGTTCGTGCCAACGCGGTTTTGGCTGCAAGAAAAAAATGGGGCAGCGTTGGGGAATGACATTGAACTGTGTGTATGCGTGTGTGTGTGTGTGTGTGTGTGTGTGTGTGTGGTGTGTGGTGTGGGGGGGGGGGGGGGGGTACGCACCTGTCTTAATGTGTGGTACAATGTATGTATGCACAGCTGGCCCCTATAGTCGTACTTTATTGTGACACACGTTGCGCGATAAGTGTCGCCGCTGTTTGGACAACACACAGGGACAGGAATTGAGTGTGCATGCAGTCTATCCGAAGCTTGACACACACACACACACACACACACACACACACACACACACAGCACATTTTTCTTGTAGACCGTCTTCGTGTTAGAGACACCATTTCAAATGCATGCTTTTGAAAATATATCAGAGAAACTGAAGCAGGTTCAGTCCCAATGTACAATCCGACGCTTACCGCAGCGCCCTGCTCGCTGTGTGTGTGCGCGCGTGTGTGTGTGTGTGTACTGGCACATGTGCGTTCGTGCGTGGTTTGTTCATCACTTATGTGTGTGTGTGTGTGTGTGCGTCATTTCAGCCT
>CM051001.1:19318913-19326413 GCA_027704905.1 Muraenolepis orangiensis
AACTGCTAACCTTGACGTCCGTTAATCAATCGGTAAATGTAAGGGAAAATAAACAAGATGTTTGCCTTTGTTTTCTACCTCCATCTCGACCATTTTAGATTGCAATTGTTTTATGTTCCACAAACATGTTCGGTTACAGTTATTATTTTTTTAACTGTTATTTTCCTTATGCACGGCGGTAAAGAAAGAATTTGGATCTTAAGATCCTGACCCAAGTGACACAAAAGTTTTGCCGCAAACAACAACAACAACCTTAATATCTTATAGTCTCTTATAGTTTTCACACTGAATACGGTATCGACTCCCATATTAGTTAATACGGGTGTCGATACCGTATTGGTTACTGCGCATCGAATACACTTATACCGTTTTCACACTGGGCTTAAATATGGTATTTGCGGTGCTGCAAAACTAGTTTGGTTTTGCTTTCACACTGGCAAGTAATGCACATTCGCTACCCAACTAGTGCGCATTAACTAATCCACCTTGGGGTAGGTGGTTTCGATCCCGAAGTAACTAGTTTGGATACAAAGTAATAAAACTACCACGGGTTTCGCGAATACCGTATTTTAGCCCAGTGTGAAAGCGGTATCTGTGCCAAAACAACAATCCCCTCCATGCCATGACAGTTGATAAACCAGCAATCAATTAACGTACATCAGGTACATCAGAAGATACTTCTACTGTCTTTCGGTTGTTGGTTCTTTGGCGCGATGAACACTTGGCTCTAGCTCGGTTCTGTCTCGGGTTGGCATTTAGAAAAAAACAAATGAACAAAACCTCCTTACCTCCTACTTTGAGGACACCTCGGAAGTGCATGTTTTGTGCTCTTTCTTTGGTTGTTGTTGTTGTGGTGGAAGTCAGCGTGTTCTATGGGCGTAACTCAGACAGCAGGAAGCTAGTAGAAAGGAGCAGGCTTTTATCGTTGGTATCCGGTTGATGTTTGAATGCCACGTGAGCCGACTCGGAGCAATAAATAACACAGAATGTGATGACAACACACCGTCGGGGAAAAGTTTAAAACAAAAGAAGGCTCTTTGAATATTACTCCGGAGGACTTTGTGAAAGATGCACGCGGACAAGAATTGCTTAGGATTCAGAAGAAGAAGAAGATGAAGAAGAAGAAGAAAAAGAAGAAGAAGAAAAGTTCCAAGCTCCCACTGATCTGTGTGTGTGTGTGTGTGTGTGTGTGTGTGTGTGTGTGTGTGTGTGTGTGTGTGTGTGTGTGTGTGTGTGTGTGTGTGTGTGTGTGTGTGTGTGTGTGTGTGTGTGTGTGTGTGTGTGTGTGTGTGTGTGTGTGTGTGTGTGTGTGTGTGTGTGTGTGTGTGTGTGTGTGCGCCGACGCGACGCTCGTCTGAACTGTCACACGCCCACGGTTCCCTCTGCGATGACATCCATAATGAAAGCCAACACAACCCCCCCCCCCCCCCCCCACACACACACACACACACACACACACACACACACACACACACACACACACACACACACACACACACACACACACACACACACACACACACACACACACACACACACACACACACACACACACACACACACACACACCAAAACTGACTCTGGCTCTCTCTTTAGCATCACCCGGGCGATTCTTCTAACACAAACATCGCCAGTCGCTGTGGTCTCTCTACTTGTTTGGCTGCCCGGCCAGGGGCCCGGCGAGGCCCGGGCCCCTGGCTCAGGGTCTGTTGGATCTCTTGATACCCCGTATCCTCTGCAAAGACAGACCTCGGTGACTCGGTCGGTCTCGGCAGGCAGCGTTCCGGTGGGGGCAGTAGCCAAGTGTCCCTTTTAACTTGGAAAAGGGGACGGGGGAAGGACTTTTGTTGGCTCAGCCGTACCACTGTAAGCCCGGATCTTCAGTCAGAAGGACAAGGAAGCGATGATGGTCAAAGTGAGACGTTGTTTTATGTGGACATCCAGAGAGCGTTGGAATGGTGTGTGTGTGTGTGTGTGTGTGTGTGTGTGTGTGTGTGTGTGTGTGTGTGTGTGTGTGTGTGTGTGTGTGTGTGTGTGTGTGTGTGTGTGTGTGTGTGTGTGTGTGTGTGTGTGTGTGTGTGTGTGTGTGTGTGTGTGTGTGTGCTGGAAATACATCTGAATATACTCCACGTTGGCCTGGATCTACAGCTGCTGCTCAGTCATTTAACGAGCTTCCAGCAGGAGTGAGCTTGGCATTATTTCATGAAGATATCCCAGAGACGCCCAAGTCGATTGAACATCGTTACGCTTCAACCTTCTCCCTCCTCCCCCCCTCCCCCCCTCCCCCCCCTCCCCTCCCCGGGTCTACCTGTGCCGTTATTTTTGAAATATGTGGGAGAACGTACAGCTCCATCCACGGAACGACTGGTTATGGCCACTGTCGGCAAAATTGCCGTTTTTATCATCCGTCCATTCATCAGAGGCATCAGAGAGAGACTGAGCGCGTGAAGTGAGCACGCCGGGCGATCAATAAACAATACTTCACTGAGGTTAATCAAAGCCCTCAGCAGGCGAAAGCACGCTGTTCGTCTGTCTTCGCCCGCCGTCTTCCACAACCTCCCCGTTTCCCGAGGTGCTGCGAAAGATGTCTCTTCACGTGATGTCGCCCCCCCCTCACCGCAGGGATCCAGTGGTGTGCGTGTGCACAGCGTCTGCCGTTCCCTTTCGCTCTTCTTCTCTCGCCACTGACCGGATGACATGTCATGTCATGTCAACCCCGGGTTTTTTTGATCCATCATGTCCCACACGCTATTCTAGCCTGTGTGCGCCTCCCTGTTTTGTTGCATGAGTGTGATCCCCAAAAGGCCCCCCCCCTGGTCGGTGTGGTGGACAAGACGACCAGCTCTAGCCCCGGCGTGGATCGAGAAGGCTTCAGTCTCGTATTAAATAAGTTGCTGCTGAGTTCAAGATAAGGTCTAGTTGTTTGTTGTTGTTTATTTTGCGACAGTTGGCTTGATTTGATCTAAACAGCCCCCTGGGGCTGTCTCTGAGCGGTTTGGTTTGCATTTATTTGTATATATATATATATATATATATACACACAGTATATTGATATTCCACTATGCATCAGTGGAATATCTTCAATGTCTTATTGGGAGCCAATGATTGTGAAAGTTTTGTTTCATCTCCCTCTGTGCATCTTGATACTGATGCACACTGTGTGTGTGTGTGTGTGTGTGTGTGTGTGTGTGTGTGTGTGTGTGTGTGTGTGTGTGTGTGTGTGTGTGTGTGTGTGTGTGTGTGTGTGTGTGTGTGTGTGTGTGTGTGTGTGTGGTGTGTGTGTGTGTGTGTGTGTGTGTGTGTGTGTGCTCACATTATGTGTGTGCCTATGGGTGGGTCGTTTGTGTGTGTGTGTGTGCGTGTGCCTTTTGTGTGCCCATTTGTCTTTGTGTGTGTTTGTGTGCACAATGTGTCTTTGTGTGTGTTGCCCGGCTTGTGACATCCAGCATTAGCTGTTGCCGTAGAATAGGTAGCGCTGCAAGGACCAACCCTGGTCTTGGGTCAGCAGCCTGGTGGCTCCGGAGGGTCTGCGTGGAGGAAGGCGTGGCGGAGCCTGCCGTGTAACCCGATATGCCCGCCCCCTCAGTTGACCCACCCGGTCGTCATATCCTCCTCACATGCGTTCACAAGTGCATTTCACGCATGCACGCGCACGCACGCACACGCACGCACACACACACCCTCACACACACACCCACACACACACCACACACACACACACACACACACACACAAATAAGTCTATAATATGAACATATGTCAAATGCGTAAAAAAACATATGATAGACATATACCACACACACACACACGTATACCACACACAAGCATACGCACACACATACACACACACCCCCCCACACACACACACACACGTGAACACACACACACACACACACGTGAACACACACACACACACACACATACACGTGTCACACACATACGTATACCATACACTCATGCGCATATACACGTGTATACACACACCTATACCACATACACACACATCTGTATAACACACACATCTGTATACCACACACACATATGCACGGGCGCGGGGACAAACACACACATATAGCACACACGCATACATAGACATGTTTACACACACACACACACACACACACACACACACACACACACACACACACACACACACACACACACACACACACACACACACACACACACACACACACACACACCTGTATACAAGGCACATACACACGTACACACATACACACACACACACGCGTATACCACACATACACACATCGGTATATCACACACACATACACAAAGCACACACACGTGCGGGCGACGGCAGAAACAGACACGTATACATCAGGCTCACGTGTGTACACACACACACATCCCTATACCCCCCCCCCACACACACACACACACACACACACACACATACATACACACACACACACACACACATACACACACATATATGTGTGCACACTCCACCAATCAGGGCTTGACCGCAGTATTGCTAGTTAATCTGACTCCCTCTTTGATTTGTGGGTTCATCCAATTCATACCTTTCACATCCAACAGGATAACCACAAACCTTCTATGGCAGCCAATGAATTTTATTAAATCCACCCTCGCCCCCTTTCTCCCCTCCCTCTCTCCTTCCTTCTGCTCTTTCTCTCCCTCTCTCTTTCCCTCTCTCTTTCCCTCCCTCTCCCTCTCCCTCTCCCTCTCTCTCTCTAAGCAGACATGCCTAGTTACAGTCAAAAATGGCCCTGCCGAACACAGGAGTTAAGATGGTTTCCCCGGAGACTGTTCAGAGGAGTAATTTAATAAACTGTGATATTTTTCCACTCCACACGGAAAAGGGGAATAGGCTCAGGAAAGTAATGAAACGCCTCTGTTGAATTTTTAATATTAAAAGAATCAATTGCCTTGTACTTTGACGCAATGCAACGGAGTCTATTGACTTCCAGTGGACACAAGCTTACTCTCTGGGATCGCATCAAAGGGGCGGGGGGGGGGGAATTGCGGATCTTTGCTCAGCGGCATCTTTTAAATATAAAAAATAGATATATTTCATTGCTTATGCTAGGTCACGTAAGCCGCGGTTGCTATGCAGCCCCGGTCTTTAGGTATAACAGAGATGTATGCGCGTGGACGGTCTGATTGATCCTCAGGCCGGGGGAGAGCGGGGGTGGGGTGTATTTGATAATTAGCTCTGTTTCCTGCCATCACGCTCCCGTCAAGGCTATTGCTGTTTATTGCCGATATCCAATAGCAGGGCCCCTAGCCCTGACTCTGCCGCTATGGACAGAAAGAAGAGGAGACGGAGAAAGAGAGAGAGAGAGAGAGAGAGAAAGAGGGAGAGAGAGGGAGAGAGAGGGGGATGCAGGGGGAAGGCAAGAACGAGAGGTCAGGTGATGATTTATGACCACGATGCTGCAATCCAGCGCAGGGATGATTAATCTCTTCTGGGAACACTTCACGAGTACAAGTTTAACCTACCTCGGCCTTGCACATGCATGCATGCACGCACAGGTGCACAGGCGCATGCACGCACACACACACACACACACACACACACATACCAGACACACGTGTTCACGCTCACAAACAAACATGCATGCACACACAGGCAAACGCATACGCGCAACCGCATGCATGTGAGCCGCACGCCTGGCGAGTGGGACATAAACGCAGGGGGAGTGCACAGAGGTGCTTCTCATTGGGTTTCATACGCAGTTACTACCTCCTCCTCCCCTCCGCCCGTCCCCTGTGCTCTGGGCCTCTGCCTCCCTCCTCCCATCCCATCCCCTCCCCTCCCCTCCCCTTCCCTCCCCTCTCCCGGTTCATCCTTCCTTTTTACAATTGTTTTCCTTTCTGTAGCCCTCACCTCTGTGGTGCATCCTCTCTCTCTCTCTCTCTCTCTCTCTCTCTCTCTCTCCTCTCTCTCTCTCTCTCTCTCTCTCTCTCTCTCTCTCTCTCTCTCTCTCTCTCTCTCTCTCTCTCTCGCGTGCGGAAAGACACAAGAAAGAGAAGAGAGACCCACAGAGGGATGGGAAGAGATAGTGACTGGAAGAGAGAGACGTACAAGACATTCGGACATTCTGAGAGAGGGGGGGGGAGAGAGAGAGAGATATGGAAGATGCACAGACAGAAGAGAGGAAGGGGGGGGGGGGGGGAGAAAGAGACAACAATGGTCTCTGTCAGAGCTTTTGGCTGTCGTGGCAGCGGTGCCATGCGGCTATAGGATTAGTCCTGCTCGGCGCTAAAAGCTTCAATGTCTTCATAAGTACAGGGCAGAGCGTGTGTGTGTGTGTGTGTGTGTGTGTGTGTGTGTGTGTGTGTGTGTGTGTGTGTGTGTGTGTGTGTGTGTGTGTGTGTGTGTGTGTGTGTGTGTGTGTGTGTGTGTGTGTGTGTGTGTGTGTGTGTGTGTGTGTGTGTGTGTGTGTGTGTGTGTGTGTGTGTGAGAGCGAGAGAGAAAGTGTGTTTGTGTGCTGTGCTCACATGTCTGTGTGTGTGTGTGTGTGTGTGCGTGTGTGTGGGGGGGGGGGGGTGCTCATGGATAGGCGCCTCTGTTGTTAGTACATGCGGTTAATATGTGTACGTGTTGTTATTGTGTATGTACGTGTCGGAGTGCCTCTGTCTGTATGTCCACGTGTATGCACACATAGGCACACACAGGGCATTGGAGGGAGTTCTAAACAGGTGTGTGTGTGTGTGTGTGTGTGTGTGTGTGTGTGTGTGTGTGTGTGTGTGTGTGTGTGTGTGTGTGTGTGTGTGTGTGTGTGTGTGTGTGTGTGTGTGTGTGTGTGTGTGTGTGTGTGTGTGTGTGCGGTCTGCGGTTCATGGCAGGGCAAGGAAGGCAATAACGTGTGGCAATGTAAACAACAGATGCCACGTCTGAAGCCGTTTTGTTTATTCACACACACACACACACACACACACATACAACAAACCAAACAAATAAACCCAAAAATTAAGTTGCCTGTGCCAAAGTTAATTTGCCGGGAATCGTTTATCGTAATATATATAAAAAAGCGTTGGTGTTTGTTCCTTGTTTCTTTAGGGCAAGCGGGGCCAACACTTTTGAGGCTTGTGATCTACTTTTGAAATGACTAGTTTAAAATGATCTACCACCAAAAAAAACAACAACCTGGAAATGTATAAATATGTACCTGGACCTTGACCCCCTCCCTGTTGTTATGGTTACCCTAATGTAACAAAGTTCTCAGCAACAGCAGATTGGCCGCTCGATATGTCAATTAAGTTTCAGGTGCCAAAGGGAGGAGGAAAAATCGATCAAATATATATATTTATTTTGTTATATTTGAATTGTTTTGCAATGTCATGTTATCTACCAGCATAGTCTTTGCGATCTATTGGTAGATCTCGCAATCTAGCGCTTGGGCACCCCTGCTTTAGGGCATCTTTTGTTGTTCCTCTCTTTCTTTTTCGATGTCTTTGTCTTGTATTTTTCATTTGGAGGTTCCCTTGTCCTTCTTTTGTTTTTTTGGA
>CM051001.1:19331413-19341413 GCA_027704905.1 Muraenolepis orangiensis
GGCACGTAAAAAAAAAAGAAGAAACTGTTAAATCCCCGCTGTTTTAATATCTTCTTAGATATCTATTTGTCTCCTGAGCTACAACTAATAGCTAGGAGGGATGAAGGCCACACAGCAGGCCGGGGGGGAGGGGGGGGGGGATTGGGGTTTTGGGGAGCTGCCAGTATAATGGATTTTCCTCCCCCAAAAAAGAGATTCCTCACCCCCTTCCCTCTCACAACCCCTAGTACCACGCCGCACCCCCACCCTCTTCCGTCACCCTCCCTTCCCTTCCGTCCTACCACACCGACGCCTCAGGTTCATCTTGAGAGAGAGGAGAGAGAGGGAGAGAGAGAGAGAGAGAGAGAGAGAGAGAGAGAGAGAGAGAGAGAGAGAGAGAGAGAGAGAGAGAGAGAGAGAGAGAGAGAGAGAGAGAGAGAGAGAGAGAGAGAGAGAGAGAGAGAGAGAGAGAGAGAGAGAGAGAGAGAGAGAGAGAGGTGGAGAGAGAGAGAGAGAGAGAGAAAACCACCCAAAACAAAAACCAAAGACATTGGAAAAAAAACAGGTACCGGCTCGTACCCAGACGGGTGCCGTGAGAAGCGCCGGTCTCGTCAGGCCTCGACAGATGTAGCGGGAGGCATGCGCCACTCTGACGCCCACGCAGGCCAATCACTCGGTGTTTGGGCACAGCAAGTGCCCAAACACGGGCGAGTACACGCAGGGAGACTCGTGTTGAAAAGACTCAGACGGGGATAAGAAGGACCCCAACAACAACAAAAAAAGAATGAAAGAAAGAATGAAAAATAGACATTCCACCGCCGTCGCCAGGCTCTGCTGCTCCCCGCCGGCAAACAGATACAACTCGGAAGGGAGCAAGCCAAAAACTCTGGGCTGCCTGGAGCCTGACGGGCAACTTCATGTTGTTACAGCACTGGCACACCCCCCCCCCCACCACCAACCCCCCCCATCCAAAAGCATCATTTATGTGCTCATTCATTCCGTTTGCCCCCCAACCAACCAAACCACACCCCGCCCCTCCTCCCCCTCCCACCCAGGGTTGCCTGGTGATTCTTCAGAGGGAAAGTAATTGGTGACAAACGTGGAAGCTGGATAAACCGCCACCTGGGCAACTTCTTCACCTCGTCTGGGCGAGCGAGACACCGGCTTACCTGCCTGCTGCATTTTATATTTTACTAACGGAAGAGCGAGATGAAGAGATCGGAAGATCGGATTCAGTGCCTTTATTGCCATTGGATGGCGAGAGAGAGAGAGAGAGAGAGAGAGAGAGAGAGAGAGAGAGAGAGAGAGAGAGAGAGAGAGAGAGAGAGAGAGAGAGAGAGAGAGAGAGAGAGAGAGAGAGAGAGAGAGAGAGAGAGAGAGAGAGAGAGAGAGAGAGAGAGAGAGAGAGAGAGAGAGAGAGAGAGAGAGAGAGAGAGAGAGAGAGTTGATGCTTGATGTTTTTTTCTTTCTTAAATCCTTTGTCGTGTTGTAACTTCCTGGAGGAATAATCCCAATAAGGCTGTATTCATTAATTCACTAAATTAAACACAGCCAAAGTTAATTGTTGGTTTGTACGGGGAGTGAGGTGAGGTACAACGTCATACTCTCTGCCTGTGCCAATTTGTAACCGAGCGAGAAGAACAATAAGAACGCCGCCAATGGATTTCGAGGCCTATCTCCCGGGTAACAACCCGGAGCACTTACAAGTGTGTCCATAGTCTTTTGGGGGAAGGTAGGATTCCCTGTATACTGAAGGCGTTAATCTGGGTAAAGACACGTGGCTCGTTATATGCTAGACTAGGCCTCAGTCTGCCAATTGATTTGGCTCTATAATAAGTCATATTCAATGCACCGGTCTACATGCAAATGCAGTTCACGGTGTGCATATTTATATATACTGTTGAATATTATGGTGTGTGTGTGTGTGTGTGTGTGTGTCTCTGCATGTGTGTGTGTCTGTGTGTGTGTGTGTTTGTGTGTCTGTTGGGAGATGATTGTGTGTGTGTGATCAGAGCCTTAGCGCGGAGTGGAGCAGACACGATGATCTTCTGGTCAAACAGGTTATAAGGAGGGCAGTCTCTCGCTCTCTCTCTCTACACTTGGGATCCATCTGGATTCAATCTGCCGACAATCTCCCGAGGCTCATCTCCAGGGATATCGTAGCAGCGCCACGACCACGCGAACACCAAACACCAGGTCACAGCTTTTTTCCCAAATATTGTGTGTGGAAAAAGTCTGTACGCCTCTCTAGTTGGCAGTGCGGTTTGTTTGTTCTTTGTTTCTTTCTCTTTCCGTCTCCCTTTCTTTTATTTTCTTTCCATCTGTCTGAGATCTTTATTAAGGCGACCTCCTCGTGTGAGCACATCGCAGCGTGTTGGCAGTAATCGTAAAAAATGAGATCTCCAGAGCAGATGTTTGTCTTGCCGTGACGCCGACCACACGCCGATACACGTGTGCACACTTACGCCAAACATAACATTTTATCACAACATATTATTTTTGTTATCTCCTGTCCCTTCACCGTGCTACTCATGCCCTCCCTGGTTCTGCTGTCTGTGACTTCGGTACAGAGATGGCCCTCCCTGCTCCCTTGCCAACCGTATCACAGCGTCCAGGCTTCACCCTCCCCCACTGGCCAGGAGGAGAGGATCAGCCCCCCCAGATCCACTGAGATGACCATCTTTCTCGCTCTCGCTCTCTCGCTCGCTCGCTTTCTCTCTTGTTTTTTCTTTTCATTTGATCAAGTCTCCCAACTTTCTGTCGCTCTCTAATTTATCGTTCCCTCTATCTGTCCCCTCTCTCCTCTCTCTCTCTCTCTCTCTCTCTCTCTCTCTCTCTCCTCTCTCTCTCTCTCTCTCTCTCTCTCTCTCTCTCTCTCTCTCTCTCTCTCTCTCTCTCTCCCTCTCCCTCTCTATCACCTCACAATTTACATCCACGCAACTCTTCCCCCTCGCATTTGCAGTGGACGGAAACAGATTGACACTTTGATTGACTACCGATATTTGAGGCTATCAAAAGTAGACGAATGGAAGTGTACTTCTGCTCGCACGTAACCCAAAAGCGAGTGTGCGCCATGCTTTACAAATGCTGAGGCTGCCGGAACCCTCTGGGCTCTGGGTTCCAAACCTCAAAATCCGCAACCGACCTGTAGCCTCGAGCAAGGTGCCTAACCCCTTAGCTGTTCCTCTGACGTTTCTCTGAATCTGCTGTAGTGTAAATCCCTTTAGATAAAAGGGCCTGCTAAATTCTAGTAGTAGTAGTAGTAGTAGTAGTAGTAGTAGTAGTAGTAGTAGTAAGGACGCGTACCCATCCATGCGAGTGCTTAAATGTACCGAGTGCGTTGGTGAACGACTAGTGAACTAGTAATCAGTCAAAATTGAGCACATTACAATCTCAGAGGCCAAAGACGGTCGGAATAAACCATGGTGTGTATTATAACAGCTATTTGAAATGTGTGTAAGTCACGTGATGTCGTTTTAAGAAGTTTAGTAGATATTTTGATCAGAACTATAAGTCACGTGATGAAGTCTATTAGGACTCCCAGGTTTAGTAGATATTATAATCAGAACTAGAAGTTGTGTGATGAAATCTATTAGGCCTACCAGGTTTAGTACATATTCTGATCAAATCACGCAGTTGAGAACTCTACTCGGTGTGTATGGGAATGTTTGTGTCCGACACAACAACAACAACAACACACACTTATTGTATTCAATTTGATATTATAGCCTAGCATATTGCAAAATTTGATTGATTTGTATTGAGAGACATTTAATATGTTTGGTTTGTTTCAGGCAGACAGGAACACACACAATCTCAATAGCTCATTAAGAGCCGATTTCAGATTAGGCTTGTTTACGCGTTGTCCCCGAGTGACACACAATGTCCTTCTGATTACAAAAAATATGACTTTGAATATGAATAGCAGTGTGTGCGTGAAGTACTGTCCAATGTCCAGTCTTAACGTTTAGAACCAGACAAACAAGCTTTTTAACAAGCTATATTGTTATTAGAGTCAATATCGCCAAGACTACAATGACCGCTTCTATCACGGGCTTCTATCGGGGTTCTATCGGGGTTCTATCGGGATTCTATCGGGGTTCTATCAGGCTTATATCGGGCTTCTATCAGGGTTCGATCCAAAACTTCATTGTTACTTTTTAATTCTATAGTTCGGCCTATAGGAACCAACCAAGGAATCATCACTAGAGTGGATGAGAACTCAACAAGAACGCACATACTGTGTTGATAGTGATTGTCATTTAGCTTTGTGTCTGTAAATTAGGCTACGATGCAAGAGGCATACGTCACCGTTTGTTTGCGAGGCGTTTCATACATTCGGCGTAGGCCTACTTAGCATTTTAACACTTGGCTGACGTTATGACCCTCTCGGGGGTTGGTAAGCGGAGCAACGGTAAGCATACAGAGGAGTCCTGCGTTCCCCTTCTTTAGTTATTTTTTAGTTCTGCTGCCACTAATTGGGCTTCAGCGGTGGGGCGGCGGTGGCGGCGGTGGCGGCGGTGGCGGCGGCTGTAGCATTGGCGACGGCATTTGTGTCTGTGGGAGCGCGCTCGCCGCATGGGAGGAAGACAAAGCAAGGACATATCAGAGGGGGCTTGGCGGGGCCCCTATTTGGCGCTCTGGCGGCAGGCCGCAGAGCGCCCGCGTAATGAAGAATCGCACCGCATCAAAGATGACAGCGTGACGCGAGCGGCTGTCACCGCGATTCTGTGTGTGGGTTTGATTGTGCGTGTGTGTGCACAAGTGTGTGTGTGCACAAGTGTGTGTGTGTGTGTGTGTGTGTGTGTGTGTGTGTGAGCGCATGCGTGTGTATGTGTGTGTGTGTGGCCGTGTGTGTGTATGTGTGTGTGTGTGTGTGTGTGCGTGCCCGCTTGTGTGTGTGCGTGCGCCCGTGTGAGTGTGTGTGCGTGCGCCCGTGTGCATGCGCCCGCGTGCCGTGCGTGTGTGTGTGTCTGTGTTCTGCATGGGTGCGTTCACTGTTGCTTTTAAAAAACGTTTTCATGATGTCTACCTGAGGCATGTTATTTAACCCCCCCCCCCCCCATCCCCTGCCTCACGTGAACACAACTCCTGCCGTCTAAGCACCGCTATGCTGCTGCCAGTGGCCTCCCTTGTGCTGCCTGCCACCACCTAGGTGTTTGAGACATCACACACACACACACACACACACACACACACACACACATGCACATACACACAGACAGACAGACAGACATCCTCCCCCCCCACACAAACACACACACACACTCTCAGATGTTGTGCTTCTATTAAATAGATGCATTTTTAGATAGCGCCTCCTTTCCATATCAAATGCACCACAGATGATTGGGTCCAGGGAAATTCAAATGTCTGCAGGGCCAGAACTGCAGGGGATGAGTGAAGGCGTACACACATGAGACATGTATGTATTTCTTCTCGCTGGATGTGTGTGTGTGTGTGTGTGTGTGTGTGTGTGTGTGTGTGTGTGTGTGTGTGTGTGTGTGTGTGTGTGTGTGTGTGTGTGTGTGTGTGTGTGTGGTGTGTGTGTGTGTGTGTGTGTGTGTGTGTGTGTGTGTGTCATCCAGCAGAAAGGAATCAAAGGGTTGACTTGGTCATTGTCATTGTGCTCATCCTCCCACGCACACCAGCAGGGGAACCAGACTGTTGACACCATTCCTCCCAGCCCACGCGCCTACCCTGGATCCTGTTTATAACACACACACACACACACACACACACACACACACACACACACACACACACACACACGCGCGCGCACAAATCGGCCGCAGATATGTCCCCCTTCATACAATGCTATTTATTTCGAAGTGCTATGTCCAATAGAAGCCCATTCAACATCAAACTCCAACGTTAGACTCATAGTTAACACACGTCCCTGCTTCTCGTGATATCGTTCTTCTCATGAATGTGGTCGGCCTTCGTTCTTCCTATTAGTTATTTCATTTGAAATGTGTAGCGTTGGAAACAAGGACCTGTTTTTTTTGTCCTCTTATTTGTGTGATTGTTGGCTTTTTCTTCTTCTTCGATTTAGTTTTGCGTCTTGTTCACTGGCTAGAAGTAATGCAACGCTATTTCTGTGACCCACCTAATGTTATTCTGTGCAGGTACAGCCACATCATCAAGCCATGCAATGATTTGCATCCTCAGGTTTGACGCTAAACTGTCTGGGACTGCTCCCTGCATTCAACGAAACAGCGTAACATATTAGCATAATGAAATCACTTTTTCTGAAGACATTGATTGGAATTGATTGAATATCAGAAGCAGGGATGTGTGTTTTACAATGCGTCTCACCATTGGAGTTTGATGTCGAATGGACTCCTGTTGTATCGGAAGGCGGGTATCAGATATCTAAATATTGAAGCGAGTGATCTAAGAACTGTCTGGGATGCACACAAACGCCCAGGGTTTGGTGTGGACATGACCCCCTAGAAGTGTTCTGAAGGGGAAACTCCCTTTGGTGTCACTGAAGCAAGCTGTGATCTCTGTCATTATCTGCACGCAGGTCAAGGTCAGTGGTTCGGTTTGACATCGACGGTAGCTGGCCACCGGCGTTTGAAATCAGTTTAAATGTACGGGGCGAGGAGGTTGATGCGCGGCAGTAGCCGTAAAAAGGGAAAAACGAGAGGAAATCTATGATTATGGACCAGATGGATGTCGGCCTGTGTCAGGAGGTCGGCATGGTGGCCACTCCGCTCTGCTACGTTGGGGTGTCTGCTTGCCCCCCCGTCGCTTAGGGGCCCGTGTGGCCGATCTGCGCGGTCACGGCTCTTCTCTGTCCTGTGGCCCCAAAGTGGTGGCGTGAACTCCCCACGGATGTCAGGACTGCAGAGTCACTGCCCATCATCCGCCGCACGCTGAACACCCAACCTCTTCAGGAAACACTACCCGGATCCTTCCACCTAGCGCGTCCTCTTATCACTTTTTACAAGCGTTCTAGCCGTCTAACCCAGTAGATTGTTTGCTTGTTCGTTTTCTTGGTATTGTTCTATTGTTCTATTGTTCTATTGTTCGCCATCTTCTTGTTCTTTTTCCTGAGCACCGGTTCAGTTCTTGGAGACTCGTTGAGGAAACAAATGCACTTTTGTCTTCTGGTGACGAGTTGTTCTCTCGCCTACCTTCGCTAAGGATAAAAGTGTCCGCTAAATGACTGTAATGTAATGTGATGTGTCGGGTGACGTCTATATATATATATATATATATACACTATATCCATCTTCAGGCGTCTCTCCGCAGACCTCCGAAGAGTAGCTTCTCCCCGGCGTGACACAAAACCAAATGGATTCCGTAATAAAAGGGACAACAAAACAATTAGTGGTTGTTGGTTACCGCTTACCTCCTCTTTCCCCGACGAGGATAATGGCCATAGAGGCCGCTTGTACACAGTGACGTGCGTATTAGCTGCGCGGTTTTGAGCGGGGCCATATCCTATCCCCCCCCCCCCCCCCCCCGCACGCTCGCTGTTCATTGAATAGCACCGGCGAGAATAGAGATTGGAATCGATGGGACGCTGAAACAGAATAGCGTTCAGCGTGGCTTCCGGGAGGTCGTAGCCGTATAGCGTCAGGGAGAGACGAAGTGAACCACAGAGTGAAACGTGTCGGGTTCGTTCAAAAGAAACGGAGGAGGCCGGAGGCTGGTGTGAGACCGCGTGACCCCCCACGGTGAATGGGGTTTTAAATGAATTGTGGGGGGGAGGGGGGGGGGGGCGTATCAATCATGATAAATAACCTTTATCTTCTGCGTGATCGTATCTGATTGTCTCTTCCTCTTTACCCCTCGTTCCCTCGGCTGCTATTAAGTATCGAATTCTGCTCGCCTTGCAAAGTCCCTTCAAGTCCATTGTTTCCCCCCAAAGTGCATCTGCGAGGGGCCCCAACAGACTTCCGTTTGTTTGTAGACGATATCACTGTTCTCTCCCTTAAAATAACCCACAGGGCTATTGCGTTTATTCATATGAGTCATGCAGTGGCATGTTTGACACTCTCGACCCATGCCAGATTTTCGGGTCCAATGCCGAATGTAGCAGTGAAGAATCCCGATCTTTTTTTTTTCTCCTAGCCCACTGATGACCTTTCAAATAAATTTGAATTAGTATATTATGAAAGTTTCTCTATTAATAATAGACAATTGATCATTCTAATCATAAGTAAACTAATTATTGTCTCATATTGTGTAACACACATACAGTGTTGAGCAAAGTTTATGACACAATTATTCCATTGTTCCATATGGCAATAAATGAATCTTGAATCTTGAATCAGGACTGCATAACTCCAGATGTCTTGAAAAAATAAAGTCACAATGGCCCTGATATGTATATATCGCATATATATCGCAACAGAGTTGTATCGTCGTGACGCGCTCCGATACAACTCTGTAATAAAACATATTATTATTATTATTATATATAGTGTCAGATCGGAAAGGATTTCCAAAGAGGGAATTTGCTGTGGTCGCCTCTGGCAACGTGGACAATAAGTGAATGAGCTAATGCTCTGGAGGATGAAAGTATTAGCTGGGAAAGGGGGTTAAGCCTTTATATATATATAGACCTGTTGTACAACGGCGAAAGAAAGGGATCTAATCTATTTTTTGATCCGTTGGAGGGCTGTACGCGTGATGAGTTGTCTGGCGGGCGCTAGCCAACAGGTTGGACTGCGAGGGATCACGGGAGCTAAGCTGCGGGGCCACGTGCCATCTGTATCTGTTGTGTATACAGCAGCAGTTTAACGCTCGCTGGGGAGAAACTAGGGTAATCTTCCTATTGATTCAAATGAAATACATATATGTGTATATATATATATATATATATGTGTGTGTATATATATGTGTGTGTGTGTGTATGTATGTATGTATGTATGTATGTATGTATGTATGTATGTATGTATGTATGTATGTATGTGTGTGTGTGTGTGTGTGTGTGTGTGTGTGTGTGTGTGTGTGTGTGTGTGTGTGTGTGTGTGTGTGTGTGTGTGTGTGTGTGGTGTGTGTGTGTGTGTGTGTGTGTGTGTGTGTGTGTGTGTGTGTGTGTGTGTGTGTGTGTGTGTATACACTTATATATATATATACATATATTTTGTTCTGGGCATAGGCAAGATACAACTCCCAAAGTAGCAGTACACATATTTAAACATACGTACGTGGGTGTAAATATGTGTACACATGTGTATATGTATGTATGTATACATATATGTATATATTTATGTGTGTGTGTGTGTGTGTATATATGTGTGTGTGTATATATTCTGCATATATATATCTATGTATGTATGTGTGTGTGTGTGTGTATATAAATATATATATGTATATATAGATATGTGTGTATATATATATACAGTATATGTATTCGATTATACATATATATATATACATGTGTGTGTATATGTGTGGGTGTGTGTGTACTCCCAATCTGTGTCTATTCATGTTCAATTTAATCATCAAGAACAGTTTCATAATACAGCCGTAGTATTTGATTAATCTTGGTGTTATAGGCTTTAGGGGGGGGGGGGGGGGCAGGTGAGGGAGGGATGGAGGGGGGGTAAACCCAGGGATTTCAGCGTGGTATGGATTACATGCATTTGGTGGGGACATGTTTTGAGAGGCGCACAGGGAATTCCTTCTGAATCATCGTCCTATAAATCATGTCTTTAGTCGTCCCGAATCTGCCCCTAAGCAGACACACACACACTGATGCAGACACACTCACACACTGATGCAGACACACACACACACACTGATGCAGACACACACACACACACACACTGATGCAGACACACACACACACACACACACACACCACACTGATGCAGACACCCACCCATACACACACACACACACACACACACACACACTGATGCAGACACGCACACACACACGCTGGCAAATACAGTATAGTCTCGGGGCGAAAAGGAAAAATCCCCCCCCCACCGCCACACACCAGCCACCCCACCCCGCCCCCCACGCCGCCGCCCCCCCCCTGCCGTGAGCTGACGGAGTG
>CM051001.1:19353913-19358913 GCA_027704905.1 Muraenolepis orangiensis
ACTCACACACACACACACACACACACACACACACTGTCACACACACACTCAGACAAAACACTCACACTCGCAATAAACATATAAAAATTGCAGCGAACATCATCTCACTACAAAAACGCATAATTGGTCCCCGGTTGAAAATCCATCCACTTTTTATTGACTTGTCCTCCGCCGCAGTGCGAGGTTCATTCGGATCCTGCTTCATCAGGGTGTTTTTTATGTGGCCCTGATGGAGCTCCGCTCTCGGAGAGTAGGGGGAGGGGCCAGCAGTGTTCCAGGCTGCTTGTTATGGTCCTGATGAGAGCAGGAGAGTGCCGGTTCAAATCCTCCCATGTGCCACTTTAACCACGGTAAATAAAAAATAGACAAACTGGAGGTAGAGTCAATTTTGTTCGGTGCTAATTTTTTTTTAATGAATTTCTGCAGAAAGTTTTTATAGATATTTTTCGACACTATGACAGCAATTTGTCAATAATATTAGTAATAGTTGTCATCATCATCTGCGGTTTGTCATATTTATTTCTATAGAAAAAACGACGTATGACGGCAATTTGTCAATAATAATAATGATAACTTGAAAATGCATTTCCTGCAGAAAATGCGGTGAGTGCAGTAAGTATAAAATGAGCTTCAACATCTGTTGAATAAAGCTGCATTATTTTAAATAGACAATACCTTACATAACTCATTTAGCAGACATTTTTATCCAAAGCGACTTACAATAGTGCGTTCCACAAAGGCAAGAGAACAACTCGTCACCAGAAGTCTCCAAGAACTGAACCAGTGCTCTGGTGAAAGTACAATCATTCAGGTATAAGTACAATAAGTTGGACAATATCTAACTAACAAGCAAACAATGTTCTTAGGACAACGCTAGTAAAAAGTGATAAGAGGACGCGCTAGGTGGAAGGATCCGGGAAGTGTTTCCTGAAGAGGTGAGTTTTCAGCCTGCGGCAGAAGATGGGCAGTGACTCTGCAAGTCCTGACATCCGTGGGGAGTTCATTCCACCACTTTGGGGCCAGGAAAGAGAAAAGCCATGACCGCGTAGATCACAAGACCACAAGAGCCCCGAAGCAAGGGTGCAAGCAGACGCCCCCCAAAGTAGCAGAGCGGAGTGAGGACAAGAAAGGGATGTAGTGCACCAGTGTCTTGAACTGGATGCAAGCAGCTACAGGTAGCCAGTGTAGAGACCGTAGAAGGGTAGATGTGTGGAACGTGGGCCAGTTGAACACCAGACGAGCTGCAGCTTTCTGAATGAGCTCCAGGGTGCCTGATGGCACCAGCAAGGAGGGAGTTGGAGTAGTCCAAACGGGAGATGACAAGCCTGGATGAGCACCGGCGCAGCCTTTTTTCTGTCGAGAACGACAGTTGGTCGTCCAGGGTCACACCCAGATTCCTTGCGGTCCGAGTAGGTGTCACCACAGCATTATCAATGGTGACAGCCAGGTCTCGGTGGGGACAGAAGAAGAACACTAGACATGTTGAAGAGCAGACTTCAAGCACTGTTGAAGTCTGAATCAAGTAAGCGGAACAGTAGACAAACCGTTGTAATAATGTCAAACAAGTTAAACAAAGAGGTAAACTAAAGTGGTACAGTTTTGAACCTAGGCCCTGTAGTTTGATGAAGTATTAGTATGTAGTACTAGTAGTTGTATTAGTATGATAGGAGGTATCCATATGTTAAAGTAATACGGTTATTGTTCATCATTGAGTTGATGGAAATGCGTTGTGTGGCTTTAAGAAAAGTGGAGTAGTACAGTTTAGTTTGGACTAGTTAGGAGTGGAGCACTACAGAGTTTAGTTTGGACTAGTTAAGAGTAGAGAACTACAGAGTTTAGACTCCACACTTAACTCTCAGTTAAGAGTGTAGTCACATGGTTAGTTTGGACTAGTTAAGGATGGAGCACTAGAGAGTCTAGTTTGGACTAGTTAATAGTGGAGCACTACAGAGTTAAGTTTGGACTAGTTACCAGTGGAGCACTACAGAGTCTAGTTTGGACTTGTTAAGAGTGGAGAACTACAGAGACTACAGACTCCACTTTTAGTGAAGAGTGGGGTCTCATGGCCTTCTGACTGGGTCAGTAAGTGTAGATGTAAAAGAAGACGGTAAAGGATTGTGGAATAAATGAAACTCCTTTAACAAAGGAGAAGGAATCTGTGGGATGACTGTTACGACCTGTGCCAACACACTCTCACTTGCGCAAGGAGATGAGCTATATAACGGATAATACCGTATACTGTATGGATAATACACACCCAACACTGAGCAACATAAATTGAAATGTAATAGTTTTGCCTGCACTTATCCATAAAAAAAGGAGTGCAAGGCTGTCCTCGGGTCCAACAGCGGGAGGCGAAAAGAAACTAAGCTTTTGAGTAACTGTGCCATTGTAATTATTGTACTGTCTGTGGATATAGAATAAATAGTTAAACAGATTTTACTGCGTGTGTCTGGATTGTTTATGAAAATAGTGCGATCGCCAACGTATTGCACGGCTAATGACTGGTGAGAAATATAATTTTATGGATGTGGCCGCCTCATAATTCTCTGTATGCAGGGGAACAATCCCTGTTGTAGTCGTACAAATATGATGATTTGTTAAATGTTTGAACGCAGTTTAGCGGATCTGGGAAGTAGTTAAAGTCTCACTGGCCCATTGACTTCCATTGTACAATGTGGTTTGAAATGTTATTTAATCATTTAAATGTATATTAAGAGTACAATATTGAAAATGATTGAATGATATGGAAATATTGAATGATATGAAAATATTGAATGATAGCGGGCCAAGCAAACATTAACATGTTGGAAATTGAATAAAGTTTCAAGGTGAAATATTGTGTATTGTGGGTGGAGATAGGTCCCAAAGTTTGTAGAGAATAAGAAAGAAAGAGAGAATGAATAAGAAAGCCAAGAACAGCGCTGCCAATAGCAACGCTCGGCTAATGAACAATGATCAATTCCCCTCCATTTTTACCAGCATTCAGTTTTGCAAATTTGTTCGCCAGCAAAAGTATTTTGCCGGCTCTAGGGCTGTCGTTCGAACGGTTGTTCTCTGGTCCTGTAGCACCAATTTTCGAACTGCATAGACAGCCTCATTTTATAAAAAGTCCTACTTTTCCACTGAAAAAGATTTCATTCCCTGGTTGGAACCACACATGCTGGACATTGGTTGGATGCATTCTGGAGCGAGCCGTGAGAAAAAAAATATATATATATATTTTTTTCACAAAGCCTTTTGTTTACCTTCATGACTTCACGCATCTGTGATTATTTTTTGCAGGTGCGTCAGATCAATGCAAGATTGCGTCTTTTTCTGTGTTTGTGTGTGTGTCTTGGTGGGTCTGCGTGCATCCACACACACACACACACACACACACACACACACACACACACACACACACACACACACACACACCACACACACACACACACACACACACACACACACACACACACACACACACACACACACAGGTCTCTGTTTGTACCCACACACTTTGAATGCGGGTGTGCCTGAACAATTGTAATTGGGCCCAGTCCCTCTTTGGCTCAGCGCTGTCGTCATGCCAACTGGCCATTTTTCTTTTGTGCCTGTCCCCAATTTGTGTAGATGGAGATAGCAACGGCGTGGAGGTGGCTCCCCCAACACAGCAACACGCTCTGGTCATTAGTCCCACGGCTTTCCTTCATGTCCTGCTCTCTCTCTTTCTCTCGTTCTCTCTCTATTTGGCGGCCTTCTCCTGGCTCTTAGTTGGTCCATTTTGGAACTTTTTACCTCACCTGCCCGGTGACACACACCCTGACTCTGGCCGCGGCTTAGTTAAGGTTATTGAGTGCATCTGAGTCACAGCAAGTCGGAAGCACAACGAACATTGTGTGTGTGTGTCTGTGTGTGTGTGTGCGCGCGTGTGTGTCTGTGTGTGTGTGTGTGTGTCCGTGTGTTTGTCCGTGTGTGTGTGTGTGTGTGTGTGTGTGTGTGTGTGCATGTGCATGCCAGAGTGTGTGTTTAAGAGTGTGCAGTAAGCATGTCGGTGCGCTAGTCTCGTTAAGGGATTAGTCCGTGTCTGAGGCACCCCGGGGTTCTGAGCATCTGATTGGACCCGGGAGGGGGGGGAGGGGTCAGGAAATCACCAGAGCTCGGCAGGCGATTGTGGGGAGACGCTGTGACACACGCCACGCCGAGAAGTTAATGGGTTTGACAGGGAGGAGCGTGTAGTCAAAATGTATAGAACGTATTCAAGCGAGAGAGGAGGAGGAGGAGGAGGAGGAGGAGGAGGAGGAGTAGGGGGGGGGGGGCGGCGTCGTTTCGGATCACACGGAACATGGCAGACGGCTCGGGCCCTTCCACACACCCCGCCAGTCAGTCCGTCCAGAGAGGTGCCGCCGTGTCACCTCGTGTCACACTGCATAACATTTTTAGCGGCTCCAGACACTTTGCCCTCTTCCTTATCAGCTGATATACACACACACACACACACACACACACACACACACACACACACACACACACACACACACACACACACACACACACATTGACCCCCCCCCCCCCCCCACCACCACCACCACCACCACCACCACCGCAACCACCGCCACTATATCCCTTCCACCTATACATCTATCTCTCCACATTCTGTCCTCCGCCGGTGCAGGCCGCGAATCATCAAACGCTGGGAGGGAGAGCCCTTGCTTCTTAAACCCACAAGGTGTTCCCTTTGAGGGGTGTATTTGGCGGCACTACCCCCCTGCCGAGAGGGGGGAGGCTTGTGTTCCTGTGCTCCGCCCGCTCTTATGTCAAAGGGAATCCTCCTGAACCTTAAACAAAGGTGAAGGGAGGGACTACAAGTGGAATACATGCTGGATGTTTGGTAGATCAGTGCGGGGTGGCAAGAGGGCTGCCGCTGGGCCTCGGCGGGGGCGAATGTCACCTTGATAGTTTGGAGTGGAAAACATAGAGAGAGAGAGAGAGAGAGAGAGAGAGAGAGAGAGAGAGAG
>CM051001.1:19363913-19366413 GCA_027704905.1 Muraenolepis orangiensis
TGTGTGTGTGTGTGTGTGTGTGTGTGTGTGTGTGTGTGTGTGTCAGCTCACACTTATGGAGTGTGCGTTTGTATGTGTGTTTGATGCGTTGATGTTTATGCGTTTTATGTCTTACCCTAGCGGTTAGCTTTGCCCCTCCTGATAAATGACCTTGGAGGAACGGGCTCCATTCATTCTGCCCCGTTCCACTCGGATGCCCTGATATCAGCCACGCTAAAGCCTTAGCTGCTGCAGCCGTAGCCACTGCAGCCTTAGCCGCTACAGCACTAGCCGCTATAGTCCTAGCTGCTACAGCCTAGCCTCTACATCCCTAGCCACTAAAGCCCTCGCCACTTTAGCGTAGCTGCTGCTACTGTGAGCTATCAGGTGCGCTATCAGCACACATCACACACTATCAGGTGAGCTATCAGGTGAGCTATCAGGCTATACTGTGAGCTATCATCAACACAAATGATGGGGAAAAACAGATGGGAATCAGGACGAGCGTCCTGATTCTATATATACATTTCATAAATGAGATGCTGTTTGATTCTTCGTCAACGGTAGTCTTTACTAGGAACGTGTTGTGGAAGAAAATGCTGTCTTACTACAGCTAGTGCAGTGTCTCCGTTCAAAAACGTGCCGGTTCTGGACTAGGCCTCCCGTGTCGCTGCTCGCAGCTTTCATCTCGAGAACCGCTCATCCAAACAGCTTCACACTCAACACTGCACTTCATTGGGTCCTCTGCAACACCCCCAGTGTTCCCCCACAGAACAAGAGTCTATCTCTGGTGGTCGCTGTGTTAAAAGTGAAAGTCCTTTTGGGGCACATTTTGCGCTGAGTAGCGATGCAAGAAATACTTAAAAGCCCTATAAAAAAATGATAATGGAATACACCGTCCGAAAGGTTTTTCCTTTTTTTTTTTCAGTGTCAGTTTTAATCAGTATTTGTTTTTATGTCTTTATGCAGTCCCCGTGCATTTCACCTACATTGGAGCTCGGGTTGTTTTTTTTGTTTTTTTTTACCGTTTTAGAACGAGCAGGATACACATCTAAACAGCAATTGTATATCCATTGGGGGAGATAGGGTTTGAGAACGTGGTGGTGTATCCAATTGTATTGCGTTTTAGTTAGGCCGCTGTTTCATGCACGAGTACTATCTTTTGTAGTTCGCCGATTGCGTATAAATATTGACCGATTATTGACAGCTCTATACAGTTTACAGGTACACACACACTCCGCCATATGGTGTTGCTGCTCTCAGCTTTCCCGAGAACCACTCCTCCAAACGACTTCACACTCGACGCTGCACTTCAGTGGCCCCTTAGCAACACACCCCGCCGAGCGCCGAGTCGATCGGGATGAAGGACAGACACACTTTTACACAGGATACTCCCTTAATTATAAGCTAGATGGCAGGAGTCCCTGTTTGTCTGTATGTATGTATGTATGTATGTATGTATGTATGTATGTATGTATGTATGTAGTCTGTCCATCGGTTTGGGAATTGCCAATTACGGAACCAGTATGCTGTCGGTCAATATGACAGAAGAAGACGGTGCTTCTCGAAGTGGCTCCTGTTCTGAGACCGAGAGACAGATACAGAAAAGCAGATTATACTTAAAATAGGTCCGACCAACATGAATTGTGAATTTTGTCATGTTAGTTAGTGGTTTTATTTTGTCCTGGTGGAAGTACTTTTTTAGTAATTTTTCGTCACTCTTTTTGTTGTTATTGTACATAATAATATTATAATGCCCACTGGGACTTCCTCTCCTGAACATTTTTTGGCGCGAACATTTTTTGGCGCTTATCACACCCTTATCAACAACGTGATCGTATATCCTCACAACAAGTGGTGCCAGAAGTGGGATGGTACGATTTCATGGAGTAAGCTTGTGATTAAGAACCGAAAAAGAGTACCGGACGAAGAGCGTGGCACACGGATATATCTACTACACACAAAACACAACTCATGATACAAGCTATAACTGTGTTTCTGTGAGTAGTCCTGAGCCTGAATCCGCTGAAGATTTCACTTCAGAAATGAAATTATGATAAATGATGATAAAATACGTTTTTTTTGACTAGATCCCGCAACTTAAAGATGGAATGTTAGGTTAAGTTCCGCTGAGGATGTAACGGCTGATTAACATTTAGATGAACACATTCGGATGGACATTCGGATGAAGATTTAGCAAGGCACCGTTCTGTTTCCCTGAGGCTATCGCGGCAGGGCAAAGTGTCTCAGCGCCGGGCCTACGAAGCCCCACCAGAGAGAGTTCCTGATTTCCGCGGGTCAGCACCTATAATTCCCGATTTCAAAGAGAGGGAGAGGATCCAGAGAACTTCCTTATTCGCTTTGAGCGAATTAACTAGAACCTGGGGGTGGAGGTGAGAGGAGAGGCCAGCCAGAGTGGTAACATTATTGACTGGCGAGGCTCCTGAGACATACGCAGGCATGGACCAAGCACCGCCAGCATCCTATAACGCAATTAAATCAGCCGTATTAGAGGAATCTA
>CM051001.1:19383913-19401413 GCA_027704905.1 Muraenolepis orangiensis
TAATTTCACTGTGTGTGTGTGTGTGTGTGTGTGTGTGTGTGTGTGTGTGTGTGTGTGTGTGTGTGTGTGTGTGTGTGTGTGTGTGTGTGTGTGTGTGTGTGTGTGTGTGTGTGTGTGTGTGTGTGTGTGTGTGTGTGTGTGTGTGTGTATACATGTATGTGACCAACAAACAGGATTCAATCCTCCAGATTTAGATTTAGATTAGATTTAGATTAGATTAGATATACATCCTATTTAGATGTACAATGCTTATTTAGGAAATGTGTGCCGACTTTCTGGTTAGGCCTAAAGAAAGCAGTTCGGTCCGAATGACCCACAGGTTGTCGTAGAACCGCTGGATCTGACCTGACGTCAATTTGGTCTGTATTTTGGGCCCACCTCGTGACTCATTGCTGAGCTTGGAGGTCTGTCTCAATCCAGACTCATAGAAAAACCCCTGCCTCCTCAAGGATAACGCCTGGCCAGACAGCAAGGCTGCAGGCGGTCCGCCTTCCGTTTGAGACGCAGCGAGGATGTGTTGATGCTAAAGTTAAATAAAATAATGGAGAGGTGATTATAATCCACTGTGTTGTTTATTGTCAATGTGTGTTATGTGTTGATGTGGGGGGAAACAGCTGCATGTTATTGAAGTTAGTGACAAGGGGGTATTGTCACTGTGTGTGTGTGTGCTTCAGTATGTGTTTACCTTATCTTTGTGTGTGTGTGTTTCTCAGTATTGTGTGTGTGTGTGTGTGTGTGTGTGTGTGTCTATGCTTTTGTGTGTGTGTGTGTCTCAGTGCATGTGTGTGTATCATTGTGTATATGTGTGTTTGTGTGTGTGAGTGTGTGTGTGTGTGTGTGTGTGTGTGTGCTCTTTGTGTGTGTGTGTGTGTGTGTGTGTGTGTGTGTGTGTGTGTGTGTCTCAGTGCATGTGTGTGTATCATTGTTTGTGTTTGGTGTGTGTGTGTGTGTATCATGTTTGTTTGTGTGTGTGTGTGTGTTTGACCACAGCCTCTTAGGGAATGGGATTCATTCGCACTCTGATAATGAGGGAGAGACCAGCAAAGCCCCTTAAGTCATTTCTCCTCCTCTGTCATCCTTCCGGTCACACTGGTGTGTTTTCCTGTTTTTTGCCCTTTTTACCTCCAACGAGGATGATCTGTCCCTCTCTAGCACTCCTCCTCTCACTGTTTCTTCTCTTCTCGCCGTCATCCTGATTCAGTGGAATGTATGTATGGATGGTGTGTGTATGTGTGTGTGTGTCCATATGCTCTGCCTGGCTTGTGCGCAATATTCATTCATATGTATATGAGTGTGTCTCTGAACTACTGAATTATATTAAATTCAATATATTCAGATATGTTTGAGGCTTGTTCAGGCGAACACCTATATGCGTGCTGTGTGTCGGTGGCACCACTTAAGTATGACTTCGTCATTCACTGGTTCGTCGCATTCGTGAATTTGGATTGCGACCTTGGGTCGTGTGTTATGAGTCTCAGCGATCGCTCCCTGTCTTTCAGGCTTGCTAAACGGGAAGCACTTATTCTCCCAACAATGGCTTGGTTTCTGCTGTGCCAATACCGCCGTTGTGTTTACACAGCGTAAGCAAACCACACAGGGACCGGTCGCTCGATTACCTGCTCGTTGCCTTTCAGTGTGGTCAAACACGATGATTCTCTTCCGTTTCTATACGGTGTTCGAGTTGATCCCTTTTATTCTTCTCTCAACTCTCCATTTCTCTCTGTCTGTGTTTCCTTTCTACAGGTGATCAACGAGGAGTCTGATTTGAGGGTCCCACTCGTCGGCTCCTCCCCCTTCCCCCCTTTCCTCCACCTCTGCCTCGGATCGCCTCCTGAGCAGCAACACCTCCACCACCCCAATCACCCCACCCCCCCGTCCCCCTCCTTCCTATCTTCTCCCGTCCCCGCCCCGCTCCCCTCGGCATGGATCTCAACGACCGCCGGAACCGGTCCCTGAACCGAGGCCGCTGCCCCACCACCAAGGACACCCACTACAACACCCCGTCGCTGGACACCGACGGGTGCCGCGTGCCCACCCAGACGTCCTACAGCTCCAGCGACACGCTCAAGGCCTTCGACCACGAGCAGAGGCTGCACTGCGGCGGCTGCGTGACCGACCTCGTGCACCGCGAGGTGGACGAGTACTCCAGGCAAGGTGGGTGTGTCTCGGGTGTGGCCTCAGACGCCCCCCCCCCCCCTCCCCTCTCCCTCCCCTCTCCCTCCCCCTCCCCCCTCCCCCCCTCCCCCCCTCCCCCCTCCCTCCCCTCTCCCTCCCCTCCACCCTTAGCATAGAAGGAAACACAGGCTTCATCCATGATGTGTGTTTGTGACACGGAAGCATATGGAGCGTGTGTTAACAATATGCAAATGGTGAACGTCGTTGCGTTCCCAAAAGGTGGCTGACTTCTGAGCCTCCTGGGGTACGGTCACGCGTGTTTCAGACGCCCCTCGAGTCTCCTCAAACCTCCGTGCCGCTGGAGTCCCGTTCAGTCGATTGAAGAACGCCGCCGCCGTCGTCCAGACTCCTCAGTAACTACATATTTGGTGGCGAATTGAGTTGTAACTAAGAATGAATTTTCTCGATATATATATCGGTTTTTATCTCGGGACGAGCTTTCACAGTTTGCGTGTTGCTTTGTTGTCGGGGAATATACTTCATAAAAATTGCAGTCATTACAAAAATCCGACTCAAAAGAGAGACAGACAGAGAGCGCCGTGAGTGAAGTTACTGCGGTCTGCCTGGGGATCCCACCTGGCCCATTTCACTCTCTACTCGTCTCACCTCACGTCGCCAACGCTGACTGACAGGCGCTGTTTAGTGGGGGGGGGGGGGGGGAAGAAAACATCTTATAAGAAAGGCTCGAAAGGCTACATGTTTCAAGTTATCCCACAACAATCGAGCAGCCATGATTGAGCTCTCTCTCTCTCTCTCTCTCTCTCTCTCTCTCTCTCTCTCTCTCTCTCTCTCTCTCTCTCTCTCTCTCTCTCTCTCTCTCTCTCTCTCTCTCTCTCTCTCTCTCTCTCTCTCTCTCTCTCTTCGTCTACCTGAAAATGCATCTTCATTCAGCGGTATCCCGACGGCGTTTACTGACATTTAGGCCCCAATCACGCAGTTTTTCAATGGTTTTATCTTTTATGCGTGTTAGGCTAGGCGCCTCGCATTTTGGGCATTTATATTTTTTATATTTTTAGTCCCTCAGTCCCCAGACGATTTTTTTTAAGCTCCGAGCAAAATGGCGCCCGGCATTATACGCGTTTTTGTTCATTGTCCAATCAGATGAATTTAAATTAGAATTTGTTTTTTTTCAATCAGATGAATTTAAAAGACTTACGTGGTGAGAGACCGGTGGTTAAGGGACACCCGGAGCCGTAGGATTTCACAGATTTACAGAATTACCACTATATTTTTTCCACAATAAAAATTCAAAAGTAATATAAAAAATGTTTATTTTAATTCTGATCTTTTAATTTTAACGCTGATCTTTTCAGCCGAGAAAGTTTACACGCAGCGAGCTGCAAATTAACTGCTGTGTTTACACACTGCTTACACTGACAGGTGATTCATTCGGTGGTTGCATAGCAACAAAACAAACCCTGCCTCCTGAACCGCGTCCTGTGGGATGGGGCCTCAATGAGCAAGGGCAGTGCGCCTCTGTGATGGGGGCCTTAAATAACCATCATGTAACAAACGATGAGTCACGACGTCCCCCCAAAAATACCGCCAGTAGACAGTGCGGTAGTTACAGCCGTTCTTCTACCACCTGTGGGTCATTCGGACAACTGCTTTCTTTAGGCGAAACCAGAAAGTCTGAACAAACGTCAAATGGGTGTAACAGGATGTACCTGAGTGTACCTGGGTATCTGCTTGTGAAGCTTGGCTGTGTGTGTGTGTGTGTGTGTGTGTGTGTGTGTGTGTGTGTGTGTGTGTGTGTGTGTGTGTGTGTGTGTGTGTGTGTGTGTGTGTGTGTGTGTGTGTGTGTGTGTGTGTGTGTGTCTGTGTCTGTGTGTTTGTCTGTGTGTGGTATCATTCATTGTGTTAAACATTAAAGACAAGGATAATGGAGTTTATTTATGTGATTGCCATCAAGGCAACAACAGTGGTGACAACAATGATGAGAATGAAGGCGTAGGAAAATGATTATCTAGATGAATGAATCTAGGTGAATGAGTAACAACAGTTAAACGCACTGATATTGAGCCTATTGTCTCAATCCGCCATGCACAAAGCACAGTTGTGTAATACGGTTAAATACAATTATAACAACCTCAATGTCAAAATATGTTGTTTGTTTGTTCATTGAGAAAACACAAGATACAAGCCAGCAAGGAGAGCAACAGCATTTGTAGTGACTACACGTTTGCTTTCACATTTCTTTTAAAACCATTCAAGGCAATGCAAAGGCCCGGTACTGTTGGGCTCAAAGTCTAATCAGCTTTTTGGGGCAGAGAAATGACCTCAATTAGTGCAAATATCACTTATATCACTTACAGCCCATTTGGCTAGCCAGTTAAAACACTTCAAAGCCATTTTCCCCCTGTACTACCCTTTTGCGTAGTTACTGCAGTGAGGCGGCGTACCGCACTATATAGTTTAGTCTGGTTTTAAGTAAATGGAGTTGATTGCGTTTCAATGTAATGTCTCCCTGGGGAAGGGCTAACGATATGCGCTTGTTCAGTAATACACTAAGGAAACGGATTGATACGTGGACCGCTTCACTTAAAATACAATAATTGAAAAAAAAAAAGCAAAGGCCGTTAGAAGCGGGGTATGCTAATTGCTAATTTGCTTGAGATAACAAAAGCTCGATGACATACGAATGTGGCATATTCCCAGGGTCATTAAATAAGTTTGCGGTGGGCAATGGCATTCTTACAAATTACACACGCTTGTTTATTTTTTCATCCGCATAAAAAATGGGAGGAATTAGAAGCGGCGGGGGGTTCAATCCAGGTCGCCACTCTGAAGTTCTGCCTCGCCGTCATACAGGCCCGACATATGTGGTGGTTAATTATTTGAATCATTTTATTTTCTTTCTTTCTTTCTTTCTTTCTGCTCGCCATCGTGGAAACGACGGCGAATCATTTTCAAGTCGCGCGCGCGTGCACGCCGACGGAACATATTGTTTCTGCCGGGGGTAAAAACCTGCGCCGGCAACCGACCTGTTCATGCGGCCAGATGGTCGGGGGGGGGGGGGAGAAAAAAGGAAAAGAATAAAAAAAAGAAACCCTCTCCACTTTCCTCTTGAGCAGCAGACCTTTAGGCTGTCATTCTGAACCTCTGTGTTCCCTGGTGGCCGCGACAGACGGGCGGCCCATAGGTCAGCTCTTAAAGGGGAGGCCATCCTCATTCTGGCATATCTTTAAAGAGAGAGAGTGTGTGTGTGAGCCCGCGTCTGTGTGTGTGTGTATGTGTGTGTGTGTGTGCGCACGAGCGTGTGTGTGTGTGTGTGTGGTGTAGGGGGGGGAGGGGGGTCTGTGTGTCTGTGTGTGTGTGTGTGTGCGCACGAGCGTGTGTGTGAGGTCTGCGTGTGTGTGTGTGTGTGTGTGTGTGTGTGTGTGTGTGTGTGTGTGTGTGTGTGTGTGTGTGTGTGTGTGTGTGTGTGTGTGTGTGTGTGTGTGTGTGTGTGTGTGTGTGTGTGTGTGTGTGTGTGTGTGTGCATATTGGAGAGTGATATGAAACAGGCAGTATTGATTCCTGCCTAGTGAAAGCAGTCAAACTCGATGGGATTGATCTGCACTAAGCTCTGTTTTCTCTGCCTCATTGTCACAGAGAGAGAGAGAGAGAGAGAGAGAGAGAGAGAGAGAGAGAGAGAGAGAGAGAGAGAGAGAGAGAGAGAGAGAGAGAGAGAGAGAGAGAGAGAGAGAGAGAGAGAGAGAGAGAGAGAGAGAGAGAGAGAGAGAGAGAGAGAGAGAGCTCCATAGAATACAATGGTATGGAACGGAATAGGATACAAGAGGAGAGGATGCAATGCAATACGATACGATGCAATCTTTAAGACATCGTGCCACTGCTGTTGCCAACGTCCTATTATGAGTGACTTTACTTGAAATGCGCTTTCATACCGACTTGAGTTCAGCTACGACTGCTTGTTGAAGAGGGTGTGATTTGCACTCTGAATGATTATTGGAAAAAAAGGACTTCATCTTATCCTCCTTTTAGAAAATAACTATTAATAGCTCTCCAACAGGAACAGTAATACCTCTTTGTCTCTCCCTCTTTCTCTCTTTCGTTCCCTCTTTCTCTTTCTCTATCTTTCTCTTTCTGTCTCTGTCTCTATAGCTCTCTCTCTCTTTGTCTTTCTCCCTCTTTCTCTTTGTTTCTCGTTCTCTTGATGTCTCTCTCTCTCTCTCTCTCTCTCTCTCTCTCTCTCTCTCTCTCTCTCTCTCTCTCTCTGATCTCTCTCTCTCTCTCTCTGATACTCTCTCTCTCTCTCTCTCTCTCTCTCTCTCTGATACTCTCTCTGTCTCTATCTCTCTCTGTCTCTGTCTTGAGCTAATCAAAGGTAGAGGTACAAAAAAAGCAATGCAGATGGAACTGCAAGGATGTGAGCCAGTGGGAGTGTGCGGTTGTGGGACACACTTCACCGCTGCAATTGACCGACCTCACACCAGGCACTGTGGCTGGTCGATGACACCTGCTCTCAGCCAATCGGCTGCCTTATCTGGCCCCAAGACGACAGATGCATCGTGGGTAGTGTGACCACAGGACACCGATGGTGTAGCCTGGGGAACAGAGAGCAGTTGAGAGAGAGAGAGAGAGAGAGAGAGAGAGAGAGAGAGAGAGAGAGAGAGAGAAACACAGACAGACAGACAGTTAGTCAGTCAGACAGTCACAGACATCCCTTGAGATGCTCTAGTACCGAGGCCGAGTGTGTTTCCTGATCTCAGTTCAGCCCAGCTCATACCGAACAGTCCAGACGGGGGGGGGCCAAGATGGAGAACAACAGATGTATTTATTGCCCTGCCCTCACGACAGCAAGGGGTGGCGACAGCGAGCACCCGGGTAGAAGACGTGAGGACGCCCCTGGTGGCCCTTCTTTTCATTCAATAATTAATTGAACAACGTTTAACAAAATATGTGTAAGCGAGACGAGACGGAGTAAGCTATCCCTCGCGCGCTATTACAAATTAGTTTGCCGTTACAGGGGGAAACGATATTCATTTTAATTAAATTACGATTGTAATGATGGTTGTTCTCTGTGACAGGGAAGCCCTTTGTGTTGGGGTGCGTTGTGCGTTCGAGCCTCCGCCGTCGCTTCCCACGGTGTCTCTGCGCTCGACGGCTGATAATGTTGGCGCAGGGCGAACCGCGTGTCTTTAAATGCGTAACAGCGGTTCACTCAAACATCCGGCGTCGTGTTACACGCGTGAGACCAGCAGGCGCGACTCAAGACATGGGAAGGCGTGGGAAATTCTACTGAAGCGCATGTGCAAGTGCACGTGTGCGTATAGGGCATACGTGGGGGCCAATTTGGTCAGCAAACCAGATAAGCGCGTTACAGTATAAGCCCATAATCATAATGCATTATAGGCTCAAGTGTAAGTGAACCCACCCACGGTTATAGCCCTCGAATTCGAAACACTATGGGATTTGGAATAAATGAGTTTTTGGCTGATAGTTCAAGGAAGGATGGAACGGAGAACCCACGACAACTTTGTGATACTTTTCTTCTTTTGTGTGTGTGAATGAGCGTTCTAGTGAGTGACGTCGTCGCCACACACCGTTGGGGTTATACTATACGCGCCCATGAAGCTTTACCCTCTCTCTTTCTCTCGGACGTGGACATCAACGTCAACCGTTATTCCGAGACAGAGCTCCACACACACACACACACACACCTGGAGGGGAGGCAGTAGCTCAGTCTGGTTGGGACTTGGCTTGGGAACCAGAGGGTCGCCGGTTCAAGTCCCCGAAACTGACCAAGTACTGGTGCCAGATCGCCTCCTGGGCACTGCCGAGGTGCCCTTGAGCAAGGCACCAGGCACCTACACTGATCCCCGGGCACTGTATATACAATAGCTGCCCACTGCTCCTAGGATGGGTTAAATTAGATTAGATTAGATTCAAATGTATTGTCATTGTACAGTAGTAGTACAAAGTACAGTACAGCGAAAATCATTTCTAAATTTCCTATAAATGCAGAGAAACACATCTTTACATACATGGTTGTGTGAAGAAGATTCAATCCTTCCATTATTTGTTTAATATCTGTTGTTTTTAAAGTTCACATTGGTTCTTAATCTAATGTTATGGTTGGATGTAGCCGATGGATTCATGGCGCCCGTCACTTGAACTTGCTTCCGTAACGCGGTAACCGTGATGGCGTGTAAAAACTGGAAACATTCATTCGTTTCATTTTAGTTTTGTTATTTTGTGCCACAAATAATCAAACAATTTGATCTGATGAGTTTGAACCAGACTTTAAAAGTTCCCAGTCGGGCTCTGCCCTCATTGTGGGTTTACTGCCTCTTTCTTCTAAGGCCTCTGAACCTCAGCGATGTCTTTTTGTCCCGAAAAAGTCGAATCACTTATCTGTCTCGCTGTTTTTCTCACACGCAGTGACACACGCGATGTGACACACGCTATTTATTAAAAAACACACTCATATTAGCGAGCTGACGGAAAAACACCAACAAATGTGTGCCTTTATTTCGGTGTGTGTGTGTGTGTGTGTGTGTGTGTGTGTGACGTTTTGCCGTTCGCCCGGGGGGAACCGACCGAGAGTCGTACGGCAGACGATGGCCCGCCCCCCCCCCCCCCCCCCCCCCTGAGTTCATTAGGGTTTCCTGGTGTACTGTCATGTTCCATCATGTCCCTCCCTCCCTCCTGCTGTTCAGCCCTGCTGTAAGTCTCTGGGCAGGTGTTCGGACAAACCCCTGTCAAGAGATGCAGAACCGGGAGAGGGGGGGAGGACGGGGGGGGACATGTTAGATGTTAGAATTTAATGTTAGATTGAGTTTGATTGCCGCGGCGACCGCCAGGCTCATCACTCAAAACTGTCAAACCTGTGTGACTCGGGGGACCCCCGTCATTCAGGAGCCGTCGCGTGGCCCTGCGATTTTGGGTCAATCGCAATAGTGTGACTTGATCATCGAAACACGTTGTTGGAGAACATTGTCCGTTAACCACCCCGGCCCACCAGGCTTGGGAATGACACAGAAGGAATGGAATCAAACGCGTGTTCTTGTTATTTTTGTTTAACTACCCAGAGCGCATGAAGTGTTTGGAGAGAGGCCACATTTGAATGCAAAAATAATTACTATTAACTGGTTCTGGAGAGAGAGCGCCGGGTGAAGTGTTTGTGAGCTCTTAAGATAACACTGTGTGTGCGGCCGGACGGATCCCTTTGTGTGTGTGTGTGTGTGTGTGTGTGTGTGTGTGTGTGTGTGTGTGTGTGTGTGTGTGTGTGTGTGTATAGTTATCAAGTGCTTTTGCGCCGCTGAGATAACGGCATTTAAATCCGATCCCGGCCCCAACAAAAACCGAGGGAAATCGCTAGCAAGCCCCAGCCCCGTTTACGCTCCTCACACTTTGTTTGTTTGTGTCGGTCTTCTGAATGAGAATCCATTTTTCGTGGCGAGTCGAAAAAACAACAACAACCACACAATCTCAATCCTCAGCCACCCCACCCCACCCACCCCTCCTCCTCCCCCTCCCTCCACAAAGGGGATTGGATGAAAGAAAGACAGAGGACAGGGGGGGGGGGGGGGGGGGGGGGCGGTGGGGGGGGGGACGGGGGGGTACTCATTGATCCTCTAGAACCCCTGCTGGGGTCGCCCCCAAACACACCCACCACCCCCCCCCCCCCCCCCCCCGCGGTTTTCCCCATCACACAGTCATTTGTCGGTGTGCTCGGGTGAGCTCTGGCAATTTGCACGACGACGCTCGGTGTCGTCGGGGACAACAATTAGGGAAGAAAGTTCATTAGGAAGGGAAAAGAAGAAAAGAAAAAAAGAAACCCGAACCAAACGCCCGACGCACCGTGATTTATACACGGCGAACGATGTCGAATGCCGGAAAGAAAATTAAAAAAACATCCGACCACCAGCTTGACGCGCTTGTGTTGTTTTGGTCTCGGCGTGTCTATCACCTGAGTTTCTCTTGTGTTTAAATTGACAGCAGCCGCTTTATAACCTCCGGCAATCGAAAGGTGGGATGAGGTGTTGTTTTGGCCTGATGGTGTCTGTTTGCCCGTCTGTCTGTCTGTTTGTTTGTTTGTTTGGTTGGTCTGTCTGTCTGTGAGCAAGTTACCTTAAAAAAGTGATGTACGGAAAAGGACACAACTTGGTGGTTGGATGACTCATGGGCGCCCTGAGGGAACAGTTGATTGGATTTTTGTTGGCGCAGATCCAGATTCCACTCTGGATCCAGTGGGACTTATTCTTGGTGTGGCAGAGGTAGGGTATGAGCTCTACTAAGGGCCCTCAAGTCTGTATGGACAGGGGAGGGAAACATGGCATCAGCCTCGTCCAATCCCTACAGCAGGGTGGTGGTGGTGGTGGGGGTGGTGGGGGTGGTGGTGGTGGTAGGGGTGGGGGTGGTGGTGGTGGTGGTGATGGTGGAGGTGGTGGGGGTATCACAAGTAACCCGGATAATTATATTGCACATTGTCATGTGTGTTGTCATGGAACTGTGTGCCCCCCCCCCCCCCCCCCACCCCCATCTTCTAAAAAAGATATCTAAATGTAAATGCCACGTGCATATTTCAAATGAAAATGAAGCATGTGTGCACACACACACACACACACACACACACACACACACAGGCACACAGGCTCCGTTTGGTCATTTATCTTAACTTAGTTATTTTTTATCCCTGTTCACTCCTGTTTAATATTCTCTCTTTCTCTATCTCTCCCATCTCTCTCTCCCACTATATTTCATATTTCTCTCTCTCTCTCTCTCTCTCTCTCTCTCTCTCCTCTCTCTCTCTCTCTCTCTCTCTCTCTCTCTCTCTCTCTCTCTCTCTCTCTCTCTCTCTCTCTCTCTCTCTCTCTCTCTCTCTCTCTCTCTCTCTCTCTCTCTCTCTCCTCTCTCTCTCTATTACTCTCTCTCTCTCTCTCTCTCTCTCTCTCTCTCTCTCTCTCTCTCTCTCTCTCTGCTCTGTGTGTGGGTCTCTCTCTCTCACTCTGTTCAGTATGCTCTCTAGTGTGTGTTCCCCACAGGCCCACCCCTAGACAGCGGGCTTCATCAGAACCCCTAGTCTCCTGTAGCTTTGGCCTCTCCTTTTAAGAGGACACTAGACCCCTCTCTTTCCCCTATGATGTCTCCCCTCTTGGGCATGGAATACCTCCCGTCCAGGCATTCTGCACACGCACGCACTCACACACACGCACACACACGTACACACACGCAAACAGGCACACACACAGGCACACACACACATACAGGCACACACACAGGCACACACACATACAGGCACACACACACACATACAGGCACACACACTCACACAAAAGCAGAACTTGGTGCCTGCCCAGACATCACTTGACTTAATTTAGCCCCCTCTCTCTCTCTCTCTCTCTCTCTCTCTCTCTCTCTCTCTCTCTCTCTCTCTCTCTCTCTTTATCAATGTCCCTCTGCCCAACATTCTGTTTCTCTTTTGTCCATTCTAACTTTTGAATTGATCTAATTTCTTGTTCTCTCCTGTCACATCTCTGCTGCTGGTCTGTCTTTCCCATGTCCTCTTTGCCTCACAGTGTGTCCTCCTCCATCCCTGTGATGTATACTAAGATATACATCTACATGAGCAACTTCATTGGTTTTGGCCCTGCCCATGAAATGGTGTGTTTGTTTTTGTGTGTGTGCGTGTGTGTGTGTGTGTGTGGTGTATATGTGTCTGTCTTTGTGGTATAGGTGTGTATGTGTGGGTGCCTTTAATTGTGAATGTGTGCGTGTTTGTGATGTATGCATCTTAATTGGTTTGTGTTTCTGTGTGTGAGTCTGCATGTGTGTTGCGTGTGTCTGAGTGAGTCTCTGTGTGTGTGTGTGTGTGTGTGTGTGTGTGTGTGTGTGTGTGTGTGTGTGTGTGTGTGTGTGTGTGTGTGTGTGTGTGTGTGTGTGTGTGTGTGTGTGTGTGTGTGTGTGTGTGTGTGTGTGTGTGTGTGTGTGTGTGTTGACACCAGTGTCTGTACGTCAGCCGGTCGATGATCACAGTTAGACTGAGGCAGCTTGGTGCTCTTAACAACACCAGACTGAGTGGCTCAACCCACGGGCGGAACACTAGCTATAACCACAGAGGTGAAACGCCTCGTAGCGACACAGGTTCGATTCCAACCACCCGTGCTTCACGTCATTCACTCTCTCTCTTTCAACTCTCTCTCTCTCTCTCTCTCTCTCTCTCTCTCTCTCGCCACTCTTTTGTCCTTAAAAGCAGTAAAAGCCCATATTTAAAAATCCAAAACAACCCCCCGACACAGACATGCACACAAACACACACACATACACACACACACACACACACACACACACACACACACAGTCGCGCACACACAAGCACACACACACAGGCACACAAACACACACAGCGCCATCGCAGTCCGTCTCCCCACCTGTCCCTGGTGGGTTGCAGCCAGAGACCCTCCTGTGTGCCACGCAGAGGACTAGCCCGATAATATCCTGGGGCTGCTGCCTTTGACAATCTTTACAACACTCCCACACACGCACACAAACACACACACACACACACACACACACACACACACACACACACTTTATTCTCCCCCACACATTCTGTGTGTGCATTCAACATTCACACAAATAATGTGTGTGTGTGGGAGTGTTTATGTGTTTGTGTGCTGAAATCTGAGATTTATGTTGGAGATTTATAGACATTGATTGTGTGTGTGTGTGTGTGTGTGTGTGTGTGTGTGTGTGTGTGTGTGTGTGTGTGTGTGTGTGTGTGTGTGTGTGTGTGTGTGTGTGTGTGTGTGTGTGTGTGTGTGTGTGTGTGTGTGTGTGTGTGTGAGAGAGAGAATATGTAGGAGTAGGCTCACAGTTATTTCTTCCATATTGGTCTATATGACAGCAACGTAACCTTACGGGTGCAGTGTGTACAATTTTAGTGGCACCTAGCAGACTGGACCTTGGCAGAAATGGAATATAATATTCCTAAGTATGTTTTAGTTTAGTGTGTTAATCCCATAACAATAACACGCGGTGTGTTTTTTGTTACCTCTTAGAATGATCAGGAACCCAGAAGGCTCTAGGTTTTTATAAAGCGCTCTCCCACAATGTGGATACAATGAACAATCCTTATCACGCTCTTGCTTATAAGCTATGACCTATAGTCTGACAGACTAAATAACACAATACAATTGATAAATCTATCACGGACAGACCTCGACATCAATTGACACTTGGCTACTCCTACGTCGTTGGAAAAGGGAGATTCCGTCCACAAATTCCTACACACTGCACCTTTAAGGTTCCTAGTATATATATATATATATATATATATATATATATATACACACACACACACACTATAGACCATAGCACAGCAACACACACAGCCCCTTAATTGATGGGTTGTCTATGTACTGACGGCACCCTGCTTTGATGCTTAATGTCAGACACACAACTAGATTCCAATTTAATTTTGTGATGAAAAATGTCAAAAGCCCATTCAGTCGCAAAGCTAACAAGCTACTACTAAATGTGTCCCCCCAAAAAAATGATTCAAACCAAAAGCATTTTCAAGGCATTTTCTTTTACCAATATTATTGCCGTAATATTGTGTTGTGGGAAAACAACATACGTGTTTAACAGGAACATACACAAACTATTTACAACATATTGCAGGTGGGGCTTGACCAAAGGGGTTTCTCAATGTTTTCCACCTGACATCTGGAGGTCATTTGGACACTAATACCGTTTTCACACTGCATACGGTATCGACTCCCGTATTAGTTCATACGGGTGTCGATACCGTATTAGTTAGTGCGCATCGAATACACTTTATGTTCACACTCTCTTCTAATTCGCGATTCGCTACGCACTCGATACCAGGTTTTCGGTTTACACACAATAGAGAAGCGAATGTGCATTAAAATAGGAGACTGGTACATTTTGTGTGAAGTGAAAGTAATGCGCATTAAAGATTCTGTTCACACTCACACACGGGAAGCGAAGCCCGTAGTAGTTGTATTGCTTTGCACCCAAACTACTTACTTCGGGATCGAAACCACCTACCCCCAAGGTGGATGAGTTAATGCGCACTAGTTAAGGGTAGCAAATGCGCATTACTTGCCGCTAGTGTGAAAGCAAAAGCGCCGCGAATACCGTATTGTAGCCCAGTGTGAAAACGGTATGAGACCACAGCTCCACTAAGGGGAACATCCAGACAGACCAGACGAGATACTGAACAGACACAACACACGGCTCCTGGGGAAAACCGAAACACAAAGGGGTCCGACTCCAACGTGCTGTGGATTTTCTGAGCGTTTCTCTGAGCGTTTGACGTAATTAATGTTTACTATGTAATGACCCTTTTTGACTCTGCCTTGGCAGCTCTTGATAAATGAGGCAGATTGTAAATGTCACAGTTATCAAGTGTGATATTTTTTTTCCCCCCCTCTCAGCCTTGGCGTTCACTTCCTCGGCTGTAATTAAACGTGTTCCGTGGCGTGTGTGTGTGTGTGTGTGTGCGTGTGTGTGTGCGTGTGTGTGTGTGTGTGTGTGTGTGTGTGTGTGTGTGTGTGTGTGTGTGTGTGTGTGTGTGTGTGCGTGCCCGTGCGTGCACACGTGTGTGTGTGTGTGTGTGTGTGCCCACGCACGTGTGTGTGTGTGTGTGTGCGCGTGCCCGTGCGTGTGTGTGTGTGTGTGTGTGTGTGTGTGTGTGTGTGTGTGTGTGCGAGTGCCGAGCTTATGCAAGAGCACATGCATGTGTACTTTGTCAACATGCATGTGCACATGTTCTTGTGTACTCATACAGACATCTATTTCACGTCAGCCGGCCGCCATGTGTGTGTGTGTGTGTGTGTGTGTGTGTGTGTGTGTGTGTGTGCGCGCGCACAATGCGAAGATGATTTGCAATCCAATTTATGTCGTTGTGTGTCAAAATTAACTTCCATCGCCGCGAGATTAAGATGAAGGAGATGAGGATGGACAGAGAGAGAGAGAGAGAGAGAGAGAGAGAGAGAGAGAGAGAGAGAGAGAGAGAGAGAGAGAGAGAGAGAGAGAGAGAGAGAGAGAGAGAGGAGAGAGAGAGAGAGAGAGAGAGAGAGAGAGAGAGAGAGAGAGAGAGAGAGAGAGAGTTTGGGGACACACACAGTCTGGAGGACACACGTGTGTAGGCTAACGACACAACAGTGGAAGGAGAAAAATAAAGGGAGAGGGGAGGGAGGGAGAGGGGGAAGAATAGAGAGAGAGAGAGAGAGAGAGAGAGAGAGAGAGAGAGAGAGAGAGAGGAGAGAGAGAGAGAGAGAGAGAGAGAGAGAGAGAGAGAGAGAGAGAGATGAGAGAGAGAGAGAGAGAGAGAGAGAGAGAGAGAGAGAGAGAGTGAGTTTGGGGAGATTGTGTTTAGTAATAATGTTTTGTGCGAATAGAGGGGATGGATGTAAGAGAGAGTGAGCAATGAGGGGAGAGATGGAGGGAGGGAGAGAAAGGCAGGTTGTTAAAGGGAGGGATGAGAGGAAGAAGTGAAGAGAGAGGGAGGTACAGGGAGAGAGGGGTCAGAGATGTCAGAAAGAGGCGGCTGTAAGAGAGGGGGAACAGCAAGGGAGAGAGAGATGTTAAGAGAGAGAGAGAGAGAGAGAGAGAGAGAGAGAGAGAGAGAGAGAGAGAGAGAGAGAGGAGAGAGAGAGAGAGAGAGAGAGAGAGAGAGAGATGGTGAGAGATGTCAGAAAGAGGCGGCTGTTAGAGAGAGAGAGAGAGAGAGAGAGAGAGAGAGAGAGAGAGAGAGAGAGAGAGAGAGAGAGAGAGAGAGAGAGAGAGAGAGAGAGAGAGAGAGAGAGAGAGAGGAGAGAGAGAGAGAGAGAGAGAGAGAGAGAGAGAGAGAGAGAGAGGGGGAGAGAGAGAGAGAGAGAGAGAGGGCGGAAAGCAGCAGGCCCCATTTGTGAAGATCATGTCGACATCTTGTCGAGCTACGCCGCGTCACGAGTCACAGCAGCCGTCTCCATTAGCGTGGGCCGTACCTATCCGCACAAACCCATATCTCTTCCCCCTCCCCCCCCTTTGTAGAATATCGGCAGAAAACAACCGTCGTCGTCGGAAATGTAGAAAGATATTTTCGGAATGGAGTGTTATTTCCTGAATTTTGGGGAGGAATGAACATGAGACGGCGTCGGTCTTAGGTTCCTCAAGCGTTCCCCTCGGCGGTGTGGCCGAGTCTCCTTTCCGTGTTGCGTCTGTCGGCTCCAAGGTGTCCACAGTTACGGTTGACATTGGGGTTTGTGGGTTTTTTTCACTTCATTATGCTCCTCTCCACAACCCCCCCAAAATAACAACCAAATTTACACATTCACACCTTTTTAGTTTGAGGTTGTCAAGCCGCCGCCTCTCGTCGGCAGGCGGCTGGCTGTAGGCTGCGGGGTGTGGGGGGTGTGGACTCCGGGCCGTCATGTCTCTGACAGCGGGATGAACCAAATAAAGATTCGAGACACAGATACAAATCGCGAGTAAACAAGAGAGGGCCCAGTTTCCCAGACTAACTGAGGCTAACTGAGACCAACTGCTTTCGAGGCATGTGTTGTCTTCCTATCCCAATATTTCTCTCTGAGATTGTGGTTGTCATTCCGCCTGAACCCTCGCGCAGAATTGTTGTATGCAAATATGTTTGCAACATTGGGAAATATTGAACAATTTGTAAAAACTGTTCTACCTCCTTTCCTGTCGTTGATTTGGTTTGAAAGGATTTTTCATGTTGTACAGAGGAATAGGAGTGTGGTGAGAAAGGGAAACAAAGCAATTAACAAAAATAGTTGCACACCTCCAATTATAGCCCCTGAAACGCTATTTCGGAATAAAAGAAAAATTAAGAAGAGTATTCGCTAATCTATATATATATATATATATATATATATATATATATATATATAAAATGTGAAGACAAATCCTCTACTTGCCATCCTGTGGAAGAAATGTGTGTGTATTTGTGTGTGTGTGTGTGTGTGTGTGTTTGTCTCCAATTGTCCAATTCCGTACAAAACTTTTCGATAACAGACAACCAACGGACAACCACCACGGTCCACCTTCGATGGCGGAGATACTGTGCTATCACACCTTGTTGAGGCAGGCGGTGCATAACGGGCGGTCTTTCACATCTTCTATTCCCACCGAGACGGAAGAGACGGTTGTTCCTGCCTCCGGAGACCCAACCCCCCCCCCCCCCCCCCCCCACCACCCACGCCGCGCCGTGTCGACCCTGTCATGTATTGTCTTGTTGTGTTGCTCAAGCTCGCGGCCGCCGCGGTGCTAAGTGAACAGCGGCGAAGGGGCAGGCTAAGGTCTCGTGCGGCTGCCTATTTCCGTCCTTCTCATTAAGTCGCCCACGGGCCCC
>CM051001.1:19403913-19418913 GCA_027704905.1 Muraenolepis orangiensis
CCATTAGCCACCGGAGCCGGGGAGAAATGATGCTTAATGACTGGGGGTGAAATGGTTTTCCGCGGCGCTCGCGGTTAGGTACGGTAGCGGGGCTAACGGTTCGGTACAGTACGGTTTCGACGCCTGAACATTTTTCATTTGCGAGGCTGATTTTCCATTTATTCTTCTTCTTCTTAATATTATAACGGTAAACAACATGGATGGCTTGTCTTCCAGACAAAACGCTGCCTGCTTCACAACATCCCATACAAAACATCATCATTTGAGCACAACTTGACTGGAGACTTTTAGTCTCCCTCGGTCTCTGTCGTCGGTATACTTAGCGCAGCAAGAGGAGGCTTTCCTGACATGTCAATGTGTTCTTTCCCTTTTGTTGTGTGAGTGGGCTGTGGCCGTCTGGTGCAAAATGTGTGCCGGCAGTAATGGTTATGTATTGGCGGGTCAAGCATTTTGTTGTTGAACCTCGTACCGTCTACCACAGAGAAGGGTGTCATATCTGCCTAGGAGTTATCTCTCTGACCCTACCAGAATCAGCCGCAATTCAAAATCGTAAGTACGATGGACTGCTTACTCCCTGTTCCCTCCTGCAGTATGGCTTTTATACAACACTTTACTATAGAATACTGTACACAATACAAATAACAATACAAATAACGATAAAGAGACTGATATGTACATCTTTTGAATTGCGCAAAAAGCATTTCAAAAGCATTTTAAAGTGCCTGTAGTGCAGCAGCATCGTGAATACAGTACAGAACAGGGCAGTAGCTGTAATGAGTCCAGAAAGTCCAGCAAAAGTATGATAGTGTGTGATAGTGCAATGTACTACGGATGACAATGTTATAATAGTGGCAGCACTCCTAGCAGTTCAGTAGGCGAGAAGAAATTGAAGGAGAAGAAGAAATTGAAGGAGAAGAAGAAACTGAAGAAGGCAAGAGGGGAGAAAGAGGAGAAGAGTTGCTGCTGTTTTGTAGCCGTTTAACACCGATCGTCCCATCGACGGGGTTCACCTGAGACAGACACGTTCAGTCCAATGGGAGGCTTACTCCCCAACCCCTCCCGCGGTATACATGTCTAAATGCGACGTTACCACCTTATATTGCTTCTTAATTGTTATTTCTCACTTTACATCTCACCTTAATTTCCCTGACTGTGACTGACAATGTTCACAGCGGTATTCTCTGTCTGCCTGTCTCTCTCTATATTATGCTCTTTCATAAGCGTTTGCCCTTTTCCTTTTATATTCGTTTTTTCCTCTATGCCTCATCGTGCCCTATATGTTTATCTTTTTCCCTCTACTTCACTCTCTCTGCCTTGTCTTCTCCTCCTCTCCCTCCTCTTCATCCATCCATCCCTCTCCACTCATCCTGAACTGTCTACCCCTTTGGTTGTCCTCCTCTGTCAACTCTTTGCCGTCAGTTATCTCTTGTCATCTCCTCTTGTCCTCTTCTTGTTATCTTGTTTTTTGTTTCTTTGTATCTCTCCTCTCATCTCATCTCATCTCCTCTCATCTCCTCTCCTCTTCTCTTCTCTTCTCTTCTCTTCTCTTCTCTTCTCTTCTCTTCTCTTCTCTTCTCTTCTCTTCTCTTCTCTTCTCTTCTCTTCTCTTCTCTTCTCTTCTCTCCTCCTCCCTTCCTTCTCTCTCTTCCTTCTCCCTCTATTAGTAACAAACAGTCAATGAGGCGTACGGGATCTGTGCGCTCTGCTTTCATCTGTAAACACGCTCCGACGCTGCCCTGCTGACAGGCGCACGCACACACACTTACACACTACACACACACACACACACACACACACACACACAACATAAATCACACACATACGACGCTATGCTCAACAACGAATGCGTTGCACTAACCGGCAGACGCTGGCTGGTGAAAGCGGCGTTTAGAAACTGAAAGCACGGAATTACACATGAAAGCGAGGCCAGACATGCGGAAAGAATGGACCAGCAAGCAGACTCGCGTACACACACACACACACACACACACACACACACACACACACACACACACACACACACACACACACACACACACACACACACACACACACACACACACACACACACACACACACACACACACACACACACACACACACACACACACAACACACACACAGACACAGACAGACAAACATACACACACAGACAAGCACATATGCGTGACATGCACAATTAACCTGAGACACACACACCACGCACACACACACACACACACACACACACACACACACACACACCACACACACACACACACACACAGACAAGCACATGAAACCCAATGCAGTATCTTTGAATAAATCACACACACACACACACACACACACACACACACACACACACACACACACACACACACACACACCTAATCCTCCCACATTCCCACAAAAACACACACACACACACACATGTAAGGCTCTCGACCACAAGGTGCAAGGGTGAGGGACAAAGCGATACAGGTTGCGCCTCCGTCCTTGATCTGGTTAGCGCAACGCCCCCCACCCACCCACCCACCCGCCCGCCCCCCCCCTTCCCAAACCCCTCCCCCTTTCCATCCTCCTACATATCTGTCAAGTTATGACAAAGCGAACGCACAATCGACATTCTATTTGTGGAATAACTGTGATAGATCTGCGTGTCTGGCGCTCTCCCTCTCCGCCATCCATCTTTGTTTGAGCACATGCAGATCACCGTGGCGTCGGGCCCCGTCTGCCGCTGACGGTGATGGGGACTGATTGCGTTCTGGATGTGTAATCACTGGTTATGGGATGTTAATTGTATAGAGCAGTGACTGCTGGAATGCGGGCGGTATGTGTGTGTGTGTGTGTGTGTGTGTGTGTGTGTGTGTGTGTGTGTGTGTGTGTGTTTTTGTGTGTGTGTGTGTGTGTGTGTGTGTGTGTGCGTGTCTGTGTGCGTGTCTGTGTGTATGCGCGTGTGTGTGTGTGTGTTTGTATGTGTGTACACACACATACACACACACACGCCAACGTACACTGGTACTTTTGCATAGATTGTGGAGATGTTTTTTCCTAGTCTTTAGTAGTTTTTTTTGTAGCTGTAGTTTTGTTAGTTATCTGGGGATGTTCTGTTGATGGGCGTGTAGTATACGGTAGCATAGGTAGTGGTCGTACATTTAGAGGATGCCAGACACTTGATGTTACTGAAGCCATGTGTCTCTCTCTCTCTCTCTCTCTCTCTCTCTCTCTCTCTCTCTCTCTCTCTCTCTCTCTCTCTCTCTCTCGTCCCTGCGCTTCCTGGCCTTCATGGTACAGTGAGGCTCAGATGTGTCATGGTGAACTGCAATCTGCTCTCTCTAACCCCCCCCCCCTCCAGAGTGCTTATCTGTGTTTTAAAGTTAAAGAGTGAGAGAGTGTCCTCTATGCTGTGAATTGGAGGTAGAGCTAAGGACGCAGAGAAGCCCGGGAATGGTAAAAAAAAATGAAAATAATAAATACAAAATGAAAAATCCAGATGGAGGTTTTTTTTTTTCCATTCTTCTTCTTTTTTTTTATGTTTTCGCGTGTGTAGCACTATAGCGGCGGCTTAGCTCATTAGCGGACTTGTAGCCTTAGTAACCGAGCCCACCAAGCGATTTGCCTGCCTTTTGCGCTCTCCGGTCCAGGCCATCTGCTTTGTCTGAGTAAAGCCGGAGACTTTTCACCTCTCCCTGTCTCAGTTCCACCATTTCCCCCTCCTCCTCCCTCCTCCTCCTCCTCCTCCTCCTCCTCCTCCTCCTCATGCTCCTCATGCTTCTCTTTCCCCAACACCCCCCATCCCCTCCCCATCTTCCCCTCTTTCCTCCTCGCCTTTTGCCGCCGAGTGCTTCCAGCAGAACTCTCAAGTTACGACGACGGGGCCCTGAAGTGGGCGTCGCGGTGGAGAAGCAGCAGACGATTTTCATCTGCTTAATTCCTCCTCTCTGATTGCGTCCGCGCCGCCTAATGAGTCACAGTTAACCCCCGGTCGCGCAGCTGCTTCGCACCAGAAGGCCCTGATTCACGCTCGCCCGGCAGAGCGAGCGCCCTGTCTCCCCTCCCCTTCCCTATTCCTCCTCTCCTCCTCCTCCTCCTCCTCCTCCTCCTCCTCCTCCTCCTCCTCCTCCTCCTCCTCCTCCTCCTCCTCCTCCTCCTCCTCCCTGAGCAGCTACTGGAGTGAATCGCAGCTACCTCTTCTGCGACCCTCGTCCGCCATCTCCAACCCCTGCCACCCTCCCCTCTCTCCTCTCTCCTCTCTCCCCCCTCTCCCCTCTCCCCTCTCCCCTTCCCGTCCCTTTACCCGCAGCAGCTGACGGTGAGGAATTGCATCCACGATACTCTTTTAATTAGTATAGAGAATAAATTGGTTGAGCATGCCTTTTTCCTTAATTGCTTTTTCCTCAGCTTGGATTTAATTGGTCTGCAGCAGTGTTTATTGATCTCCTTTGATGGGCTCTAATTTGGATAATTTTATATATTTATTTTGGATGTGACAAGTCAGTTTGTCTAAGAAGGAAAGGATCGGGGATGGGTCCAGCCGTGTAGCGAGATGATGGCACCCAGCAGGCAGTGTAAAAAGCAGCCGTGCCACAGCCTGAAAGAAGGCCTCAGGAGGGGAACTCTTTGATCCCCCATCAACACCTCATGAATGCCAATGCACGAGAGAGAGAGAGAGAGAGAGAGAGAGAGAGGAGGAGAGAGAGAGAGGAGAGAGAGAGAGAGGGAGAGGAGAGGGGAGAGTCAGAGTCATGTCAGCCTTCAACACCTATTCCTTTCAGCAGCCGGTCTGCAGAGAGAGAGAGAGAGAGAGAGAGGGAGAGGGAGGGAGAGAGGGAAAGGGAGAGAGAGAGAGAGAGGGAGGGAGAGTCAGAGTCATGTCAGCCTTCAACACCTACTCCTTTCAGCAGCCGGTCTGCATTTTGTGCTGTGCTCATGTTGCGTCATCCCTTCTCACACCCTTCCTCCCTTAACTCCAAAGTAGTCTCCTCCCTAGATTGCTATTCTTGTGTCGGTCTTGGCTGGAGTGTGTGTGTGTGTGTGTGTGTGTGTGTGTGTGTGTGTGTGTGTGTGTGTGTGTGTGTGTGTGTGTGTGTGTGTGTGTGTGTGTGTGTGTGTGTGTGTGTGTGTGTGTGTGTGTGTGTGTGTGTGTGTGCGTGGGTGCACATGCGTCTGCGTAAGAAAAGAAAGAAAACATTTGGTTTCCCTTCTGCGGGGGCATCAATATATCATACCTGCTGTCTTACCTGTGCGACAGCCACACATTTCTACTTTCCCCCGGCTCAACATGCGCTTGCATTCTCTCTCTCTTTCTCCCTCCCTCCCTCTCTCTGTCTCTCTCTCCCCCCCTCCTCCCCCTTCAAATAAACACAGCAGGTAACTTCACTCTGGCCGAGCTGGGTGTGTGTGGGCCGAACCCCCCTCCTCCTCCTCCTCCTCCTCTTCACCCGGCCGCCTCGCCCTACTGCCCCGACCTGCGCCTCCTCCAGCGGGGCTACTCCCTCAGCGCCGGCTCCGACGCCGACTCTGACCCAGAGGGCCCCCTGTCCCCGGAGAGGGCCATCCAGCTGTGGTCCGCCCAGGGCGGGGGCCGCAGCGGGGCCAAGTCCCGCCGGGGCTCCGGCGTGTCCAGCCACGAGAACTCGGTGCTCACCCTCACCGACTCGGAGAACGACAACAAGTCGGACGACGAATCAGGTAGGAGACGACGACGGAGAGCGAGAGAGAGAGAGAGAGAGAGAGAGAGAGAGAGAGAGAGCGAGAGAGAGAGAGAGAGAGAGAGTGTCTGTTTCAAGGGTGAAGCCCCATGCACTTCTGTGGCTCGTTCCCTAATTGTCAACATTGTGCCCCCCAATTGAAATGCCTGCCGAAAAGCAGTGATGACTTTTTGTCTTCTCCTGATGCTGGTTATTTTTGGACCACCGAATGTCGGCGGATGTATTGCCTCGCCGTGGTGGCGCAGACTTCCGCCTCGCGGTGGATGAAGCCTGCAGGGCTCCGAGGAATCAATCTCTCCGATAAATCCTGCCAGAACGTACCTGTGAGCGTGACAGAGCTTCTGAACATTTTCAGGGTGGATTTTGGAGTGTGTGTGGGGGGGGGGGGGGGGGGGAGGGTGGGGGGGGGGGATGGGGTGGTGGGGGAACAAGGAAAAACATCGAATTACTGCCTAACGTGTGTTTTGTGATTTATAAAGACGATGGTGTTTTACCAAGCAGAGGTAATAATGAAAGCTTTTAATCTCAAGGTGATGTGACGTGTGTATGATGTGTGTGTGTGGGTGTGTGTGTGTGGTGTGTGTGGGTGTGTGTGTGTGTGTGTGTGTGTGCGCGCGACGCGTGTGCGCGCGACGCGTGTGCGCGCGACGCGTGTGCGCGATGTGTGTGTGTGTGTGTGTGTGAGACTGTGATACCGAATGAACCATGTGGGATATTAAAGTACGCAGAGGATGTGTAAAAAGAAAATATGGTTCCATTTATGGGGTCTTCCGAAAGATACGGTGTGTGAGCACGTATATATCTCGGATAAATACGCCTCATTGACAGTTTTGGAATCCCGGCGCGGTAACTCAAACAGACAGGCGGCTGTAGGCATCGAGAGGAACGTATTGACGCGGTCTCTCGTTCTGATCCGAACAGCAATAGTTGAAACTCTCCCCCCCCCGAGAGCCATCCATAGTTTTATCAATAGCACTTAGCCAAAGCAACTCTTCCCTTTTCATACCACTTATCTGCTGAGATTTCAACGCTGATCTGTCAGTCTCCACATAAAAAAAAACAGCAACAACCCACCCACCCCACCCCCCCCCCCCACCCCCCCACCCACCACTCCCCCCCCCCACCACCTCCCGTTAGATGTTTAGCTTTGAAAGCATTCCAAAGACGACGCTTTAGTAGTTATTTATTTTTGATTTGTTAGCTTTTAGCTTTGTGTTCCCACACCGAGACGGAGTCAGAGAGATGCTAATCTGCTCGAGTGTGAAACTTCTCCTTTGCACCTTTTTTTGGTTTTCCCCCCCTTCTCCTTCTCCTTCTTCTTGTCTGTTCTTGTTCTTCTTCTTCTTCTTCTTCTTCTTCTTCTTCTTCTTCTTCTTCTTCTTCTTCTTCTTCTTCTTCTTCTTCTTCTTCTTTCTTCTTCTTCTTCTTCTTCTTCTTCTTCTCCTCCCCGTTTCTTCATTTCTATTTCTGTAAATCTAACCCTCCACCCCCCTCCCCCGCGAGTGCATAGCACACCAGAGGGAAGCACCTTCCTGTGGCAACTTTGTTTATTGCTAACTTCCCCATTTCCCTGTTAATCCTGCCGCGGTCGTAAAGCGCGGCGCGCTTGCTTTAGACGAGAGGTGTCGACGGAGGTTAATGAAAAGTGGATTGGAAGGGAAAGCAACGTCTAATTAATTGAATTCTCGGCATGCCGTGCTCACCGTGGCCCCTCTGGATCGGGTGTGTGTGTGTGTGTGTGGGGGGGGGGGGGGGGGGGGGGGGGGGGCGGGGGGGGGGGGGGAGGGTGGGTGGGGGAGGAGGAGGAGGAGGAGGAGGAGGAGGAGGAGGCAGTGGGACTCACACTACACATCAGAGACGACGTGCGGGGCTTCTGATCAACTGGCCGACACCTATTAAACACGTTCGGAGACACCTTCATCCGAGACTTCGCCGGGTTGATAATTGCACGGTGGTTAATTACTCGGCTAATCTCCCGGTCGCAGAGATCCCGGCGAAGACGTCACACTCACGCACCCCCACCCCCCACGTACCGTCTCAGCTTACCCCGGCCCTGGTTTTTGGTAAACCCGGGATCCGGCGGTTTTAGGCGGTGTCACTGAGTGATGTTTATTTGAATTTATATTCTCCCCCCACCCCCCCCCCCCGTTTCCCAACAAGAAAGGTTTGACCAAAGCGCTGAATGGATGAAATCCATTGGATCTCAAGTGCAAGGTTCTATATTAAAAGCATTTCAGTTGAACATAACAAAGGCACACACACAGACACAGACACTCAGCCACAAAGACAGACACACATACACACACATGCGCACACACACACGCACACACGCACGCACACACGCACGCACACACGCACGTGCACGCACAGATGACACAGCCAGTGAACAGCCAGTGAAATGTGTGTCACAGTTGTTCCTTTGCCTTTAAACGGGGGAGCTCAGGGTGCATTTACATAAACACTTTTGATTCCCGTTCAAAAAAGAAAACGACTGCAACAACCACAAAAACCTGTGTGTGTGTGTGTGTGTGTGTGTGTGTGTGTGTGTGTGTGTGTGTGTTGTGTGTGTGTGTGTGTGTGTGTGTGTGTGTGTGTTGTGTGTGTGTGTGGTGTGTGTGTGTGTGTGGTGTGTGGTGTGTGTGTGTGCGTGTGCGTGTCTGTGTGTGTTGTGTGTTGTGTGTGTGTGTGTGTGTGTGTGTGTGTGTGTGTGTGTGTGTGTTGTGGCCCAGTCAACCCACGGGCCCCTTCATCTCCCTGAGAGTAGATCCAGCGCTGACAGAGAGCGTCACAGGAGACGTTTTCATTTGGATGATTAACTGCTTCCACGCATTATAGTTTATTGGGGGGGGGTTTTGTTTTTGCCTGTCTTGCGGCGAGGCTCGGAGCCCAACCCCCCCCCCCGCCTTTCTTTTGTACCTTTTTTTTTTATTTTAAAGAGACGCTCCGTTGCGTCAGCCCTCCAGAGGGGAGAGAGGGAGGGCTGCGTACGTCGTCGTCGGACGAGAGGCGTGTGCGCTTCTGCTCGTAAAAAAAAAAAAAAGGCCGCTTTTGCTCGTAAAAATACAATTCTGCAGCAAATTGTTTTTGCCGCCTCCTCCTCCTCCTCCTCCTCCTCCTCCTCCTCCTCATCATCCTCCTCCTCTGCCATCTCCTCCGCCTCCTCCTCCTTCTCCCCTTCCCCTCCACCTCCTCTTTCACCCCTATTTCCTCCTCTTCCTCCTCTTTATACTACTCCTCTTCTTTCTCCTCCTCCTCTTCCTCCTTTTCCACTTCCTCCTCCGACTCTTATTCCTCTTCCTCCACCTCCACTTCCTCTTCCTCCTCCCCTTCATTCTCCTCCTCTTCCTTCACCTCCTCCACCTCCTCCTTCTCCTCCTCGAGCTCCTCTTCCTGCTCCTACTCCTCTTCCTCCTCCTCTTCCTCAACCTCCACTTCCTCTTCCTCCTCCCCCTTCATTCTCCTCTTCTTCCTTCACCTCCTCCACCTTCTCCTTCTCCTCCTCGAGCTCCTCTTCCTGCTCCTACTCCTTTTTCCTCCACCTCTTCCTCCTCCACCTCCTTGTCCTCCACCTCCTCCTCCTCCTCCTCCTCCTCCTCTCCTCCTCCTCCTCCTCCTCCTCCTCCTCCTCTACTCACGGCCTGCGTGGAGCATGGCGTCCTCCCATTTCGTCGGGGAGAGCGGCGGCTTTCGAAAAGACACACAGGTGGCAGCTGATAAAGAGGGGGGAGCCGGGGTGTGTGTGTGTGTGTGTGAGCTTGTGTGTGCGTGTGTGTGTGATCAAGTCAATTCACCCACCCATTTGATTTCTAAGGGTGTGGGTGTAGGGTGGAGTGTGGGGGGGGGGGGGGGGTTGGGGAATGCTGAATGCTTACGCATCTGGCACACGGGTTAATGTCTGGGCGCTATTGCGGCGCATACAGCGGAACCGTTTAACTCAAATCCGACTTAATGACCCCGCCATTGTGTGTCGTCGTTGTGTTGAATGCTGCAGCTTTTGTGTGTGTTTGAGTGTGTGTGTGTGGGGGGGGGGGGGTGAGAGCTGATATGCATGAGTATGTACAGTATGTGTATGCTGTATACACTGTTGTGTGTATGGAGGCGCCTTTGCTTGCGTGCGTGCGTGTGTGTGTTTGTGTGTGTGTGTGTGTGTGCATCGGTATTATTAATGTGTGTCTGTGAGTGTGCGCCTGTATACTGGTGAACTTGAGTGTTTCCATGTTTCGCCACATGTGTTCCGGCATGTACGTGTGCGTGCATGCGTGCGTGTGTGCGTGCGTGCATTTGCACGTGTGTGTGTGTGTGTGTGTGTCGTGTGGCGTGCAAAAAAAGCGTGAGCGACGGGGGTGTCAGAGCAGCGGGAGGACAATCTGAGCCTCTAATAATAGAGACCGACGGCAGCGGTGAAGAGACAGGAGCAACATCATAAACACATGCTAACCGAATCAAAGAAAGGACCGTGATGTGTTGAAACACTGAGCCCAGCCCTGCAGCACCTTCCTTAACAAACCTCTCAGGTCTAACCACCTCTTCATCCTCCTCCTCCTCCTCCTCCCCCTCCTCCTCCTCCAGCTGCCTTCTCCCCTCCTTCTCAACTTGCCTCCCCCTCCTTCACCTCCTCCTGCCTCCCCCTCTTCCTTCTCCCCAGCCCGCTGCACCTCTCTTAACAATCGTCTCAGGTCTCACCTCCTCCTCCTCCTCCTACACCTGCCTCCCCCTCCTTCTCCTCCTCAACCTACATCCCCCTCCTTCTCCCCCTCCTCCTCCTCTGCCTCCCCTTCCTCCTCCACCTGCCTCCCCTTCCTCCAACTGTCTTTCCCTCCTCCACCTGCCTTCCCCTCCCCCTCCCCCTCCTCCTCCTCCTCCTCCTCCTCCTCCTCCTCCTCAACCTGCCTCCTCCTCCTCAACCTGCCTCCTCCTCCTCAACCTGCCTCCTCCTCCTCCTCCACCTGCCTCCTCCCCCTCCACCTCCTCCTCCTCCACCTGCCTCCCCCTCCCCCTCCTCCTCCTCCACCTGCCTCCCCCTCCACCTCCTCCTCCTCAACCTGCCTCCTCCTCCTCCACCTGCCTCCCCCTCCTCCTCCTCCTCCTCAACCTGCCTCCTCCTCCTCAACCTGCCTCCCCCTCCTCCTCCTCCTCCTCCACCTGCCTCCTCCTCCACCTGCCTCCCCCTCCTCCTCCTCCACCTGCCTCCCCCTCCTCCTCCTCCACCTGCCTCCCCCTCCACCTCCTCCTCTTCCACCTGTCTCCCCCTCCTGCTCCTCTCCCTGCTCCTTGTCCTCCTTCTCGTCTACCTCTCCCTTTGCTGGCTTTCTTCTCCTCCGCCTAATGTGGCGTCACGCCCGCTCTGAGTCCCAGTCTTGTTATGCTAGTTGTCAGAGTATGGCACCTGCCTGATTGACAGGCGTCAGTGTCGGGAGCTTTGGGATTCACCAGGTTTGTGTGTCTGGGTGTGTGTTGGGGGAGGGTGTGTGTGTGTGTGTGTGTGTGTGTGTGTGTGTGGTGTGTGTGTGTGTGTGTGTGTGTGTGTGTGTGTGTGTGTGTGTGGTGTGTGTGTGTGTGTGTGTGTGTGTGTGTGTGTGATTGTGTGTGATACAGAGAATTGTTGTGCGTGTTCATGGGAGAGTTTGTGCATGTGAGTGTGTCTTGGTGAGCATGAGAGAGAGTGTGTGCACGTGAGTGTGTGTGTTGGTGTGTGTGATAGAGATAATGTTTGTGTGTGTGTGTGCGTGCGTGTGTGTGTGTGTGTGATAGAGAGAATGTTTGAGAGAGAGAGAAAGAGTGTGTGTGTGTGTGTGTGTGTGTGTGTGTGTGTGTGTGTGTGTGTGTGTGTGTGTGTGTGTGTGTGTGTGTGTGTGTGTGTGTGTGTGTGGTGTGTGTGTGTGTGTGTGTGTGTGTGTGTGTGATGGAGAGAATGTTGGTGTGTGCATGAGAGAGAGTGTGTGCACGTGAGTGTGTGTGTTGGTGTGTGTGATAGAGATAATGTTTGTGTGTGTGTGTGCGTGCGTGTGTGTGTGTGTGATAGAGAGAATGTTTGAGAGAGAGAGAAAGAGTGTGTGTGTGTGCGTGAAAGAAAAACGTGTGTATGTGGGAGTGTGTGTGTTTGTTGTAGGTAGGTATCCTGAGCTGTGTGTGTCATGGACCAGGACCACGACTGGTCCTGGTTAACATTACTTGATCTGTCATGCTGAATCATTTCTCAACCCACCTTCTGTCTGGCCTCCGGTGCTGCAGGTAAGACACACGACAATACAAAACTATTTTTAAATATCTGATTCTTGCAGGGTTAAAAAGACCGGAAGCAAACAACACGAAAAAACGAAAGCATTGAGTCAATAACAAATTAAAGAGTGTGATCTTTCAGATGGATACAATCTTCAGGTGAGCCATCTTGTGCCGTTGCTAGGCTCAACCCAATTAGCACCACATATAGTCTTTACATAACTGGCTCTCACACAAGTGACTAGGAGGGGAGGTTTGTGTGTGTGTGTGTGTGTATGCCGAGTGTATGCATTGGTGTATGTGTGTACATACAGACTGTGTGCATGTATACTGTGTGTGTGTGTGGTGTGTTGTGGTGTGTGTGTGGGTGTGTGGTGTGTGTGGTGTGGTGTGTGTGTGCATGTGTGCATGTGTGCGTGCCTCTGTGTGCAGGTGTGTGTGTGTGTGTGTGTGTGTGTTGAGTGTGCTGAGTGTATGTATTGTATGCATGTATGTGTATTCAGGCTGTTCTCATAAACGATAAGTAGGATTCCTTACGAAAAAAACTGTGCAGTAGGAGAGAGAAATCGTAGGAAACCTCATTATATCTTAAAAAAAATATAGAAACCACATTATTAACACAAATAGATCGAGGGACGAGACCCAGACGTGTGCAAAGAACTACAATTTGCAGCGTGGTTTGTCACACGTTTTGTAGTTCTAATGTGTTTTCCCTATTGTGTGCAATTGTGACCAGGATTCGTGCCATCTTATTATAGGGTTTACTGGCCGGGAAACACACTGGCGTATCTTTCTTTTTTAAAAGAGGGTGAAATCATGTTTTTTACAGGTTGTGACCCTGCTGAAGGCCCCGTCACACCATAACGTTCTGGTCAGCGTTTGAGGAAACGTTGATAATCGTCCGTGGTCGCTGGCATAGCGCCAGAAGAGCGTTGTGTGAACGCTGGTGAACGCTGGTAATCGTCGTAATCGTCGGTGATCGGCGGTGATCGGCAGAGAACACTGGTCCGAAAATAAAGTTTTCAACGTTTAACGTTAAACGCTGGAGAACGCTGGAGATCGTTCGCGGAACGTTGCACGCGTTCGGCTATTGTTAGTCAGTCGTTACCCTAGCGTTACTTGGTTGTTATTAATCGTTCACAATCTTTGCTTTGCAGTGAACGACTCACTGGTACACATCTGACATAGTGTTTCTCTATCTGGATTGGAGATGGAGTGTGTGTGGGGGTCAGGACCAGTGCTTTCAGTCAAACATTCATCCGACATTGTGTGCCTATTTTCGCATTGGAGATGCAGTACAGACGACGTGGAGATGGAGATGGAGTTTAGCAGTAGCCCCCCACACGCTTTTTTCCTCTTGGCGGCATGATGGGCACTGTTCAATATCCAGAAGAACTGTCACGGTTACGGTGGTTGTCAGGGGGCGTGGCCAAGCCACGTGCGCTGGAGGTGCGCACACACACACACACCTGTCAGCAATTGCCGTGGCTGATGGCTAATCCCCTCACCTGGGGTATATAGACCCTGGCTTCCCGTTACCCCGGGGTTAAGGCGTACGTCATACTTTGTTCATGTTACGTCGTACATTCTGGACGGAATCGCCACGCTGATGTCCCGGAGATCCAGATCCTTTACCTATCCCGCCTGTCTCGCGTTACTCCGGTCTATACGAGGTGTCTTACGTGGTCGCTGGTAGTCACACGCTAATTCATGCGTTAGTCACACGATAGTCACACGCCAGATGTACACGCTCACCCTAGAACGCTTGAAAATTGAACGATTAGAACGTTCATAGAACGCTGACCAGAACGTTATGGTGTGACGGGGCCTTGAGTGATGCCCCATATTGGTTTGCCCTTGCTTATGGTAGTATAGGTCAAGATCTTTCCAAAACTGTTGATCCCATGTCTGTAGCACGTTGGCTTCCCTGTAAGCCTTCAAAGGTGGCACAGGTTCCAGGTTCAAAGGGCACCCCTGAGGAGCAGGAACCCCCCACACCTTTCATTTTACTTTACTGACATATGTTACTCTCTAGATCAAGACCTTTCCAATGATGTCTTCATGGTTGTCCTACGACTAAGTTTGGAGCAAGCCTTTTAATAATAATAATAATAATAATAATTTTTAGGGCCAACCTGGATAAAATCAGTCAAACGATGAACGTTAACAGGGGGAGGGGGTGCGCGACACAAATGCACTTTTGTGTGTGACCATAGCAACGGATATACATGTTGCAGAATCTTCGCCATAACTAACAAACTAAAGATTGTATATAAGTGCATATTTCTCACCCGAAATGTTATCAAACCGTATTTTAGAGTAACCTTAGCATGTGTTTGTATCGTCAGAAAAAAGATGTATAAGTGTTATTTTAGACATGATTTCAGCTGCTCTGTTCGAAAGGGGCGTGAACGAACGTACGTACGATTCCTGCGAAACAAAGGTCACTGTTTTTTTCATGAGAATGCGTTGCTGCAGGCGCTCGCGCAAACGCACTTACACACAGCCGGAGTGTGAGCCGGATTGTGCGCATGCGCACTGATGGCTCTGAAAAAATGTCTGTGGAAATATTGGTAATAACTATGAAACTAAAGATCGTATACATTCACTGAAGGACGATTGTGACAAATAATGACCCATTTCTCGCTAGAAATGTTATCAAAACATATTTCAATTGCCAAACTAGGGCTGGGCGATATGGACTTAAAATGATATCACGATATTTCATAGTATTTATCGCGATAACGATAAATGACGATAAATGACCAAAAAATATATTAAAAAAAATAATAATCTTAATCCTTACCATCATCAAATACGTAAGGGATAATGAACGGAACGCTCATTAATAAGTCGGTAGTCGGTCCCGACTTATTATGATTTACTTCTGCGGAGAAAAAATAGTTCTCCGAAGTTGAGGCGTTGCTTGGCAACTGGCTCAAACAATTCAGCAATTCTATCAGCAAGTCAGTATTTTCCGTCAGGAAAAGTGAACGGGACTACTACTAAAAGTGAACGGGACTTTTTTCTCGATTAACTCCTCCTCGCCTACGTTTGGAACTCCGCCTTCCGACATTGTTGTTCTCCT
>CM051001.1:19421413-19423913 GCA_027704905.1 Muraenolepis orangiensis
CTCTCTCTCTCTCTCTCCTCTCTCTCTCTCTCTCTCTCTCTCTCTCTCTCTCTCTCTCTCTCTCTCTCTCTCTCTCTCTCTCTCTCTCTCTCTCTCTCTCTCTCTCTCTCTCTCTGCATCTCCAGTCACATCGCGTCGCCGTGGCGACTTGCTTGATGATAAATCACGGGTTCGTATTGTGACAGACGAGACAGGATGTATTAATCTCTTAATTAGAAAGTGAAAAGGTAGTGCTAAAATTAGCCCGGCCTTTTCCGTATAACCCCCCCCCCCCCCCGCACACCGCGCCTGTTCGTCCGCACGGTCTCCCTGATCTCTCTCTCTCTCTCTCTCTCTCTCTCTCTCTCTCTCTCTCTCTCTCTCTCTCTCTCTCTCTCTCTCTCTCTCTCTCTCTCTCTCTCTCTCTCTCTCCTGCCTCTTGCTCTCCCTAACACTCTTTGTAGACTCCCCCACAACCTCACTCCTTTCTCATTAGTACAATATCTCTCTCTCTCTCTCTCTCTCTCTCTCTCTCTCTCTCTCTCTCTCTCTCTCTCTCTCTCTCTCTCTCTCTCTCCTCTCTCTTCTCTCTCTCTCTCTCTCTCTCTCTCTCTCTCTCTCTCTGATTCTCACCGAATCTTTTGTCTTATAAAACCATGCTCTTGATGTGCGTAAGCTTGGTGTCGCCTTCGCTTCCACATCTGCGGGAAAACATTGTTCAGGGGGAGGGGTGGGGGGGATGTGGCGGGGGGGGGGGGGGGGGGGCGGGCTGGTGGTGGTGCCTTTTGGGTTTTGTTACAAAAGTTATAATTACGCCTATTTAAGAAAAGTGTTGCTGGTGCATCCAAACACGTTTTGATTGCATAATCAAATCAACCCCAACCCCACCCCACACCCCCCCCCCAACCCACCCGCCCAACCCACCCACCCACCCACCCCCAAAGAGTTTCTATACAGAGATCCACATGAAGCTACCAACAGCCACCCGAGAAGATAAGCCATGTCAGAGATGCCCATGGCGTTTTGGAGGAGAGCGTGTGCGATGTGGACCACATTGCAATCAAGGTAGATTACGGAAAGGTTTAATTACGATTTTTCATCAAACGCGGGAACCTAAACGGCTATTGCACCTGACGCGCGCTGATTGCTAAAGACGTGCGCGCTGATTCCGAGGGAAAAAAAAGAAAAAGAAAACCCTAAGTCTAAATACTGTTATTCTCGACAACACTCTCCCGTAAGGCGCCGCACGCCGCCGGCCGTGTCAGCCGACGTGTCCCCACAAAGCCCGCCTTGATCAAAGCCACCGCAGACCGGGGCCTCAAGACGAGGTCCCACGAGGCCAGGGCTGTCCATTCAGGGGCTGTTAGTCCTGTTTCATCCATTTTGAGTGTTCGCTTGTGTGTTGAGTGTTTCGACCAACACACACACACACACACACACACACACACACACACACACAGTGAGTGTGTTTCATCTGTGTGTGTGTGTGTGTGTGTGTGTATGTGTGTGTGTGTGTGTGTGTGTGTGTGTGTGTGTGTGTGTGTGTTCACTGTGTGTGTGTGTAAGTGTGTGGTAGGTGGTGTGAGTGTTTCACCTACGTGTGTGTATATGGGAGTGTGTTGACTGTGTGTGTGTGTGGTGTGTGTGTGTGTGTGTGTGTGTGTGTGTGTGTGTGTGTGTGTGTGTGTGTGTGTGTGTGTGTGTTTGGGCACACACATTGGGTGGGGGGCATTAGCCTCTGATTGAGTTTTCAGGGAGCAATGTAGGGTGCAAAAAGCTTGACAATGGTCTAACAGAATTAGTAGCTGGTGATGAATGGTGTGGGAAAGCAGCTCTGACAGGCTTTTGCTTTAAAAAGCACACTCACACATTACTGGATGTGTGTGTGTGTGTGTGTGTGTGTGTGTGTGTGTGTGTGTGTGTGTGTGTGTGTGTGTGTGTGTGTGTGTGTGTGTGTGTGTGTGTGTGTGTGTGTGTGTGTGTGTGTGTGTGTGTGTGTGTGTGTGTGTGCGTTTTATCTGCCCACTGGTTCAAGGACTTTTCTGTCCATGAAGTCAAAGCTACATCAAACTAGATTAAGAAAAGTAGTGATATGCGGCGAACACTCTCCCACTCACTCACACACACATGTACGCACGTACGCACGCACGCACGCACGCACACACTCGCACGCACACACACACACTCACATGCGTGCGAGCACACACACTCGCACGCGCACACATACGCGTGAGCACACACACCACACACTCTCTCTAACACTCACTCCCTCACTCACTCACTTGCACACACACACACACACACACACACACACACACACACACACTGCACACATACATGCACACACACACACACACATGCACACATACATGCACACACACACAGGCACAAAACGTCAAGTTTGTACTTGCCGTATGGTCTGGGAGGAAGAAAGGCCAAAAAAACAACTGCTCAGCAGTCGGAATCAATAAATGTGTCTAGTCAACACACAGTTGACAATAAATGCAACGATAAACATTCA
>CM051001.1:19433913-19436413 GCA_027704905.1 Muraenolepis orangiensis
ACCCAACCCTCCCCCGTCACCCCCCCCTCTGTCGCCCCCCCCCCCTCCCCCCCTTCCTTTGAATACATTCGGCCTATCGCAAAATCTTTATCGGACGCCTTATTTTTCCAGACGTCCCATTTGTCATGGTTACCCGGGGCTCAGATCCGCCGGACCTAACCTAAGATAGCGGCTCCAGCTTGGGGGCTGAGCCCCGGCCCCTGGCGGAGCCCCGGCCCTGGGTCGATACCCGGGGCCGGTCCGGTCACCGCTATGGCTTAATGAATGCCGACCAGCACCTCTGAACCGCGGTCAGAATGAATTGAGCAGTTGGAGGTCAGCAGGAGTGTTATTGCGCTGCTCTGGTGTGTGTGTGTGTGTGTGTGTGTGTGTGTGTGTGTGTTCTGGTTTTTTTCTTCAGTCGGAGGCCCTGTGTGATGCGATTAGAGCTTCAGGTGCGCACACCGCTGGAAAAGTTGACACACGCGCACACACACACACACACACACACACACACACACACACACACACACATCTATACAAGCACGCACACAAACTCACAAGGCTCACTCGCACGCAAGCCACACCACACACACACACACACACACACTTGCGTGTTCGCTCCCACACACACATACACATATACACACATATACACACACTTACACACACACATCCACACACACTCACGCCTTCGCTCCCACACACCCACACACACATATACATGCACACAAACAAACACTTACACGAAGGCTCGCACGCAAGCCATACCACGCACACACACACTTACACATACACACACACACTCTTGCGCGTTTGCTCCAACACACATACACATGTACACACACTTGCACACAAACACGCATTTTCACTCATGCTTGCTCCCATCCAGGCCACACACACACACACACACACGTATACACACACACACACACGCATACACACACACACACGTATACACACACACGTATACACACAGACACACAGTACTTACCTTCCTTCAGATCAGATTCCTCTCCCTCCGTGTTCACCTCTGTGGACAGCGCTGTGTGTTCCGTGTTCCCCCCCCCCTCCCCCCCCCCCCCGGTGTTCTCAGAGCCTCCCTGAGACTCCGTGGGCCTCTCGTGGCTCCTGTGGTCACCACACGTTTACACCCTTTGATCCCTCACCGTCCACCGAGCTCCGCAGAGAGTCCCTGGATCCCACTTGATCTTTCCCCCGTGCTCTTCTGCTCTTGTTTTAGTTCTGCTGTTTAGTTTTTTTAGAAGCCATTTTAAAAGCACCACCCGCTCATGCATTCGGTGTGTGTTTGTGCTGCTGCTTGCGTGTGTGTGTGTGTGTGTATGTGTGTGTGTGTGTGTGTGTGTCTGCTGCTTGCATGTGTGTGGTGTGTGTGTGTGTGTGGTGTGTGTGTGTGTGTGTGTGTGTGTGTGTGTGTGTGTGTGTGTGTGTGTTGTGTGTGTGTGTGTGTGTGCGTGTGTGTGTGTGCGTACGCAACTCGGCCAAGGGACTGATTTAGGATGACAATTATCTATCTATTTATCTTTCTATGTGTTTATCGTTCTTTCTGTTAATCTGTCAATCTGTCCCTCTATCTCTCTTTCTATCTATCTATTTATTGATCTATCTCTATATCGCTATCTAGATGTCTATCTATCTCTCTCTCTATCGCTATCTATCTATCGCTCTATCGCTAGCTATCTATCTAGCTATATCTATATATCTTGCTATTTCGCTATCTACCTGTATATCTATCTATCTATATATCTATCTATATATATATATCTATATATATCTATATATACATATCTATATATCTAGCTATCTATATATCTAGCTATCTCTGTCTTTATTGCTATCTCGCTATGGATCTAGCTATCTCTATATCTTGCTATCTCGCTAACTACCTGTATATCTATCTTTCTCTCTTGCTCTCTCACCATCATCTTTTTATTAGATCATTTTTATATTCACTAGCTCTCTCTCTCTCTCCTTCTTATGCCTCCATGTATGGTGAGAGGTTAAAGACGGCAGCGTACTTCTACACTCTCCTCCACGCTTGACTTGAGGGTTTTCTCCCCTCCCATGTCTGACCCACATTTCTATCTATGGTTTTCGTTTTGTACCAGCGGTGCGATAGGATCCGTGATGAAACAGAGCCTTAGGCCACGGCAAGCACACAAACCATACATACATACATCCACACACACACACACACACACACAGACACACACACACACACACACACACACACACACACAGACACACACACACACATAGTACCCGCTCACTCACAGAACACACGGTTATGAGTAATTAGGGTAAAAATGTAAAGTAGAGGTTTCGATTTTCTGCGCCCCGGTTAGAAACGTACCCTCCGTTTCCTCTGGCCGGGGGGGTCCAAGCAGGTCTCGTGTTTAATTGTTTTTAAAACTATTTTATTATAATTGGGTTGGGGTGGAATGTACAGGGGAGTGAGCTACGTATATATATGGTGCGATAATCACAATGTATGAGTCAC
>CM051001.1:19451413-19457548 GCA_027704905.1 Muraenolepis orangiensis
GTGTGTGTGTGTGTGTGTGTGTGTGTGTGTGTGTGTGTGTGTGTGTGTGTGTGTGTGTGTGTGGGTGGGTGGGAAGGGGGCGGCACCTTATAGCACAACACCTTCTACCTACCCCTGTTACCCACCTTTACCTCCCCTCTCTCTTTGTCTCTCTCTCTCTGGTTCTGTCTGTCTGTCTGTCTGTCTGTCTCTCTCTCTCTCTCTCTCTTTCTCTTTCTCTTTCTCTTTGTCTAGCTCAGTCTCTCTTTGTTGTCTCTGTCTCTCTCTCTGTCGCTCTTTCTCTAGTGTTGTCTCACTCTGTCTCTCTGCCTCTCTCTTCTCTCTCTCGCTCTCTGTCTATTTTCTTTCTCTCTCTGTCTCTCCCTCTCTCTCCTTCGCGCTCTCTCTGTCTGTCTGTCTGTCTGTCTGTCTGTCTGTCTGTCTGTCTGTCTGTCTGTCTGTCTGTCTGTCTGTCTCTCTCTCTCTCTCTCTCTCTCTCTCTCTCTCTCTCTCTCTCTCTCTCTCTCTCTCTCTCTCTCTCTCTCTCTCTCTCTCTCTCAGAAGACATGCGGGCAGGGGAGGGTTATTACAGGAAATGACAGGTGGCCGTGGCAACAGACAAAGCTGAGGCGATGAGACGGATCATCAGCGGCGGCGGCGGCGGCGGTGGGGGGGGGTGGGGAGGAATAAAGGTAGCACCGAGGAAGTCTCCAAGTTGTTTACGCCAAACAAAGCTCAATATAAGCAGAGGGGGAAAACGTCTGGAGTCTCGTCCGGAAACCAAGAAGATTGGGAAGTCTGAGGCCGCTGTCTGCAGTGTGCTGTTTAGCTAAACTGTCACCTGGTGCCTGGATCTCGGTGTGTGTGTGTGTATATATATGTACATACTGTTCATATATATATATATATATATACAGTATATGTATTCAAGATTCAAGATTCTATATTTGCCATGTGTAAATAGTACAATGGAATGCTTACTCCCCATTTACTCCTGCATTCAGAATTTCTACAGCAGTAGTTGCTATGCAATATTTTACTATACTCTACCATACTATACTTACTACACCATACTATACTTTACGACACCATACTATACTTTACGACACCATACTATACTTTACTACACCCTACTATACTTTACTACACCATACTATACTTTACTACACCATACTATACTTTACGACACCATACTATACTTTACTACACCATACTATACTTTACTACACCATACTATACTTTACTACACCATACTATACTTTACTACACCATACTATACTTTACGACACCATACTATACTTTACGACACCATACTATACTTTACGACACCATACTATACTTTACTACACCTACTATACTTTACTACACCATACTATACTTTACTACACCATACTATACTTTACGACACCATACTATACTTTACTACACCATACTATACTTTACTACACCATACTATACTTTACTACACCATACTATACTTTACGACACCATACTATACTTTACTACACCATACTATACTTTACGACACCATACTATACTTTACTACACCATACTATACTTTACTACACCCTACTATACTTTACTACACCATACTATACTTTACTACACCATACTATACTTTACGACACCATACTATACTTTACGACACCATACTATACTTTACTACACCATACTATACTTTACGACACCATACTATACTTTACTACACCCTACTATACTTTACTGCACCATACTATACTTTACGACACCATACTATACTTTACTACACCATACTATACTTTACTACACCATACTATACTTTACGACACCCTACTATACTTTACTACACCCTACTATACTTTACTACACCATACTATACTTTACGACACCCTACTTACTTTACTACACCCTACTATACTTTACTACACCCTACTATACTTTACTACACCATACTATACTTTACTACACCATACTATACTTTACTACACCCTACTATACTTTACGACACCATACTATACTTTACTACACCATACTATACTTTACTACACCATACTATACTTTACTACACCCTACTATACTTTACTACACCATACTATACTTTACTACACCATACAATACTTTACTACACCATACTATACTTTACGACACCATACTATACTTTACTACACCATACTATACTTTACTACACCATACTATACTTTACTACACCCTACTATACTTTACTACACCATACTATACTTTACTACACCATACTATACTTTACGACACCATACTATACTTTACTACACCATACTATACTTTACGACACCATACTATACTTTACTACACCCTACTATACTTTACTGCACCATACTATACTTTACGACACCCTACTATACTTTACTGCACCATACTATACTTTACGACACCCTACTATACTTTACTACACCATACTATACTTTACGACACCCTACTATACTTTACTACACCATACTATACTTTACTACACCATACTATACTTTACTACACCATACTATACTTTACTACACCCTACTATACTTTACGACACCATACTATACTTTACTACACCCTACTATACTTTACTACACCATACTATACTTTACTACACCATACTATACTTTACTACACCATACTATACTTTACTACACCATACTATACTTTACGACACCCTACTATACTTTACGACACCATACTATACTTTACGACACCCTACTATACTTTACTACACCCTACTATACTTTACTACACCCTACTATGCTTTACTACACCCTACTATACTTTACTACACCCTACTATACTTTACGACACCATACGATGCAATACTATAAACAATAAACAGCAAGATTCAAGAATCAAGATTCAAGATGGGCGGCAGGTTAGCTCAGTCTTTTGGGTCTTGGCTTGGGAACGGTTCAAGTCCCCGAAAACACCTGACCACTGCCGAGGTGCCCTTTGAGCAAGGCAGCAGACCCCCCTACACCGCTGTGTGTACAATGGCTGCCCACTGTTCCTGATACTAGGATGGGTTAAATGCAGACCAACACATTTCACTGTGTGTACATGTATGGTACTGTATGTGACCAATGAAGAGGATTCAATCCTTCAATTCCTGGAATTCCTGCAACACTTTACTATTTGCTATATACTATACACAACACTATACTATAACAATACGCATATATTCAGTACAAATATATATATATATATATATATACAGTATATATATATACCATTGCTTCCGCCCTTGTTAGACAGCATTGAAAGCAAAACGACAACATCATTAATACATCACATTATTAACTCCCCCTCCGCCCTTAAGTGACATTTTGTGTAAATAGAGCATAATCACGAGCTGCATACATTTGCATAATGATTTATTATTTTTTTTGGTTTTTGTTTATGTCTTCAGATTAATTTCTCCGAAATAAATCCCAATGACATCCGTTTGTACTTCACCTTTTATCAGTTTGACCTATCGCCCCACCCCTCCCCCCCCCCCCCCCCCCCCACCCCCCCTCTCTATCTTGTTTCAGTTTATACGACACCCCTAATCCCAAGTAGGGAGAACGCCCGCTCTGGTGTGTGTGTGTGTATGTGTGTGTGTGTGTGTGTGTGTGTATGTGTCTCTCTCTCTCTCTCTCTCTCTCTCTCTCTCTCTCTCTCTCTCTCTCTCTCTCTCTCTCTCTCTCTCTCTCTCTCTCTCTCTCTCTCTCTCTCTCTCTCTCTCTCTCCCCCCCCTCCCCTTCCCCCAGCGGGTGCCTCCTCACACCGCCGGTATATATAGACGTAATATATATAGTTATACACATACGTCGGGGATAATGATCCTGAATGACGTTGATAAATAACCTATACAAGCATGCATTTTGCATTCACACGCGTTTATGATTGTGTGTGTGTGTGTGTGTGTGTGTGTGTGTGAGGTAAGCTGCGCATGTGTGTGTGTGTGTGTGTGTGTGTGTGTGTGTGTGCGCCCTTGTCTGTGTCCGCCTGTGCGTGTGTGTGTGCGTGTGCGTATGCGTGCGCGTATGTGTGTGTGTGTGTGTGTGTGTGTGTGTGCACGTGTGTGCATGATTGAGTATTACAAGGTGTTGTCAAGAAAGCAATTTGTTTCTGTCTCAGATGGGTTTTTTATCATGACAAATGGACAGAGGCCCTCCGTCTAGGAGCCCCACTGCCTCTCCGGCGCGGGGCTCCCTGTTTCGGGGCCCCCCTTCTCAAACCGGCCCCCACTTTAATATGATGAAGTCATCCCTGCAGACCAGTGGAGCCTCCCACTGTAAACGGAGGCTCCACTGGTGTGAACATCTGTGTGTCTGTCTGTCTGTCTGTCTGTCTGTCTGTCTGTCTGTCCATCTGTCCATCTGACCATCTGTGTGCGAGTGTGTGTGTGTGTGTGTGTGTGTGTGTGTGTGTGTGTGTGTATGAGCTGTGCAAGTCTGTGTGTGTGTGATTGTGAACATGTCATTATGTGTGTGTGTGTGTGTGTGTGTGGTGTGTGTGTGTGTGTATGAGCTGTGCAAGTCTGTGTGTGTGATTGTGAACATGTCATTGTGTGTGTGTGTGTGTGTGTGTGTGTGTGTGTGTGTGTGTGTGTGTGTGGTGTGTGTGTGTGTGTGTGTGTGTGTCTGTCTGTGTGTGTGTGATTGTGAATTGTCATTATGTGTGTGTGTGTGTGTGTGTGTGTGTGTGTGTGTGTGTGTGTGTGTGTCTGTGTGTGTGTGTGTCTGTGTGTGTATGAGCTGTGCAAGTCTGTGTGTGTGTGATTGTGAATTGTCATTATGTGTGTGTGTGTGTGTGTGTGTTGGGGTAGGTGGGTGTATGTGTGTAATCAGTAAAAGTGTGTGTGTGTGTGTGTGTGTTTGTGAACGTGGTGTGTGTGTGTGTGTGTGTGTGTGTGTGTGTGTGTGTGTGTGCATGCACCGTATGGGGCTTCACGTGTGCCCATGCTCATGAATACATATGTATCAGTGGACAAGCGCGCGTGCATGATAGGGGCGAGCGTGCACGTGTGATGGGGCGAGCGTGCACGTGTGAACGGGCGAGTGTGCACGTGTGACATGCAGGGGGTGATGGATGGCGTGCGTGGCTGTCACCTGAAGAGCCCGAGAACCAGTCTGACAGCTGGCCTCTGGAGCTATGATACTTCAACGTTTACCTCTCTCTCTCTCTCTCTCTCTCTCTCTCTCTCTCTCTCTCTGTCTCTGTCTCTCTCTCTCTCCTCTCTCTCTCTCTCTCTCTCTCCTCTCTCTCTCTCTCTCTCTCTCTCTCTCTCTCTCTCTCTCTCTCTCTCTCTCTCTCTCTCTCTCTCTTTGCTCTTTCTTGCTCTCACTCGCTCTTATTGTGTGTCTCTCTCTTTTCTCTCTTTCTCTTTCAGTTTTTTCCCCTCTATGTTTCTCTTTCTCTCTCTCTCTCTCTTTTGGTCTTCATGCCTCCCTCTCTCTCTCTCTCTCTCTCTCTCTCTCTCTCTCTTCTATGTATATATGTATATGTATTTATATATATAAATGTATATGTATGTATATATATATATTGATATATATTTTTATTGATATTGATAAATATATATTTATACATTGATGTATTGATATATATTGATATATGTATATATATATATATATATATAATATATACATTGATATATTCATCTGTATCTATATCTGTATACATTTTCAATCTATCTTTAATATGAATCTCTCTTTATCTACATCTATCTATCTACTACACAATGACCGAGGAGGAAGGAAGGAATAGCTGTGTTCTATTTTAGAGTGGTATGGGATCCCCTAGGTGACCCACTACCACTACTACTGTAAACAGACCCACACGCTTCACATGTTGGACGTATTCGTAGGCCTAAAACGTTCACATTGTTGAATATCAATTTATTTTTGTTGGTCCAATTGTCCAGTTGACACAAACAGGAAACGTTAATGTGTCCAACGTCATGCTTCAGTTACCTTTCCGTGAATAACGTTATATGGGGAGACATATGCTCGTCCGTGCATAATAGATGCTGATCAATGGTTCCTGTGCTTCGGGTGGGGGGGGGGGGGGGGGGGGGGGGTGGGGGGGGGGGGGGGGGGGGGGAGTGGGCGCACCCACCAACCGACATATCTGATCTTTGAGCGGAGGGGGGAGAGGAGAGGGGAGAAGAAGAGGGGGGGGGAGGGGAGG
>CM051001.1:19458548-19513548 GCA_027704905.1 Muraenolepis orangiensis
CTGGCTTCAACTTATATTTAATTGTAGTCATTTTAATCATCCTCCTTATCTTCTAGCTGCCACATCTTGTACCTTTAACCTCAAATTATCAACAAGTTAGGCTCCGTCCCGCTGACCAAGAAAACAATTGGCTTAATAGTAAATCATATACTTCTTACTTTGAGATGGACTGCTCTTGTTATCAATGAAGCTGTCACCGTGTATATAGCCCACTGTTAAACCTGCTGTTTAGATGTTTGTACCTGATAGTATTTGGTGATCCACACACACTTAACTGTTAATCTACCTTGTGTTTGTAATGTTAATGTTTTCATTCGGTGATGTATGTGGTTTGTCTTTGTTGTCTGTCTATAAGTTAATGATTATTTTTGTCACTGTTCTACATTTTAACATTTAATTTTATCATCGATACCAAAGCTGAAGCATAGGGTACATCTTGTTTCTCTCCAGGTGAGTAAGAATCACATTTTTGACTAGTACAATTCCATTCTTACTAACCATTAAAACTAAATTATTTCTGGTACCAATTGCATTTTTTCTAGTCACTTACATTGAAAATCCTACTCTTATCTACAATTCAATTCTTAATAGTTAGAATGCTCTACTCTCTAACTAAATCTTATGAGTAAGAATGTAATTCCTAGTAAGCTGGCTACCAATCGAATTCTTTCTAGTAAGAATTATGTTCTCACTAGTACATGTTCTACTCTTACAAATCACAGACCTGCATGTCACATTCATTGTTTAATAATTTACATGTTTGGACTATGGCCATAATTACATTTAGATATCTCTAATTTAATTATGACATCATAATACAAGTTTAGATTGGGCCTTTTTCCGTGCCACTTTTTGATGTTGGCTTTAATGTTTAATGTCCTTGTATATGTGTACCTTTTATTTTGTCCCCCCAGGGAACTTTGTGCTATGAGAAGCTGGGAGAGAGTCGGGCATACGGAAGACATGCCCTGTACATCTGGTGTTGGGCGTTGATGGCTGTGATGATGGGGATGTAAGCCTCCTCCAGGATGCTGTTTTGAGCGTTTATCTTCCCAGCTGATCTTGATTTTTTTTCAGAGGCACCTCTTATGATTAGATTAGATTCAAATGTGTTGTCATTGCACTACAGCACAAGTCCAGTACAGTACATCTAACCAGAGTGCAAATGTTGCAGTAAAGTGCATGGTAGTATATAAAATACAGTGGTTAAATAAGATGTAAAGACAGTCTACTAGGTATAAAAACGGTATAAAATAACTATATAACAAGTATGTATAAGATATGTGCAGAATTATAGGTATATATATATACACAGGTAAGTATACAAGTATTCAGGTAGTTAGCAGGGGTATGCAATTATAGAGACAGGATAAATATATAAATGTATATTCAGCAGGTAATGAGCAGGGATATGCAGTTGTGTCCACAGTTGAAGATTAATATATATATGGTAAGCAATGTTCCCTCTAAGCTGCGCGCTTGGGCAATCGCGCACTGCTCGCACATTCTCAGCGCACAAGAAAATCTATGCAGCGCATAAAATAAAATTCAACATAAACGTATTAATTAATATCTAATATTAGTCCTAATCTTATCTAATCAATTAAACCAATAATAATAATAATAATTTTGTTTTCTGTACTATTTTGCAACGTAACTCAGTGAGTGACAGGTGTCCAGCCAATGATACGATTCGGTTCACTTACGCTACGCAGCCAATCATAGCATTGACACTATTGCCCTGCCCATTCGCGGCGGAGGAGCTAAAGGAGATCTCACAGCTTGTGGATATTTGTGCTACATTTCAAGCTTCCAGTGCAGATTGTGAAAGAGGATTCAGTTTAATGAATCATATCAAAACAGCATCCAGAAATCGTCTTGAAGTGGCACATTTGGACCAGCATAAAGTCAAAGTCATAAAGTCAAAGCAAGAAGCAGACAAAGCCATCAACCTGGACAAAGTGTACAACCATTGGAGAAGTGAGAAGGACAGACGTGAAAAATAAGGTAAAATTTAAGTCAGATTTGTGCATATTCTAGTGACATTTATTAATATTTTTTGTTTATGGATATTAATCATTAAATTATGTTACTACTAGATAATTTATGGGTAGTAGAAATGATAATAAAAAACTGAGTAATTACATATTTTACAGACAGAGTTACAGGAATTTACACTGTATCACAAGCTACAGCACACGTCATTGTGCAAAATGTGAATGTTTTAATGTGAACAAAATGTTATGTCTGAAAGGTGTATATGTATCATTTCCTCCAGAACAGGACCCTCACACAGGCCACAACAGGACCTCACACAGGCCAAAGCAAGACTCTTCCCATGGCCAAGCAGGACTCTCACATAAAACATACTACACATCTCATGAACAACAAGATTTTTGTCTTTTTCCTTTAAAGTTTGTCAAATCACTTATATTAAAAGTAAACTAGTGAAAATTGCTGCTGTAATTTGATTCTTTTAATAAGCCATGTAACTTGCTATGATCCAAGTTTTGAACTGGTGTGTGGCCACAGCATGCACATCTGATGTTGCTCACAGTGGTCCTCAGTGTGCTCAGGGAGCTGGTGTGTATGCCCAGACACATGAAAAATTAGAGGGAACATTGATGGTAAGTACAGTAAAAATGTACATGGCTATCATACAGGTATGTAAACAATAAATATGTAAGCTAAAGGTAGAGGTAGGGAGTTATTATTACAGTGCAAGGCAGTCGAAGACATTGATGATGATAGTGAACAGAGTTCAGAGTTCTAACGGTGGGCAGCAGAAGCGGGGTGGCAAAGTGGGGGGAGTCTTGGAAAATTTGACGTGCCTTCTTCAGACACCGTTTGTGGTGGGTAGTCTTTATTGCAGGGAGTGGTAATCCCACGATGCGTTGGGCGGTTTTCACCACCCTCATCAGCGCTTTCCGGGCTGAGACAGTGCAGTTGCTGTACCACACTGTGATGCAGTTGGTGATGATGCTTTCAATGGCCCACCGGTAAAGGTTCACCAGAATCTGGGGGGACTGAGGTGGGTTTTCTTAAAATTCTTTCAGGAAGAAGAGACGCTGGTGAGCCTTCTTGACCAGTGAGGCAGTGGTGAGGGTCACTGAGAGATCCTCGGAGATGTGTACCAACAGGAATTTGAAGCTGAACCGCTGCTGAGCCGTTGATGAGGATGGAGGCGTGCACGCCAGCTCTGGTCTTTCTGAAGTCCACGATGAGCTCCTTGTTCTTCTTGGTGTTGAGGGCCAGGTTGTTGTCAGTGCACCACACCACCAGGTTGCTGGACTCCTCCCTCTAGGCTGCCTCATCGTTGTTTTTGATGAGGCCCACCACCAATGTGTCGTCTGCTAACTTGATGATGGTGTTTGTACCGTGTACAAAAATGCAGTCGTGGGTGAAGAGGGACTATAGGAGAGGGCTCAGCACACAGTCCCGGGGGTTGCGGTATTCAGGGTGAGGGTGGAGGAAGTGAGATTGTCTGACCTGACTGACTGGTCAGCAGTTGGTTAGGAAGTCCAATAACAAGTTATTGATACAAGATACAAGATATTTATTGGCCATTTGTAACAATATACATAAATATACAATAATATACAATATATACAAATACAATAAAAATGAACAAAAAAGGACAGCAAAGCGACTGATAGATGGTATGAACATCTATTGAATTGTGCAAAAATATTTAAAAAGCATTTAAAGTGCCAGTAGTGCAGCAGCATCATGAATACAGTGCAGTAGCTGTAATGAGTCCAGAAAGTCCAGCAAAGTATAAAAGTGTAATGTTAATGACAATGTTATGATAGTGGCAGCACTCCTAGCAGTTCAGTAGGCACACTGCCTGTGGATAAAAACTATCCTTAAACCTGGTAGTACTTGTATGGATGCTGCGTTATCAGACAGTAGGGGGAGAAGAGATGGTGCCCAGGGTGGTTGCAGTCCTTTATGATGGACATTGTTATAACCTGAGTGGTAATTAAATACACGCAGACTTGTACTCCAGTTTAGGTACTTTACTGAGAAGACTTCGATGGTTTAACATATACATGACACGGTCGGCCGGGTCACACGCTTACCTGTCCGGAGGGTACACGGACTTCCTGTTCCTATGTAAAGATAGTGGTACAATCTCAATATATAACACTTCTCACCCTTTAAGTAAAACACTATTCTAAGACAGAAACACAATGAACAGACTTTGTTATCTCAGTTACCAAAAATATAACTGACAGGCTGACCATAACATCTCTTAAACAACAATAACAAAAGTGCTTTCTCATCACATTTCACAATTTATTTTTAATATGTATGAGAGTGTGTGTGAGCAGTTCAACAGTCCAGTCTATCTGGAGGCTTGTGCTGCCTCTTTGATATTCTCAACTCTGCTGTGGTGACCCCAGACCCAGGAACCGGCTGTTCTTTTTTGGTCAGGTTTGGGGTAGGGGTAGGTGGGGCAGCCTGTGCAGACAGTCCCTCAGTTTGCACTGACTCCATCCAGTGGCACAGACAGCTCATCCATATGCTCTGGTGCTCCGGACACCACAACACAGTCACCAGAGCTGCACACTCTGTCCTTGTGTGCAATGCTCTGAGGCTCTTTCTCTCTCGCATCATGGCGGACACCCAGGTGATCCTGGTGCCTGCGAACCTGCCGTCCCTCCTGCAGATCCACTACGAATGACACCAGACCTGACTGGTGGTGAATGACACCTGGCAACCAGGGTGAACCCCTGGCAAAGTTTCTAACATACACACTCTTGTCTCTAGTCTCTTGGCTTAAACAGCCTCTCTTTAGCATGTAGGTCTCGTCTTACCTTTTGCTCCTCCTGTGATCAGACGACTCTCGCTCCGATGTCTGGGTGGAGTAGATCCAGATGAGATTTGGGCCTTCTCCCCATTAACATCTCAGCTGGGGACACTCCCGTAGTTGTGTGAGGAGTGATCCTGTACTGAAACAAGAACCGGTGCAGCTTAGTTTCCAGTGAAGGTCCTGACATGTTTTGCAGACCCTCTTTCAGAGTGCCCACAGCCCTTTCTGCTAGACCGTTTGAGGCCGGATGATAGGGGGCAGTGCGGACATGACGGATTCCGTTTTTCCCATAAATTCCTGAAAGGCCTCACTTCTCAAAGTGGGCCCATTATCAGTCACCACAGTATCTGGCAGTCCATGTGTGGCAAAGATGCTCCTGAGCATGTCTGCAGTGACTGGGGCCGTTATGTTTGACATGATGTGAGCTTCCAGCCACTTTGAATGTGAGTCCACTAGCACCAGGAACATGTGACCCATGAAAGGTCCAGCAAAATCCAGGTGGAGTCTGGACCACGGGCGGTCAGGCCACTCCCACGGGTGGAGTGGAGCAGTCCATCCCAGGCCACCACACAAATTATCTGGCGAGGCTTTTCATCCGGGACACCCCAGGGTGGGCATCGTGCAGCTAGTCCTTTTTTCTCTAACTGTGAGTACCCCTTTTCTGCCGATGTGAGTGTACGTGACACATAGCTGACCGGATTTTCAGTTCTGTCTTCCATTTGGTGAGAAAGGACTATTCCCACACCATAGGGAGACGCATCACAGGATAGGACAACATCCTTGTCCGGATCAAAGTGCACCAGCAGTCATGAAGAGTGTAACAGTCCTTTTACTTGCTGAAAAGCCGTTTCCTGAGCTTGCTGCCACTTCCATGAGCAGCCTGTGTGCAGCAGCTGGTAGAGCGGAGAGGTCCGGTAAGAACTTTCCGTAGTAGTTCACTAAGCCCAAGAACGACCTGAGCTCTGTCACGTTCTTTGGACTTGGAGCCTCTTTTATCGCTCTCACCTTCTCTTCTACCGGAGAGAGACCGTGAGCTGAAATCCGATGGCCCAGGTAGGTGACACTGGGAGCTTGGAACACGTACTTACTGCACTTCTGTCATCCTCTTCAACACCTGGTCTAGATTTTTCACATGCTCTTCCTCCGTTCTGCCTGTGACCAGAATGTCGAATGTCGTGGGGAATGTTTTGCAGTATATTGTCCATGGTGCGTTGGAAAATAGCTGGGCTGGATGCAACGCCAAACACAAGGCGGTTGTACTTGAACAAACCTGTGTGTGTGTTGATGGTCACATATTGCTTAGAGTCCTCATCCAGCTGCAGCTGCTGGTACGCATGACTCATGTCCAGCTTTGTGAATGTTTTGGCACCTGATAGTGTAGCAAACAGGTCCAGCAGAGGATAGGTGTCGAGCTGTGAGGCCTGATTTACGGTCAGTTTGTAATCCCCACAGATACGTACATCAAGTCAAGTCAAGTCAAGTTTATTGTCACTTCACAGTTTACACAAGTATAAAGCAGTGGTGTGAAAATCTTATGTGCAATACCCGACGACAGACAGCAGTTATAAAAATAAGATATAAATAGATAAAAATAGCATTGTTATATGCTATACGCCCTTGTTCAGCAGCCTGATGGCCTGACTGTGGAAGCTATCTCGGAGTCTATTTGTACGGCACTTGATACTGCGGTATCGCCTGCCTGACGGTAACAGAGAGTACAGTTCGTGGCTGGGGTGGGCAATGTCATTGCCGTCGTCCTTGGCACAATCGGTGCTGCCCAGTCCGAGAACTCAATAGGCTCGATGACACCTAACTGCTGCAGCCTCTTCAACTCTGCTTCCACTTCAAGTCAAGTCAAGTTTATTGTCACTTCACAGTTAAATACATATAATATAAGTATAAAGCAGTGAGTGAAAATCTTATGTGCAATACCCGACGACAGACAGCAGTTATAAAAATAAGATAAAATAGAATAAAAACAGAATAGAATAAAATAAGTTTAAAAAAAAGCAAAAAACTGTATAAAGTTAAATATATAAAATAAAAATGAAATTTATACAGAAATATGTATATACGGCAATATGTATATATAAATCAATGTAATAAAATATACATTGTTATATGCTATACGCCCTTGTTCAGCAGCCTGATGGCCTGACTGTGGAAGCTATCTCTGAGTCTATTTGTACGTCACTTGATACTGCGGTATCGCCTGCCTGACGGTAAAAGTGAATACAGTTCGTGGCTGGGGTGGGCATTGTCTTTTATGATGCGTTTGGCCTTGGCCACGCACCGCTGGTTGTATATATCCAGGAGGGAGGGGAGCTCACCTCCAACGATATACTGGGCCATTCGCACCACCCTTTGAAGCGCTCTGCGCTCGAGTGCGGTGCAGTTCCCGTACCAGGCGGTGATACACCCTGTAAGAACACTCTCGATGGTGCCGGTATAGAATGTTCTCAGGATGCGGGGGCCCATGCTGAATTTCCTCAGACGCCTGAGGAAATCCAGGCGTTGTTGGGCCCTTTTCACCACGTGTGTGGTGTGCGTGGACCATGTGAGGTCCTCGGAGATGTGCACGCCGAAGAACTTGAAGCTGCTGACCCTCTCTACTGCAACACTGTCGATGGAGATAGGGCTGTGCTCTCCTCTCTGCTTCCTGTAGTCCACGATCAGCTCAGCTTGGTCTTCTTGACGTTGAGGGCGAGGCTGTTCTCCTGGCACCACTGCTCCAGCGATCCAACCTCCTCCCTGTAGGCTGTCTCGTCATCGCCGGCGATCAGGCCCATCACTGTCGTGTCGTCAGCAAACTTGATGATGACGTTGGAGCTGTGCATAACCATGCAGTCGTGGGTGTAGAGGGAGTAGAGGAGAGGGCTCAGCACACATCCCTGGGGGGCTCCCGTGTTGAGGGTCAGTGGCTGAGGTGGTGCTGCCCATCCTCACCACCTGGCGGCGGTCCGACAGGAGGTCCAGTATCCAGCTGCACGTGGATGGGGGCACGCCTAGACCTCTAAGCTTGATGTCGAGCTTGGCAGGAACTATCGTGTTGAACGCTGAGCTGTAGTCCACAAACAGCATTCGCACATAACAGTTATTTCCCTCCAGGTGGGAAAGGGCAGTGTGGAGGGCCATGGCAATTGCGTCGTCCGTGGATCTGTTTTGACTATATGCAAATTGCCATGGGTCCAGCGTGGCAGGTAACACGGAGCAAATAAAGTCCTTGACCAACCTCTCGAAGCATTTGCTGACAATCGAGGTGAGGGCTACAGGTCTATAGTCATTCAGGCATGTTACCTTGGGTTGTTTAGAGACAGGCACGATGGTGGACATCTTGAAGACTGCGGGAACAACAGCCTGGGACAGGGAGAGGTTGAAGATGTCTGGATAGAGCGGTGGTCTGATTTGCCGAACGGTGGGGGAGGAGGGCCTTGTAGTCATCACGGAAGGGGGTGTAGCAGTGGTCGAGGATCCGCTCACCCCGTGTGTTGCTCGTTATGTGTTGGTAGAACTTCGGGAGAACCTTCTTCAGGTTTGCCTTGTTGAAGTCCCCCGCCACGATGAGAGCAGCCTCAGGGTGTGCCGACTCCTGTTCGCTGATAGCCCCATACAGTTCCTTCAGCGCTGTGTCCGTGTTGGCTTGTGGGGGAATGTAAACAGCGGTCACGGTTACCGCTGTAAACTCCCGAGGTAGCCAGTATGGACGGCACATAAGCATCAGGTACTCCAGGTCCGGGGAACAGAAATACTTGAGGGGATGTACATGACTTTGGTTGCACCAAGATATGTTTATCATGAGACATACCCCCTCCGCGATCTTTACCGGAGAGAGCCTTTGTTCTGTCCCCCCGATTGACGGAAAATCCCGTCGGCTCGATAGCTGCGTCGGTAACCCCCTCCGACATCCATGTCTCCGTAAGGCAGATGATACAGTTGTCCTTAGTTTCCCGGTGGAATTGCTTAACTTATTGTCCAGAGTCTGTACATTAGCCAGTAGAAGGTGGGTAGTGTGGGGCGATCGGATCGACACCTCAGCCTGACTAGCACGTCGGCTCGCTTCCCTCGCTTCTTCCTGCGACGCTTGCGTGTAATCGTGCCCAAGATGGTCGGAGATAATCCAGCTGTGACTTTGGGCGGGACGTCTGAGTCGAAAGAATGAAAAAACTCTGGTAGGCGGCGAGCGACTGTCGATCTGATCTCCAGAAGTGTGCAAAAGTTATAAATGAACGTGCTGCTAACTTCCTGAACAAAGATAGTCACGATAAAAATAATTTATAACAAAAAACTGCGTAGTCGTGCGGGAGCTCGCGACACGGCAGCCATCTCGTACGGCGCCATACTCTCCATCTTTAGCCTTTATGGCGTATGGCACTGAGCGTGGTCTGAAAAAGCGTGGGGTCTATACAGTTTCACTGTTGTGCCTCGGAGGGTGCCCAGCTCATCTTTAAAAACATCTACATACTTTGATAGGATGTCTGGTATTACTCTGATATGCTTGATTTCCTCCCAATTCAGCTGAATCTTCTGTAGGAGGTCCCGTCCCAGCAAACTAGGCCTTTCCCCCTTGACCACAAGCAGTCACTGTGCAGCCTTTTGCCCCTGATACTCTATATCCACCTCTATAGCCCCTAAAAGTGGAATGCACTCACCAGTGTATGTTTTCAGCTTGATATTACTCTCTTTACGTGTAGGCGCTCCTCCAGAGCACCACAACTTGCTGTAGGTGTCTTGACTTATCACTGAGGCTGAGGCACCAGTGTCCACCTCCATTTTCAAGTTTTTCCCATTTATCTGTAGTGTCGCATGGATGGGCTCAGCCCTAGGCTCGCTGAGGTTAAACATGTTAAAGGAACACTGCTGCTCAGGCTCCTCACTTTGCAGGTGATGTGTGCTTATCTTGGTCTTGGTGATTTCCCCCACTCCTTTTTCTGTTCATTTTTAGCACCTCTGCACCACAGACTTCCTGAACAAAGGTTTCTATGTAAACATAGTGGTACAATCTCAATATATTACAGACATGGCCTTCTTTCGACATCTGTGCTCACCCGATGATCCTCTCTGCCGTCCTCACAACCCTCTTTCTTGTCCTGTCTTGTCTTGTCATCCTGTGCAGTGGTGTTGCCACTGCACAGGATGAGTGATGTTGGTTAGTGATGATGTGTATCAGGTGGCTTCAGGTGCCTGCTGTAGCCTATCAGGACAAGGTGGGCGGGACTACCGATTTGTAAACTAGAAATCTAGGTCTGGAGGTTTTATCCAAAACATACTTTTAGATATATCCAATTATATTACGACTAGTAAACTCTTTCTATTATGATCTTACCCATTATGTATTCTTACGAAGAAGTATTCTCAGTATTCTTGCGAAGTAAGAATACAAATAGTATTAGTGACAATAATTTAAGTTGTATGATTTTCATCCGTAAGAATGAGTTAGAATTTAAATTTAGATAAGGAGTAGAGTATATTTTCAATGTAAGTGAATGGTAATGTATGACTAGTGAAAAATCAATCGTCACTAGAAATAGTTACATTTTTACTCGTAAGAATGAAATTTGTAGGTCTACATGTAATTCTTGCTTGTAAGAATTACATTTGTACTACAAATCATTTAGAAATAATGCAAAAATAAAATGTCATTCATTGCTTAACTCTTACTACCAAAAACATTAAGAGCTAAACAGATGATCATAGATGTGTGGTCAAAATGCAGCAATCCTTCCCCCTTTCTTTAGAGCGTCTAGTGCGCCCTCTGGTGGTTAAGGGGAGGATATTTCTCTCGGTGTTGCCTAAAATGTGATATCACACACACATCAGTGCTTTGAAAAATATTTTAGATTGAATTGCATTCCTTAAATATAGCATACCAAGTAGTATTATCAACTCATTCCTGTATTTGGAGTGAAGACATCATCATCAGGCGGCACTCCTGTCAAACTGTAACTCACTGTCAAAGTGTAACTTGATGAACTTGTATTTAAAAACGGTTAATGACATTGAATGAGTTCAACAGGTTCAACGAGTAGGCCTGTTTCACAACTGCCCCCACCCCCTGTAGCTTTGCAACACACACGTAAATGAAAGAATATAGGCCCAGCCAAAGGCAGACATATGCATGCATTATTACGAGTATAACATTGAACATTGCGATCTCTAGGCAATACTGGTTTAAAGTTCATTATTTTGATAGACTACTAGATATGATCTAGAATTGTCAATTTGTATGTAGACGAATGTAGAGCTTTAAGATAGGTGTGGAATAAAAGTAACTAATTTAAAAAAAAAAAGAAGAAAATAAATAAACATGATTGTGAAATAATCACTAAAACAATGTTGACGGGTCCGAGATTAATGTTTAGTTTATCTCTGTGTCGGATGTTGTGAGCGTATAAAGACGTCGGCGTCACGTGGTATAATGACGCTGGCGTCACGTGGTATAATGACGCTGGCGTCACGTGGTATAATGACGTTGGTGTCACGTGCTATCTCTGTGTAGTCGGCGGTCAAGAGCCGTTAGTTAAGTTATTTATGTGTAAAAACAACAACAACCAGAAGGTGAACATTGGTCCAGCTTTTGCTCTACCACGAAAGACTCACTCGTCCACCAGGAAACATGCACGTTGTGCAACACACTGGCAACCATTGAATGCAATGGAGGACGGGTGGGGGCTGTGACATCTAGTGGCCAAATGTTCTTAATGTAATCAATAGCCCCTTTGAGGTCATCAGGGTCTGTCCCTGGTCTTAAACCTGTCATAACCGTGCAGTGAATCAACTTGATCTATCTGAATGAGACAACCAATCAACATCTCCCTATAGGTGTCTCTGGTCATTGTTCATCAATGTTCAATTGCAATCTTGATGAATAGCCAATGCTAAGACCAGGATGTTATGGTAACATACATTATCTATATATCAAGGGCAACACGTAGCCTTTATTTTGATAGTTGGTTTTAGTTTGGTAGTTTAGATAGTTTGGTTCAACACTTGCACCCCCATAGTCCAGTTGGTGGACACTAGCAGGGCACATGGGGAAACCCCATCCCAGCCCCGTGTCACGTGGTGTGTCACACGAAGACACCGTGGCACGGGCATCACTTTCACGACCAGCAGCTGTCATGGGAACTACTTTGGCAAAAGGGAGTTGTGGCGACCACTGCACCACACCCTGGAACAGCATGAACCACTGTGTAAAACAAATACACCCTTGTTAGAATCACATGTGTTTGCCGCTACTCCCAACACACTGACTAACGCAGCCTAGGCTTAAAGCTTAAAGAAATGATGAGTTGGAAAACAAGACGTGGAAAGTAACAACAAATCGGAAAAGGAACAACACACTAAACCCTAATGCAATGTCATCAGCTGTTGTTATGTGTTCATGTGTACGTGCATAACTGATGTTACAACGCCCACCTACCCCCCCCCCCCCCCCCCCCCCCAGCCTGCACACAGAGCCCACACACACACACACACACACCTCTGAGCCGTTTGAGCCTCTATTTATACCGTTACCCCGGCAATTGAGTCCGGCCTTTACCAATGACTTCCGCCAAGGATGAGGGGTGTGTGTGTGTGTGTGGGGGGGGGGGGGCACGCTGGGTCATAGTGAGATGCATATTTTGTGTAAGGAAAAGGGCAACAGGGCAGGAGGCACATGTTGAAAGGGTACCAGGAAGGGGGAGGAGGTGGTGGTGGTGGTGCTTACGCAATTTAAACCTGTTTACAGTCAGGGATCAACATTTTCCATAACAGAATTCCAAGTGGGAGTTGTTTGAAGGCTGAATAAATCACGAGCAAACCAGACAAAATAGGCCTCTGTGAGCACGTCGTGGTTCACACATTACCACTGATTACACTGGTGTGCGCTATGTTAGATTAGATTAGATTGACATTTATTGTCATTGCACAGCACAAGTACAGTACAGCGAAAATAATTTAGCATCTAACCAGAGTGCAAATGTTGCATATCATGTATCATTTACAGTTTACAGTTGCTAAAAGACAGTCTACTAGGTATAAAAACAGTTATAAGATTACTTAGAGTATGTGTGGGATATGAGCATAATAATGTATATATATATAGGTATATATATATATACACGTAAGTAAGCATAAGTATTTAACAGGTAGTGATGTATGTACAGTGTGTAGTTGGCTGTACTGTACATGAATATAAAAGAGAGGGTGTGAAAGATAGGGTTAGGGAAGACATGATTTCAATATGTGCTTGTGGGATGGATGGAAGCTTGTCTGAAACCTAACCGAGTATACATAACACGTAAGAATGGCATTGAAACTTATAGCCACAGTGTATATTTAGGATGCAACATGTTCCGGGGGTGTTTCGAGGTGGTGATGTGACTGGTATACAGAAAGATTGACAATTGACCAGTGCATCAAACACCCCAAACAATAAAGAAGTTAGGTCTCTGGTAAGAGGTAATATTCAATATATATTTCTGCATGTTCCTGCAGAAATCCATGAGTCAAAAACACAAGACTACGCTCAGTTTGATTTCTTGTGTATTTGCTGTGATTTTTTTTTAAACTGAGCCACAAAGCGGCTAAAACAATGACGACGGGAGACACATCACCGATGTCCTCTGGAAGTGGAACCAATTCCCATGATCCATTGCACATGGGCGGCTCGTCCCGTCAGAGACGAGCGGTTGGAAGCGGTTGGAACAGCTGACCTCCCACATTGTATCTACAGTACAAGAGAGCCGTTTATCAGTTCACACACACACCCATACATACATACACACACAGACCTTCGGGTTGTTGAAATCCTCCCGACACTGTTGTTTTGTGTGTTGTGTTCAGATAGCCATGTCCAAACGTCAAATCACCGGCTCAATGTGCATTTAGCACACGCCCTAACACGTGCAGCGAGGCATCAGAAAACATGCCTAGGTAATTTTCTAAGCCCCCACCCTCCCCTGAACCAACCATCACACAGAACAACATACACATCCTACAAGTAAACCATCACACGGGTTATGCATTGTAGCTTCCATTACTCATTCACCTCCCTCGCCTCCACCCAGACTCTGTGCAGCCTCTTTTAAATCAGGCCAGTCTCTCACACACACAAACACACACACACACACACTATATGCATGATTAAAACAATATAAGACACTCCTAGAAATGAACACATTGCCAACAAATGTATCAAAGCCACATACATACACATACACGTACTTCATTAGCTTGAAACTACCAAAGAAAAGGTTTGTTTCCTGGAATAAGTAAATATTTTTGGGGTCATTTAATTACTACTACAGCCACCATCCTTTTAATATAATAAGACAAAAACAAACAAACCCATTGCGTAAGTATTTCACCATACAGTACACTACACTCAGTAGCCATTGGTCAACAGGGCTCTTCAGGCAGGTTCTCTAAATGTAAAGAGTCTTAACGGCCACCATATGGCCCTTACACAACGCCTAAACACACGGATAAACAGCAGACGTTCACACAGTCCCATGGCTTCACCTCGGAGATTATATACATCCCTTCATCCAACTCCAGACCGGAAATAGGACTTTGGCAAAGTGTTAATGAAACTGGCGGTTAACCAATTTGCATTTCTGGGGTTAATAAAGTTTCTATATATATATTTATAAATCTGTTTTTAACCAGATGTGCTGTTGGCATTTTTATAAGTTATTGCATTTTATTAGTCTAACCGTGTTCGACTGTTGGTGAAATGTGTTGCTCACACAAATGCACACACTTTGCTATACAATATGCCTGATATGTTTATGGCCGTTAAGAAGGTTGTTCTGCATGGTCATGCAGTTTGAGATAGGATAGAGGATAGGCGAGGGCGGACTAGGGAAGGACACGTGTATCTCAATGTTTTGTCAACTTCCTCACTTCAAACTAAAAAGGACCGTGATAAAAGGCAGATACCATTAAATGACCGGCCAAGATATCTGGATTTCACATACAGCCGGTCTATACCCTTGTTTTGGAGATAACGCTGAGCACAGAGCAAAACAATTATAATCGTACTGCAGTAGAAGTAACTGCAGTACTAGAAGCAAATAAAACACCTATGGCCCTGGCCATTAATCCAGGGATTTTTGCCCTGGATCAATTTGATCTGTGGAGCTCTGCCCAGCTCAAAAGTTCAGGTTTAAAAAACAAAAACAAGCGGGAAAGAACCAGATAACGGCACAAATGTAAAGATTTTTTTCTCTTTTTTATTTTTGAAATTATTTACAGCAGTTATTCCTCCATCTTGAGCTAATCCTCCCGACCGGAGGAATACATGTGACAGTTTGTGTGAGGGTGGGAGGGAGGGAGGGAGAGAGGTCATCACCACAGCCTTTGAACCCTCGTGGTCCACGGCATGTTCTGCTGGGAGCTGACCCTCTCCTCAACCGGGCGGGACCACGGGGAACCAGCCTCCCATTCTGAGGAAGTGGGGAGGGGGGGGGGGGGGTTGGGAATAACTGCCGCGGGAACTAACCGCTACGCTACACGCGGCCGTCGATCGATCGAACAGAGCGGCCGTGCGTACGAGTGACGTTCCGCTCGCTTACAAAAACAAAACAAAAAAAACGTAGAACCATGTTCTTATTTACAAAACGTTAAAAAATACAATGTGAAAGAAAAGAAGAAAAAAAAAACCGACTCGCTCGCAACTTCCTGCCGCATCTCTGAGGTGTTAGCCAACCAATCCTTTTCATTTAAAAACAGGAATCGTATGATTGGTTGGTTTTGGGTTTTTTAATTTTTGTTGTTTAGGGTTAGCAACACCCTAAAGTTATCCTTTCTTTCCCCCCCCCCCCCTCGCCCACACACTCTTTTTGTTTCCTTAAATTAGGATTTTTTTGTAGTAAAAAAATAAAATAAAAGAAACCAGTTTAAATGTAGCGCATGACCGTCCCTGGAGACCACAGAGGCGCTGGAACAAAAGCACTCCCTCCATGGGAGGTAGAATGGGCTCAGATGTCCATCTCAAACTGGTTGTCATCTATGAGAGAAAATGACATAGAAAGGAAGAAGAAGAAGAAGAAGAGGGGGGAATAAACCATGATTATTAGCGTTCAAGTTTGGACTAGCATCAATCCCAAGTCAAATATCACTGGATTACATTTACTACTACCACCACCACCCAGCTCTTGACTCAGCCGTCAAGGACTGGCAATGTTGACTGAAGATTGCGTTTACTGCTCCTCAAATTCGAATTATGTTACAACTTGTGCGTCGAGACTACCGTCTGCCATACCCAACCACCACCACCACTAACCACCAACATGGATCCAGGGCATTCATCTACAAACGTCAACATTTTGGCAGTGGAATTGGTATAACATTAGCAATAAAAATAGAAACCGGTGTATCGTCGATATATTTCCCTTGTACCACAGGGCATGACAAGCATTCTATACATGTTTATTTGTAGTTATGCGTGTTAATTATTAATCAAAATACCAATGCTAAATGTTTCCGTTGCCTCATGTTTGGATTAATGTGATGCGTTTCCTCCTGTTTGCTGTATTTACTTTTTGCATAACACATGACCTTTTCCATTAAGGTGAGTTCTTAATCCGTGTTCTATTGCTGTTGTTGTTGGTGCAGGTTGTCTTTGCAAGATAGATCCATACAAAAAATATCAAGAATCCCAAGGCAGCTAATTAGCGCAGCTAACCGGACAAACAAACGCTCAATAGCCTGGCTTACACCTACTGCACGCCCACCTTAATTGATGCATCGTCATTAGATAAATATAGCAAAATAAGTGTTCTACAGATGAATAACAAAGTACATGCTGATACTGTAGGTGGCATTAGCTCACAAATCGCTTTAGACTCAAAGTAGGTAAAGTTGTAAAAAGTAATGTAGCAATAATAAAAAAGTGTTTGTGTAGAACAGAACAGAACACTATTATGAAACCCAGACCTAGTGCACCTGACGCATACCTCCGCACCACAACTAGTCGTACAGGAAACCTAGCAGAAAGTAATTATTCGGACTCCACACAGAAAGCTCTGACCTACTTTTGAGATTGTTGACAGCAGGGTTAATCTCAGAGAGTGACGAACAAAATATTAACTTCTGTGACTTTTGCCCCCCACTTAAGAGCCTTAGCCTGAACATGCATGCCTTGGCAAGTCAAGTCAATGAAAACAAACAAAAACATTTAACCACTATATGAAGCTTTCAACTCCAGCTCAGGACAGCTGCCATTGTGCATGTCTTTGTATACAAAATGTAAGAACTGTTTACACGGGCCTCACCTGACCAACAGGAGGGACAAAAGTGCAAGGTTTAAAAATAGCAAGCCAAAAGAAAAAAAAAACCATACCAATGACATTGTTTCTCAGTCTGGTTATTCACGTTTCTACCTTTCCCCTAGATATAAGAGAGTGTGTGTGTGCACGCGTCTGTTTGCTCGTCTAGGTCATTCTGCTCGGCGAATCCATGTCTCGTTCCCCTAAGACTTCTGAATATGTCAATGAAAGGAGTGAGTGTGCCTCATGTACCTGCGAGATCTTTCTCCTCGTCCTCCATCTCCTCTTTGAGGTCTTGCAGTTTTCCTATGGGGTGTGTCGCAGGTACCGTCACTCCTGGGATCTGGGGCAGGCAGCAGGGGGGGGTCTTGGCAATGGGGGAGTTTCGGCACTCGAGCAGAAACTTCCTGTCGTAGATGATGCGGGTTCCTGTTCTCAAGTAAAAGGGGGAGGGGGGGGGGGGAGGAAAGTTGTTTTACCCCAAATAAACGTTCCCAAAAAAATAAAAATAAAGGAAAAGAGTCCTGGTATTGACATGAGGAGATGAAACAGACCGACCCAGTTAGCACAAAGGCACAGTTCATATCTCGGGTTAGTTCTGTTCTGCATTGGGCCCTTTTGTTTGCCTTTCTCTCTATCTTTTCGTAAAAGGGTAGAAAAGAGAGCAGACTGTCACTGGGCACGGGCCACTGGACGCATATCAAACATGCGCTGCCCATACCCCCCCCCCTTTCTCAACTCCAGGGATAGGAGGAGGAGGGGGGGGGGAGAGGAGGAGGGGAGGGGAGGAGGAAAAGGCTACACCAAGTTCTAGGAAATGTGGGAACAGAACATGTTCCCTCTCTGGACAAGGCAGTCGACACTCCTGCCGCACGTGGCAGCTTGTGTGTGACGCTGCTGCTGCCAAATAACGCTGACTATTGCATTTTTTCTTCTTCTTCTTTTAACTCTGGTTCCTCCTTGCTGCTATTGTTGTTATCGTCTTCTTCTGGTAATAAAACTCGACCACAGACAGAGTTAGCCGTGCAATGCAGGAAGCACACATTTCAGCTCCCAGCGAAGCAATCCAAACCATTCCACTGAAAACAACGCTACTGCTTGGTTTAATGGGATGTTTTTTGTTTTTTTACAAGTGGTGTTTACCATGGGTGTGGTGTACACTTATTGGAGTTTGATCTACTGCAGTGAAATGTACAGTTTCGCCCGCCCACCCCCCTCAGTCTTCTTTCTCTCTCTCCTTGCAAAAGGAAAAACATGTTATGCAATGGGGGCTGGGTGAGCAGCCTGCTCGGACAAAGGGGCTGCACAGAGCGCTGGGTGACAGCTGGAATGTAAACTAGCATCAGAATGCTAGCAGGTTAGTAGCAGGCCTTTAACCTGTGAAGTGACACAATACAGACCAGACCCCCGGCCTTCACCCCCTTATCGCGATGGCATGGTGAAACTGCATGCACTGGCATGGTGAAACTGCATGCACTGCCATGCATGCCTGCATGGCCCCTTGTAACTCAACAATGTATAGAAACCACCAAGAACGATTGGTCTGGTTTGCAGCGCTGCGTCTATGGCGATTCGTGGGTTTGTTTTGCACGCATGCATGCACGCATGCAATATCGGAGTTTTCTTTGTCCTGGAGTCTTGCTCGGTACATGATGTTCTTGACCGTGTGTAAACCACTGACGGCGGAAGGCCAGCCTTTCGCAGACCAATGCCAAGGCCGATCACTCGGCTCCCCTGACAGCTGAACGCATGCTCACCACTCCCAGGCGGGGGGGGGGGTCACGGGGTAGCCTGATCTGAGCCGGATCAATACTGTCGCGTGACAAATCCCACCAAATACGCGACGTGATCACGTGTTCTCTTCACTTCCATAATTCAAGTATTTTCATATGTTGGGTCCACTCGACCCTCGTGTTCTGCCCTTGTTGACATCATACGTTTCGTGGTAAAGCATTCGACCAGCAGACCAGCAGTGTCATCGGAGTGTGTTAAAAACAAGCCCAGGCGATACACTCCTGCAGCGTCGTGCGAGTCTTGTGCGGGCTGTTTGCACACACACACACACACACACACACACGCACACACACGCCAGTCCGGAACAACAACAACAACAGCAGCAGACCATTGATCCAGCATGAATAATTCCCCTCCGATCATCCAGTGCTTACCTCCAGGCGTGGTGGAGAAAAGGGTCCCGCCGGGCGTCTGGCTGTAGCAGTCGGGCAACTGGGACCAGTCCTTCAGGGTGAGGATCTTGGTGGGAATGGGGCAGCTCTTATTGGTGTTGGTCGTCATAGCTTATTATTTTTCTTTCTTTCTTTAAAGCTGGAAGAAGCCCCCCCCAAACAAAAACAACAAAAAAAGTTTTTGCACGCAAAACCCCCCCCACCAAAAAAAAGGGAACTAACCAGATTCAGAATTCACACAGTTCCAAAACGTACACCCCTTTGATTTAACTCGACACGAACAGAAAGATCACTTTGGATTAGAGATCTCTTTAACAAGTCGAGCACACGGCGTGTCTCTCTCTGTGTGTGTGTGTGTGTGTGTCTCTCTATGTCTCTCTCTCTCTCTCGCTCTCTCTCTCTGCAACAACAGCTACCGAGCTAACGTGACCACCATGTGCGCAGAAGACAGACATATTACACCGAGGAGGAGGAGGAGGAGCAGCAGTAGCAGGAGGAGGAGGAGGAGGAGGGCCCCGCTGCTGACTCCGCCCAGCCTCCGCTTGTTTACAATGGGTTAAAATGGCTGCGGATCATACAGCCAATGATGATATACCATCATGATACACACCCATATCTATATATATATATATATAAAGACTGCATGAACAACAACACCAATACGAGGAGGGGCGGGGACCACCACCCACCATCATCATCATCACTACATACTACACACACTATACATACTGCGGGGGGTACAGTACATTCCAATGTACTGTACGTTACAAATGGCCAATAATAAATATCTTGTATCTTGTGTCTATCTTGTCTCACTTATCATTGGGGTAGAAGCTAGGATTGGAGCCCACGGTGAAATGCACACACACGCACACACCACACATACACATACACATACATATACACTCTCTCTCCCCTCTCCTCTCTCCCTCCCTCCCTCCTTCTATCTCCTTAATACATCCTCCCAGCACAACTCGTGATGTTTTCGCGCAGAACCCGTGGGCGGTGAGAGTCATTCTCATCCTACATGGTCCGTTGGGGTGGAGTCACAGGTTACGTCAACAAGTCACAACAATAGGATATGGACGAATTATGTTTAGCAATTAATATTTTACGGCATCTTTTTTTTTTTTTCTTCCACGCACTTTATCAGGTTCCTTAATGAAAAAAAACGAAATACAAAAAACATGAAAAAATATATACTGTATATACAGTTTATAATATACATAAATAGACCTCCGAGGAGATGGAGGATATCTACATAAGTATAGGCCTACGTATAAAGGGAACCACACGCACGCACACACACACACACACACACACACACACACACACACACACACACACACACACACACACACACACACACACACACACGAACACACACACGTCTATATCTGGGGAGGTAGAACCTTGAACAACCAGATGGAGAAACACTGTTTATTCAAACCCTGTGATGTAGTCTCTCGTGTTGGTCAGGCCATTCAGGTGAGGTCCATGTAAACAGTTTATCCCTTGTGTATACATACATAGACATGGTACGACCGGCAGCTCTCCTGAACTTGAGTTTAAAGCTTCATATAGTGCTTGAGTGTTTGTGGGGTCGGTCTATGGTACAGTCTGCCCTATGGTACCTATAGTGCCCCAGTCTAGACTAGATTAGATTAGATTCAAATTCATCGAAAGGAATTTGGCATCTAACCAGAGTGCAAATGTTGCAGTAAAGTGCAACATTTGTCTGTTTGTTGGTCTGTCTGTCTGTCTGTCTGTCTGTCTGTCTGTCTGTCTCTCTGTCTGTCTGTCTGTCTCAGTGTGTGCACTGCCTGTTTCGTCTGGTGTACTCAAATGTAGTATAACACAACAATCATACTCCTTAGCCTGAAATGAATGTATTAATTAATGTATTAACTGTATTAATGAAATTCTAGTGGTTGAACTATAATTGAAACATGAACCATTTCAAGAGATACAAGTATGTAGAGATACAAGTCTTACAATATATAAGTCTTACAATATACAAGTCTTAGAATAGTGGCGGCTCCTTAACTGGCCACTTGGTGGTGCGAGGGAAGCGGGTCGTTTTGTTACTAAAATAAGACCATCATTCAGAGAGAACAGGTGTCAAATATTATGGTTTGTTTTGGTGGTTGCCAGTCTGCGCCAACCAGTTTGCGAACGAGGTTGTGTGTGTGTGTGGATCTGGAGCTGAGCTCCGTCATGGTCACGTGAGGATGACCGGGAGAAGGTGGAGTGATGAGAAGGTGGAGTGATGAGAAGGTGGAGCTCCTGCATGGACACTGCATGGTGCGCTGAACTACATTTGGACTTTACATTATGTTATGGACGTAGTAGGCTAAGCTTTAAACATAATAATAATAATAATAATTATTCAAATTTGTCAGTGCAGCGAAAGGAATGTCTCTGCATTTAACCCATCCTAGTATTAGGAGCAGCGACTGCTAAATACTATATGATATGATATGAATATTTTTCTAAAGAATGTTTCCATAGATCCAATCCACAGGCCCACATTTCGCTCTCTGATGGCACATGCCAAGAGATATATGTTCAGCTTGTGTTCCTTCAGGCTCATTAAGGCTCTTCAGTGGATTGGATTCGGTTAGGGGTCCAAGTGCACGACTCCAAACATTCTTTTGTCGTGTACTTTCCCATTCCTGGTTGGGCTGCACAGAGCCCAACCAGGAATATAGATCGTTTGCGTAATGCCGTCATTGGGTGCAGAATGATGCCACCTTGTGGTTAAGTTAGTAGGGCTCATTTGATATATTTATATTATCCATGGAAATTGCATATGCATATTATTATTATTATTATTATTATTATTATTATTATTTATTTATTTTTGGTATGTTGTTGTTTTGGTATGATGTCGTTATGATTAGATTACGTTGGTCTCACGAATCCGACTTTTTCCATAAACGAAATGACAACTGTGTTATAGTGTTAAGGTTTTTTTCCCCCTGAATTCACTGAGTCTACTTTAAATTTGTGAAGGGTTTACATGACTCATCGCGGTGTAATGGACGCTTTAAAATTATTATTATTATTTTTATCAAAGTGCAATGGCAGATATCCTCCTGAGACCCGCCGGCAATGGTTTTGAATGTTGTTGTTTTTTACATCACAGTATTAAGTGTTAAGGGTGAAATAAACATATTTGTTTTTAACATATTCATATGAATTATTGTTTGCGCACTGTAGTGGACACCAGGAAGATTATCAAAACGTTGCAAAACACATTTGTATTATTTGTTGCTGCACCTGTCTGTCTGTCTGTCTGTCTGTCTGTCTGTCTGTCTGTCTGTCTGTCTGTCTGTCTGTCTCAGTGTGCGTCTGCCTTTCTTGTCTGGTATACTCAAATGTAGCATAACACAATAATTATACTTCTTAGCCTGAAAACTAACATTATTTCTAGTGGTTCAACTATAATTTAAACATGAACCATTTCAAACATTAAACATGTAGATTCAAGATGTTTTTGTTTGCCATATGCAACATGTACAATTGAACGCTTACTCCCCATTCCCTTCCGCAGTATGCATTTCTACAATTTAACATGTGTACAATACTATACTATATTATTGTTAAAGTATAGTGTTGTATACAGTGAAGTATATAGTAGGTAGTGGTCGTTTATTGTACAGTATAGTATTGCATAGTTTAGTATAGCATAGTAGAGTATTGTTGTTAAAATTCGTTCTGTTGGAGGGAATGGGGAGTAAGCATTCCATCGCAGAATAATTAAAATACTATAATGTCCTGAACCAGTTTCACTCAAACATTCATCACCAATATCATTCGTTTGTCAATCACTTTGTTGCGCTGATTCTGTTTAAGAGAATTTAGTGTGGACATGCCTGCAATGAATACTATCAATACTGCCCTCTAGTGTCTAGTGTTTATGATAGCCATGTAGTGACTAGTGCATACTATAGATAATAATGGGAGAAAATAAATAGTTTCAAGCTGAAATCAGGGGTTTAAAAGCAAAACCATAAATCAACAGTATCAGTTATCAAAAAAAGAAGAAGAAGTAGTTATCATTTACAAATGGGACACATTTTATGTTCGGTGTTTTATGTTCAAGTTAGACTTCCCAGTTAGACTAGGCTATGTCTGCGTCAGCGGTGCAGTAAGATGTCCACATTGCGTGTCCATGCTAATTGTGGCTCGTTCTTTGTTTCTTGAAGAAGCTGAAGATCCGAGAAAACCACAACTTCTTCTTCTGCTTCTTCTTTTTCACCTCCATAGTCTCCTGCTCAGCAATAATAATAAAAAGGAACACTTACGATCAATCTACATCAAAATACACCACATATATCTACCATTCGGGCATTAGGCAGTACTTTGTTTGTAAGGTTATACTCGGGAATAACAGAAACCTGTGTTACTGTGTAGGATACCACATCATGGCCTGTGTGATCCTACACTGGGATCTGGGATAACTGACCTCAGGGGAGGCGAGAGGTCTTTCAGAGGTCTTGAGGTATTCAAGGACCTCTGAGGTGATCAGGGAGCAGGAGGCCAGCAGGGGGTCCTCCAGGAGGCCTCTTTCAGCCTCGCCTGGAGGACAGAGTGGAGCGCCAGGCCGGTCAGGTCTCTCCTGTTGAATGACCTGACCTTCAATTCCTCTATACATACTAAACAACAAGATTGCATCTATGCACACATATTCCATGCATGCGTTTAAAAATAAATAAATGGTATGGTTTACCATGTGCTGTATTCATGATGCTGCTGCACTACTGGCACCTTAAATGCTTTTGAAAGATTTTTGTAAAAAAAAACAAACAAACCTGTACATATCATTTAAGTCACTTTGCTGCTCTTTTTTTTGTTTATTTTATTGTATATTTGATTGTTTTTGAGATTTATACTGCGGGAGGGAATGAGGAGTAAGCATTCCTATGTACTTGTTACAAAATCTTGTGTCTTGTATCTTGTATAAATAACCCTAAAGCAGACCTCCTGCCCATCAGGCGCTCCAGAGTGTGTTGGAACACCAGGTTGTTCCGGTACACGGTGGCCTTCTTCTGCAGCAGCAGGTGCACTTCCTGGACAACCCTCTTGTCAAAGGCCCGGTACCGGAGGATCTGGGACGGGGAGGGCATTATGTCCCGGGCCTTTGAAGAGCTTGGCCACAATGAATCCCACGGTGGTCCGCTGGACCAGAACCGTGTTTTACAGAGGAAGACAACCTGGACTACTTAGTATGTCTACAACTAAATCAGTTATTAATTATACTATGCACATGTATGCAGAGCTAGACTTGAAGTCTATCTCTGTGGATGAACCTACGGGAGTGGAGACAGAGTCACCCTCTCCTGCCGCTGGCTGAGCCGCTGGAGGAGGCCGGTCTCCAGTCACGTCAGGACCACAGCTATTGTCCTCCACCGGGGACTGGTCATACCAGCCGTGGGTGTCGGGGTGCTGCTTCTGGGGGCCACCCGGACAGCCGCGCGGAAAGTCGGGGTCGACCGCGGGAGTGTCCCTGTTGACGGGTGGGTCGACCACCCTGAGGCTCTCCCCTGCGGTGCTTACAGGCGGAAGAGCCCTGCGGAAGAGTTTGGAGTGCTTGACCCACGCGGCAAACATCAGGCAGAGTTGTTCCCCGACCTGCTCAGGAAGCATCCGGCTGAAGAGCCTCGTCTCCATCTCCTGCTCCAGGGAGCTGGGAGCTGGGAGCCCCTGTTAGGGGCTCCTCAAATTGGGCAACATATTGTTTGTTGTTAAAAGCTAATTGTCAATTGAATTTCACTATGGTAAATAATGAAGATATACATTTGCAGTTGTTGTTGTTGTTGTTAGGTTTCAATATAACGGGCATATCACCTATTGCTTTTCAACTTTACTTTACTTTAATTAAAGTTAATTTAATATTGATTTCTTTATTCGTTAGTACAGACTGTCATTCATCGTGATTACCTTGGGTGGAGATGGAGGTCTCCTTAAGGCTGGAGTGGTAGCGGGCCAGCTACCACTGTTCTTCTCCCGAACGATGGAGAAGAACAGATCAGGGCCCCTCAACAGAGAGAAGAGAGAAAATGTCTTAAGCTCCTCCACAATACGTTCACACACAAGAGCAGCTTGGATTTAGTGATCATGTCTCCTGTTCTTAAGATTCAAGATGGGGTTGATCGTTTGATCTTCTTGTTGAACTTCATAACCTCATAATGAAATATGTTTGCAGTGATCTACGGAGGACTACCTGGGAAGAGGTCTTTATCAGGCAGATCTGCAGCTGCATGGCCAGCCTTCTGATGTCCCAGCTGGGAGGCGTGAGGCTGGTGTCCATGGCGATGCCGGGCATCTTCCTCAGCTCACCCAGGATGAGACAACTCATCAGGGAGAGAAGGAGGAGCAAGAATGAGAGGAAATGGAAGGCAGACGAAGGGAGGACGAAGAAGGCACAGTAACAAAGAAGAGGAAGAAGAAAGGTAGGAACATTTGCAGAAGGACATATGACCTGGTACAATAGATACAACATATTTACAGCTGATCTTACAGCATCAGTGGGGTCGACTGAAGAAGTATCTAATAGTGGCAGGAGCAGTATTGCCATACAATAATTGTAGTAGTAGTAGTAGTAGTAGTAGTAGTAGTATAGTAGTAGTAGTAGTAGTAGTAGTAGGAGTACTTGTAGAAGTAGTAGTAGCAGTACAACTATTTGTAGTAGTAGAAGTACTAGTAGTAGTACTAGTAGTAGTAGTAGTAGTACTAGTAGTAGTAGTAGTAGTAGTAGGAGTACTTGTAGAAGTAGTAGTAGCAGTACAACTATTTGTAGTAGTAGAAGTACTAGTAGTAGTACTAGTAGTAGTAGTAGTAGTAGTATAGTAGTAGTAGTAGGAGTACTTGTAGAAGTAGTAGTAGCAGTACAACTATTTGTAGTAGTAGTAGTAGTAGAAGTACTAGTAGTAGTACTAGTACTAGTAGTTGTACTAGTAGTAGTACTAGTAGTAGTAGTAGTAGTATAGCTCAGGAGGTAAAGCGGTCGCCTCATGCTGGTTCGATCCCCCTGCTCCTCCTAGCAAAACTGTCGAGGTGTCCCTGAGCAAGACACCCTAACCCTAACTGCTCCTGACCTGCTGGCACGACTCCGCCGTTGGTGTATGAATGGGTGAATGTGAGGCATGACGTTTAAATCGCTTTGGATAAAAGCGCTATATAAAAGCATCCATTACAATTACCATTAGTAGTAGTTGTAGTAGTATTGCTGCTCGTAGGACCTACCTTGAGAGTGCGGGTCAGGAGCTGCTACTGGCCCAGCCGCCTGTAGCCCTCCCCCTTCAGGGGGTGGAGCCTCAGCATCAGCCGGGACCAGCCGGGCTATGCCGAGAGCCACCAGGTAGGCCATGGAATGCCGGAAGATGTGTGGAGCGGTGAGCAGAGACAACTCCAGACTGTCCCTGGGGACCAACTCCTGCTCCAGGTGGGCCATGATGGACTTGGCCAGCTGGAGGATGGACACACAAAACACGCATGCTGCTCAGAATTCAAACATGTGGTTATGTTCCCCTGTATTAGCATTTGGTTATTTTATTTTTCTGTGTTGAATTTGTGTTTAACAGCAGGTAATGCAAACATTTATGAACTTGAGCAACGTGGATACCTGAGTCAGCAGGTCGGAGATGATAATTCTGAGGGAGGAGTACGACACCACCACCTGCCAGGGCACGCATGGGGCAGTGGGGTAGTTGACATCGGCCTCGACCTCAGAGGAGGACTCCTGGATGGAGGACCCGGGGTCTGGCGGGGCTCCAAGACGACCTGAAGACCAATCAAGTTACTAAAGATTTGTTTTTCCAACTTATACTTAGATAGAACTCTACACCCACACCGCCGCACAAGACGTAACACTTGGAGCTAAGCATCTCAGTTCTGTGTCCAAATTACACATGGACCATCTCAATTCATCTTTCAAAACAGCAACAACACATACAAAACCCTGCTGTCTTTTATCATGCAGGCTTATGTGATTCTGTGAAAGATTGTTTTTAGGGAAAAACAAGTGAAACAAAAGACAAATGTTTTTTGGATTTATTTCACTGTAAAAACAAAAGTATATTGTAGAGATGGGTGGTGATTTAGGGATCCAGTCTGAGGCCTATTTGTAGTGCTAAGGCTCAGACTGATTGGTGTTCAATTAGATTAGTGTACGTACGTTTTGTGTGGGTGTCCCTATTTCAGGTAGTGTTTTTCATATTCAAAAGTGCTACAGACTAAAAATGGTTTAAATAAAAGCAGCGACATTAATGCCGGCAGTGGCCGGCATGTTTTTTAAACATCCACAGTCTGTGGTGTCCTCAGCTGGTTTGGGAGGGCATTCCACAGTCTCAGAGCAGTGGAGCAGAAGGCTCGGTCTCCCATGGTTTTCAGTTTGGTACTGGGGGGAAGGAGGAGGTTTGCCTTTTCAGAGCGTAGGCCCCTCGTGGTTTGTGGGGTGAGAAGTTCTTTGATGTATAAGGGAGCATTGCCATGAATGCACTGATAGGTCGAGAGTGTTCTTACAGGGTGTTTGGCCAAGGCCAAACACATCATAAAAGACGTTGCCCACCCCAGCCACGAACTGTACTCACTTTTACTGTCAGGCAGGCGATACCACAGCATCAAGTGCCGTACAAATAGACTCCGAGATAGCTTCCACAGTCAGGCCATCAGGCTGCTGAACAAGGGCGTATAGCATATAACAATGTATATTTTATTACATTGTTTTATATATACATATTGCTCTTTTCTGTGCTGATATATTGCATTTTATAAATTGCGTTTTTATTTTTATTTTTCAACTTTATTCTATTTTTATCTTATTTTTATAACTGCTGTCTGTTGTCGGGTATTGCACATTAGTGGTGGTGTGAACGGGATTTTCACACCACTGCTTTATACTTGTGTAAACTGTGAAGTGACAATAAACTTGACTTGACTTGAAGGTGAAGAAGGTGATTTTGTAGTCAATCCTGAATGAGACCGGGAGCCAGTGCAATGATTTGAGTATGGGCGTGATGTGTTCATACTTTCTCTTACTCTCATCAGGATCCAAGCAGCAATATTCTGGATGTATTGCAGCTTCTGGACGTTCTTGCTAGGAATCCCAATGAGAAGTGCATTACAGTAGTCTAGCCTGGAGGAGACAAAGGCGTGGACAAGCTTTTCAGCATCTGACAGACTGAGTGTGGGGCGGAGTTTAGCGATATTTCTGAGGTGGTAGAAGGAGGTCTTGCATGTTTGTTTGATGTGGGCCTCAAAGGTCAGATGAGGATCCATTTTAACACCCAGATTGGTAACAGTTGATGAGAGTGAAATGTTGTGACCGGAGAAGGTCATGCTGGTGATGGAGGATGAAAGGACCTGATGTGGAGTGCCAACTAGAATGGCTTCAGTCTTGGAGCTGTTTAATTGAAGGAAGTTGTGCTTCATCCACACCTTTATCTCCTCCAGGCATGTGGTTATGTTGGATGATGGCAGAGGTGTGGAGGGGGTTGGGTTTGTTCTGATGTAGAGCTGTGTGTCATCAGCATAGCAATGGAACGATATTCCATGCCGGCTGATGACACGACCAAGGGGAGACATGTATATGGTGCAAAGGGTGGGGCCGAGGACTGATCCTTGAGGGACACCACAGTTCACAGTGTGTTTGTGATTGTGCCGCTCCCAAGGTGACGTGCTCAGTCCTCCCGGTGAGATATGAGGTGAACCAGTTTAGGGAAGAGTCAGAGAATCCAATTGTCGAGCGAAGACGATGGAGTAGAATGTCATGGTCGACGGCAAATGCTGCAGTTAGATCCAGGAGGATGAGGAGGGATGGAGATCCGGTGTCAGCTGTCATCAGCAGGTCATTGGTCACCCTGACTAAGGCACTGGAATTTTTCAAAGAGGTTATTGTGTTTGAGATGTTCGTGAATATGAATGGCAATTACTTTCTCCAGCACCTTTGATAGAAATGACGGAGATGGGTCTGTAATTAGCTTCAAGGACTTCAGGGTCTAAGGAGGGTTTTTTGAGGAGTGGTTTGATGCTTTTAAACGGGATGGAACATGACCAGACTGGATGGAGTGGTTTATCACGAAAGGGGACTTATGGCACCAATGTTAGATTTGACCAGGGCTGCGGGAAAGGGGTCCAGGGCACAGGTGGAGGGTTTCATCTTTTTATGATGGCCTCAACTTCACGCTGCGAGATGTCAGTGAAGCAGCAAAGAGCCTGGGTAGGTTTGGGCTGGGGGTTGACGGTCAAGACTGGCAGAGCAGCGGAGTTTGTCCTGGCGGAGTTGCCAGGGCTATTGTTGATGATAGTGACCGTGTGTCTCTGAGGGACTTTGCATAGGCCTTTTCGTGATCTCGGTATGCCTGTCTGTGAACAGTGTGTCCAGAAACCTTGAGGCGCCGCTCGAGGAAACGCCCTGCTGTCTTCATTTTTCGCAGCTCGCAGGTGTACCAGGGGGCTGAGCATGTGAAAGTGACTGTGAAGTTCTGGTTTTGACAGGGGCGTGGAGATCCAGGAGATTACACAGAGACTAATTGTAAAAGTCCACAGATTCATTGACTGATGTAGGAGTAATTGTGGAGAGATGCTGGAGATACAAAGTCATTAGATTAGATTCAAATTTATTGTCATTGCACAACACAAGTACAGTACAGCGAAAATAACTTCTAACCAGAGTGCAAATGTTGCAGTAAAGTGCATGGTAATATAATATACAGTTTAAATTTACAGGTTAAAAACTGTCTAGGTATAAATGTGATAGGAGCATAATAATAGGTATATGTATATACAGGTAAGTGAGAATTTCGGGGTGTCGGGGTTGTCGGGGTTGATGTTTTTCAGATTTCTGAAATGGATTTGACGCTTGGGTTTGGTGCGGGGTAGCAGGAGCGGCAGCTCCATTGAGATGGCCTTGTGATCCGACACACCTAGATCGTACACTGATAGTTTACTAATAGTTTGTGATGACAAGGTCCAGTGTGTGTCCCCTAGTGTGTGTGGGGACATCAACATGTTGTGTTAGGTTGAGGCAGTCCAGAAGGCGTAGGAACTCGGCTGCATAGTGACAGGAGGGGGTGTCAACGTGAATATTTATGTCTCCTAGTATTATAATGTTGGCAGAGGTAGCGCAGAGTGTAGTGAGGTCGTGCATCTCTGGGATGAAAGCTGAGTTGGGTTTGGGTGGCTGGTAGATGAGAAGTATTGTCAGTGGGAGGGGGGGGGGTTTACATTTAAATCCAAGGCATTCAATTGAGGATAGCACAGGCAGAGATAGGGGGAAAAGTTCCAGTGCATTTATATGTATTATTGCTAAGCAACCAGTGCTGCAAGCTTTTTCCAGGTAGCATTAAACAGTTATATTTTTACTGTGGATGAAATGGTGGATTTCTGTAGGGTCCGGAGTAAACTGGAATCCACTCCACGTTTTCCGCACAACTCAGAGCTAGAGACACGAGGAATTAGCCTGGAAGTTAGGAGCTAGAGACATGGGGAGCTAGCCTGGAAACTAGGAGCTAGAGACACGGGGAGCTAGCCTGGAAGCTAGGAGCTGGCAACACAAGGGGCTAGCCTGGAAGCTAGAAACTGGAGACAGAAGGGGTCAGCCTGGGAGCTAGGAACCGGAGAGACGAGGAGCTAGCCTGGGAGCTAGGAGCTGGAGACACAGGGAGCTAGCCTGGAAGCTAGGAGATGGAGACATAGGGAGCTAGCCTTGGAGCTAGGAAATGAAGACACGGGGAGCTAGCCTGGGCGCTAGGAACGGGAGACACAGGGAGCTAGCCTGGAAGCTAGGAACTGGACACACAAGGAGCTAGCCTGGAAATTAGGAACTGGAGACACAGGGAGCTAGCCTGGGAGCTAGGAACTGGAGACACAAGGAGCTAGCCTGGAAGCTAGGAACTGGAGACACAGGGAGCTAGCCTGGGAGCTAGGAGCTGGAGACACAGGGAGCTAGCCTGGAAGCTAGGAGCTGGAGACACAGGGAGCTAGCCCGGAAGCTAGGAACTGGAGACACAAGGAGCTAGCCTGGAAGCTAGGAACTGGAGACACAAGGAGCTAGCCTGGAAGCTAGGAACTGGAGACACAGGGAGCTAGCCTGGGAGCTAGGAGCTGGAGACACAGGGAGCTAGCCTGGAAGCCAGGAGCTGGAGACACAGTGAGCTAGCCTGGAAGCTAGGAACTGGAGACTGAGCTAGCCTGGAAGCTAGGAACTGGAGACACAGGGAGCTAGCCTGGGAGCTAGGAGCTGGAGACACAGGGAGCTAGCCTGGAAGCCAGGAGCTGGAGACACAGTGAGCTAGCCTGGAAGCTAGGAACTGGAGACTGAGCTAGCCTGGAAGCTAGGAACTGGAGACACAGGGAGCTAGCCTGGGAGCTAGGAGCTGGAGACACAGGGAGCTAGCCTGGAAGCCAGGAACTAGAGGCACAGGGGGTCAGCCTGGGAGCTAGGAACCGCAGACACAAGTAGCTGGCGTAGTTACGGAGTAGGTGAATCGACAATCTGGCGTAACTCGGATGGTGTCCCGCTCCCTGCTTCTGGGTTCCTGGCTTGGCTCACTGTGGGGCTTGATCATTCTGTTAGGACCCAACGAGACCGGCTAGCCAAATGTGCCCAGAGAGAACCCAGAAGTAGAGACAGGACACCCAAAACAACGGATAATGTCTTTACTGAAAGACCCACAAACTCAAAAACAACAGGGTAGGGTTGGATAGGTTACGTGGTGTGGTCGACGCGGGGAGATGGTCCAGAAGGTGGAACGCGGAGACACAGGTTCTCGAGTAGGAGGGAGCCATAAGGTTCTCAGGACCTCACCCCCGACATCGGTCTTCAGCAGAAGGATCTCAATGATCTCGCCCCCGACGTCGGTCTTCGGCAAAAAGTTCTCAGTAAGGTTCTCAATGACCTCACCCCCGACATCGGTCTTCGGCAGAAGGATCTCAATGACCAAGCCCCCGACGTCGGTCTTCGGCCGCCTTAAGAAGGGTAGATCCCAGGTGTTCATTAGCCTCAGCAGGCCCGATTATGATGGGCAACACCTGGGATTGATTAGAGCGTGGGGGCACAAGATCAGAATCAGAATCAGAATGCCTTTAATTGTAATTGTACCAGTACAACGAAATGGTCTAGCAATCCTCATGACATTCTTACAAACAATTGAAAGCTATGAAATGTAAAAAATATAGAAAATATAAAAAAACGAAAACTATGAAATTGAAAAATATTTAAAAAACATAATGGTCTAGCAATCCTCATGACATTCTTACTTATTCCTCATGACATTCTTCTTAAAAAAACTGTAATAAAACTATAATAAAAACTGTATATTGCGGGAGCCCATATACAGTAGTGCAAATTACAAATGTATTCCCGTACAAAAGGTGCAGTGTGATGTACCTTGTAACTAGGTTATGTAGAATTGATGTAATGCAGTATTGTAGTTTACTGTATACACCAAAGGAGACTCCTCCATTGAGGAAAGGGAGGACTGTCCTCCCTAAAGTTTCCGAGAAAAATAAACTTGCGAGAGAAAATTAAACACACATCTTGGTCTAGCCTAGACAAAACTGAGCTCAATTTAATATAAGTATGCAATTTTGACCATTTTCCTAAATTCAGCTTCTAAGAAATGGACTTATTCTTGTCTCACCCAAATCCAAATTCAAGATCAATGATGTCACTGCACTGATCTTTATTTTTTGTCTGAAATAATCAAACTCTTGAGATAGCAGTAAGCTGTTAAAGGAACTTGAACGGCTTACATATTTCTCAAACTGGTCTTTTGCTCCTTACTTTCTCCTAAAGTTTAGGATACCAGGTCAGACTTCAGTCATCTCTTATCTAAATAAGGGTTGATTTTTTTCCCTGATAAGACAAAGAAGAGACGGTTGTAAGCTAGTTAGATAGCTCACTAGTTACACTAAATCACCTTATGCTGCTTCAAATGTGTCTGGGTTTGACATGCCCTTACATATGCCCTCACTGACATCCCCATCCATGAGCACCTCCTACTTTCTTACTGTATCCAATATATAGGTAAGTATAGATGAGGTATAGATGTATAATAACAACGATGTCCAGTCATCTTTTCTCCAGGAGAAATACATCTGAAAAGTGTACTTGGGCTGCCATCTGCTGAGGGAAAGTTAGAACTGCAACCATGTATGTTAACTCATTAAAACAAGCGAGGGAACAAGTTACAGATATGTGTTACTGTTAACATGCTCAACGTGTAGGTATGCGTAGCCTTTCAGAGGTAGTCATTTTGATTTATACAAAGAATGACGTTGTTACATATAGGCCTAATATGCTATTATGATATGCGCCAATGTGTATGTCAAATCAGATCAAAGGGTCATTACTCGAATTTACTCCTACACATTGGATGTCATTCTCAACGCGTAGGTACTTGTATTCATATTATTTATCCATATTATATATATATATATATATATATATATATATATATATATATATATATATATATCTTTAAGCGATAGCACCATTCCCCCTTCCCAGGCGTTGATCATCTCAACATCGCCTGGAACGGGATGCTTCAAATAAGCAATACTGGCAAGAGAGGGCGGGACTTTTAATGTCACGGGTTTAGCGGCGAGAGAGAGGGCGGGACTTCCGATAGAGAGTCAGCTATGTACTATTTGCTATGTACATTTTTCGTGAAAACCTCATAGGTACTCTCCTCGTCCTTGCAGTTGTTTTTGACGATGATGTTGTTGTTATTGTCGGAAAAATATATGAATCTTCTCTCCCCCATGGTAGGACTGTTAAGAGGCGTAAAACAGCTCGTTAGGCTAGCTAGAGACCGGAAATGACGTTGCGACTGACCGGGATAACGGTACGAGTCAGGATCCTCTCTCGGCATATCCAACCCCCACCACCACCAACCAACACCGCTCACAAAACCTCGCCTTTGCTTTCCCGTTCGAGTGACGTCACGTAGCACATTTACTGATACGTACTGCCTTTATGAGACGGCGGGGTCGCTAAATGCAGTGAAACAGAAATACCCGCCAACGAAACACACTAGGGGGAATTGTACGACGGGCAATCCGTCTCTCTATTAAAGGTAAGTGGCTTCATTGTCTGTCATTTGGTAAGCATTTTGTATTTTATTCGTATTCCTGATTCGGCGGGTAGGGACACTGCAACTGGATCGCTGGTGGTTTGTGGCCTGCAGGTGCGACCTGACATCACTTAGAATAAGACACGGCTGGTGAGGGAAACCGGTTTGAGACCGTTAATCCAGACACACTCCAGGCAAACCGTCTATGTCAATTAAGATTTGCCAAAAAAATAGGAAGACACGTATAATTATTTGTATTATTCTTATTCTTATTATTTGTATTATGTTCCTTGTAGTCATTGGTGTTCCTGTACAGATAGGGCCTACACGTAATGTGCATTTTCTTCCTGCTCCCTTCCTTCATTTACACATTAAGCAAATTGTAGCCTACCATGATATTTATATGAAAGACTGAATATTACCAGATGGGAAATTAAAGTAGTCTTCGCTGAGGTTTGTGGTATTATATCGTATAGTGTGTTAGTGTTCCAATCTGCTATTAACAGTCTATTCGTTTATTAGGATTGTACTGGATTTAAATTGTTCAGCATGTCCAGTACGTATGTACATTATGTTTGTGTGTATATGTATGTATGTATGTATGTATGTATGTATGTATGTATGTATGTATGTGATGTGTGTGTGTGTGTGGTGTGTGTGTGTGTGTGTGAGAGACACACTCTCAGTTTTACACTCTCTTACTCATTAACACACACACTCTTAAATGGAGCCAGGGTGCCATTTCACCTTCACCTTCATTCTAGACCCATTCCCCTAAATATTGTTAAATATTTACATATTATATTTACATATTATATATAAACATGTTTTGATCCAGGCATAAGGACCTACAGTTAGGTCCACATTGCTTGTCTGTTAATATGAGAACTGTCGTTAACTATCATGCTATAGTTGTATACGTGTATTGTGTATCTGACTACACTTGGATTACGTGAGGGGAGTCAAACCTAGGCCAGCCAGTCTCATTAACAGTAGGGTGTCAATGTCATGCCAACTTGGAGAGACTATGAGGAAGGGAAGGATGTGTTTTTGTTTGCCGTGTACAAGGCGAATACATCCATGTACGACCCAACCATCCAGGAAACCCACTCTGGGAGTAACCATAGCCACAGAGTGGTGGCCATCTGCCCAGGTCTGTTTGTTTTTTGAGTTAGGACAAAAGATTAGGCGTAGCTAATGGCTAACCAAAGACTTTAGCAAAAATACCCGGATATGTGTGTGTGTGTGTCCTTTTTGATAGGAAGAGGACCAAGCCATAGCCATGTGTCCTGATGCATCTATTCATTAATTATAAGTCATATATGCATTTATTTGTTCATTACATTAATGTTCGTATGAATGAAAGGGTTTGGCCAATACTGACTACATCAGACAATCTACCTTTCTGAGGAGTAGTTCCTTAACCCAAAATTAGGTCTAAAATAGAGGAGAGCGATTGAGTACGTGTTTTTTTTTAAAATATTTTTTTTAGCATCAGAAAGAGGTCTATTCACACTGTAAATGGGGCCTGTTTATATTTACACACACAGGACTCATATGGAAACTCTTGTTTACTCTACCTGCCCTACGCCCCTTCGACTCTGTATGTTAAAGCAGGAGGTGTTGACCAAGGGCCAGGCCAATATGTTTTACATGATATGGACCTAAAATAAAAATAAAAACAACAACCCACCAGAGAGGCAGTACTGCTCTGTCTGGGGAATGCACTTCGTGATACTGAGACCAAAACACACAAATCGTCCTGTTAAGATAATCACCTAATCACTAACAAGGGTAGCCGTCATGTTGCTGTTAGAAATTGGTTCTGGATCGGACGGAAGGTTGGAATTGTGTTATGAATTAAGACTTAGAGAAGAAATCAGTAATTTTTTGGACTTAAAAAAAAGTAATAAAAGGTAATAAATAGAATACATGCTAGTTAAAGTCTTAAGGCATATTGTAACATGTTAAAGTCAATGAGGCCTGGTTTGTATTCCGAGCGGACGAGGCCTCTCAAAGGGTTTAGTCATACCAACCACATGACTGGTACGTTAACCGTATTCTATGGTAGTACAGCTTTGGCCTGTATGTGTATGTATCAGTGTGTGTATCAGTTTGGCTTGCCTCACAATGTCCCTATACAACAGAGCAACCTGCTGGTATCGTTCTATAGTCGAATTAGGATTCATTCAAATAATAGCCTTTGGTTTACCTAGGCTCTACCGGGGTAAAAGGTCACAGATCATCTGAAATATCGTTCCATTGTGAGCAATGCTGCGGGCCACATAATGTATCGTGTAAGCTTGGGGAATTTAATATGCCGTGGTCGCAAGAGAGGCAATTGGATTGATCTGGTTTCCACCAACCTGTGCCTTTTTATGATGTGTGGTGTGTAGGCAACAATTGCATCACTTAGGTGCCCCCACTGGAACTCGCAGGCTAATGTAACTCTAGAGACCGGATCCTTGCACACACACACACACACACACACACACACACACACACACACACACACACACACACACACACACACACACACACACACACACACACACACACACACACACACACACACACACACACACACACACACACACACACACACACGGTCGTTACTAACCTCTCTTCACAACACAGGACTACCTACCTGTCTAAATGGGTTTGTGTTTTGCATTGAAACACTGTCCTCCTCCTCCCAGTCAGGTGACCGCCCGACCCGCAGATGAATTTCGAGCAGCCGCCTCCATACACGGGCCAAGGGCCCACTGCCCCGGGCTACCCACCCCAGGGCTACCCACCCCAGGGCTACCCTCCGCAGGGATATCCACCCCAGGGCTACCCTCCGCAGGGGTACCCTGTCAACATGGAGCAGCCTAACCCAAACTACCCAAACTACCCTCCTGGAGCCATGGGCCCCGAGGGCCCCTACCCAGGCGCTGGGCAGCCTCCCTACCAGGGATACCCACCACAACCACAGGCCGGTTGGCAGGGAGGGCCCGGTCCGGGCCCCATGTATGGAGAAGGCCCCAAAAACACAGGTGAGACCTGCTGAGTCATGGCTGGATATAATTTGATTGGATTACCAATAATCAAAATAAAGGATTGGTTTCTGTTGATTAACCACACACGGATATACAGCTCACAGGTTTTAAAGTAACGCAAGTAACTCACATGAGAAAAAAATACTTAATGAACAAGTCTTCAGTTCCTCTTTTTAAACCCTACTTTTTCCTCTGTAATACTTTTGTTACAACTAGCTTGCTCTCAATGCGGGGATAGGGTGTAGGGTGTAGGGGGGGAGAGCTACTCCACTCTCGATGCGGGGGTAGGGTGTAGGGGGGGAGAGCTACTCCACTCTCGATGCGGGGATAGGGTGTAGGGGGGAGAGCTACTCCACTCTCGATGCGGGGATAGGGTGTAGGGTGTAGGGGGGGAGAGGTACTCTACTCTCGATGCCAAGTTGCCAGCTGCCTAGAGGAAAAATAAACACCACCTGTTTTTTGATCCCAATGTGACAATCCCTTTTCAGCAACAATCCCTGGCAAAGTAACTTGTGCTCGGAGTCATTTATTAACCAGGCAGCTTATTACGTTTACATCGAGTAGGTTTCTCAAAAGGTAATTTTCAGTATTACTTGAGGCATTTTTTAATGGGAGTGATTTGTACTTTTACTTGAGTATATATTTTCAGTACTCTACCCGCCACTGGTCCCAACAATAAATTATTTGCAAACGAGAGTGAGCCATGGTGATGATATGCAAAGTGCAAGGCAGACGTTTGCTTCCAAAGGGCACATTCAGCATGTCTTCACTGTGCCTTGGTGGCAAGGCTTTACAGTCTCCGTGGCTGGAGGTCAGCACTTTTTAGGCCAGATAAAAGTAAGTGGAAAATGTAGCTAATGTAGCCCTGAGTCACCTTGATAGCCTCGCTAGAGAACAGCTCATCGGTCGTTTATCGGCCGATTATCGGCCAATGATTAACTGGATGTTGTCATTATCAGTGTGCGTGTGGTGATAAGTGGCGAGCTAGCCTAGTTAGTGTGTGTGTGTGTGTGTGTGTGTGTGTGTGTGTGTGTGTGTGTGTGTGTGTGTGTGTGTGTGTGTGTGTGTGTGTGTGTGTGTGTGTGTGTGTGTGTGTGTGTGTGTGTGTGTGTGTGTGTGTGTGTGTGTGTGTGTGTGTGTGTGTGATCCCCCTGGTTTGTGTGTGACTCAAACAAGATGGGGGGGGCTGAAAGCTAGATGACTGTTACCTTTACATTATTCATCGCGAACACACAAAGAGGTGCCATGTGTTGACTCCGGAAAACAAACTGCGTGTTGCTTCACGCCGGCGTTTGCTGCCGTGACGATGCACAGCGGATGATCCTGTTGCCTTAATAATTTAGAGCTCTTGGCTATCCTATAACCGTTTAGAAGATGGGGAATGAATGGTGCTACACACACACGTGAGCTGTGACTATTGTTTTTCAGAAAAGTGGCAACGACATATCCAGACTCTATATAGATATTGCAATATTTACATTTACATTTACATTTAGGGCATTTGGCAGACGCTTTTATCCAAAGCGACTTACAAGGTGTACATTAGTTGAAGCAGCAATATAACTGCCACAATTATATTACAAAAGCCTTATTTCGTAACAAACGGTAATTTCCACCATTTTTTTTTCTTGAAATGTATATGTCACAATGTATGCAATAAGTGAATTATAAAGTGAACAGTAGAGTTCGCTATACAAGCAGAGTTAAGGTTGTAATACAATTCTGGGATATAAAGTAAATAAGGTATATCAGCACAGCATATGCTAGCTTTCCTTGAATTCACAATAACAGGGCTATTTACTTACACATCCGACTTTCAAATGACAGCCCGTTGCAATCGACAGATCTCTATACAATTTTGTGGTACTTACAAAGGCATTCTGATTCTCTGCTTAGGAATAGAGGACAATGGCATCGTCATGGTGACTAGACTTTTCCCTGCTTAACATAACAAGAGGGGATGAGAGTAGACATGGCTGTTAGAACAGAAGACCATTCAGGACAATTGTCTTAAACATTGCCTTTGATTCTCCCCCCCCCCCCCCCCTCTCTCTCTCTCTCTCTCCCCCTCTCTCTTTTCTTAAACGTTCCACCCTTTTCTCCTATGTGCCTTCCTCGGTCTCCCCCCACCCCCTCTCTCTTTCTCTTTCTCTTTCTGTGTATCTCACCCCCTCACTCTCTATTTCTCCCCTCCTTCTCTCCCCCCCCCCCCCCCCCCAGTGTACGTGGTGGAGGAACGGAGGAGAGACGACAGCGGAGACACGTGTCTGACCGCCTGCTGGACCGCCCTGTGCTGCTGCTGCCTGTGGGACATGCTGACATAACCCCCCCCCCACCACCCCCCCCTGCCCTGAGCTCCCACATTTGCCTCCCCCTCTCTGTGCCTGAAAACCAATCAGACTCTCTCTCTCTCTCGCGCTCTCTCGCTCCATCACACCTGAAGTCACTCCGCCTCCCTTCGTATCCTGCGCTCATCCACCAGTGCAAACCCGCCCCTCCTCCACTCTGAATCATGATCTCCCATGGATATCTGCTTGTCTCCTCCCCAGGGAGAAGAGGCTTATCTGTGTGTGTGTGTGTGTGTGTGTGTGTGTGATCCCGTCCACGAGGGTAGAACCTTTTTGAGACCCAAGCTTTTCTTAGTACACGCTAGTCTGTCCGATCTCAGGCTCCTCCCCTCTGTGATCTCACGCCAATACATGACGACACACGTCACTGATGATGAATGAATGAATGAATGATGTTAACACATGACTCATCCATTTAACACACACACACACCCACACACACACACACACGCATGGATGCAAATATGCATGGATGCACGAACATACACACACAAATACACACAGACATGTACACACACACACACACACACATGTATATATATCTCAGGCTTGTTAAGTGTGGAGCTCGCCTTTGCACTTTATGATGTTATTACCTTAAGATGCCCGCTCTCTAAAACCCCCATGCCTCTGTAATACCTCACATGCCTGGTCCCTCAGCGGCTAAAGCGGCTAGCACGACATGCTGGATGCTAACGAGCTACAGGGCCCTCTTCAGAAGCCGATGCGTGAAATGTACGTCTCTCCCTCCCTTTTTCTTTGACCGCCCAGGTTGCCGATGTGTGGTCTTCAGGTGAATCGCGTGACGAATCATAGTTTTTTTTTTCCCGTCTGTTTTTGTTTTAAAAAAAAAAGAATAACAGACGATCGGACGATGCGAAGGTGATTTTTCTCTGATGACATAACATTGTGCACCTGCTTTCCCGCTGAGCCTTTTTACGAAGGGTGATTCGATGAAAATATTACGTCTTAACACATTCCATAAAAAAAAAAGGTAAACTAAAAAAGAAATGAAAATAAATGAATACAAAAATGAGTGAATTCTGATCAATTAAGTTGTTGTCTTTGGCTTGTTAAAAAAAAAAAAAAAAAAAAACCCAATTATAATCCTGTATTAAAAAGTGATGTTACCCCAAAATAAGTCAGTCGCTTGTTATATGTGGTACGGTGTCGTGTGTCATGTGTGTGTGGGAGGGAGTGAGAGAAAGAGAGAGAGAGGGGGGAGTACAGGAGCCAAGGAGGGCCCTGCAAGGAGTCTTTCTAAAAAAAGGTTATGAAGTGAGCCCTCCGCTCAGAGCTTGCCAAATCAGACCAGGGCTTCACAAAATGGCTCCCACAACCTTCACGGTCAAAAAATAGAAAAATAGAAAGCAGACGATGATGATCCTGCCATGTTGTCATTTTACACCGGTCTCTCTCCACGTGACACATGGTAATTCATCAAATGGGTTTATTAACTCCAAGCGGTTCAATATCTGAAATAAAGACGCATGTATGTATTAAGTGTTACCTCCCCCCTCCCTCCCTCCCTCCCTCCCCCCCTCCTCCCTCTACATCCTTTGATGAGTGTGAGTCAAGGACTGCTCGAGATGCGGGGAGAGTGTAGAGTTACAGATGTCAGCAAGCAGGCCTGGTCTATATTTAGTGCATGTGATTTATCTGCAGACATGGGGTGGTGGGGGGGGGTGGGGGGTGGGTGGCTGTAAACCTTTGATCTTATTGACTATGGAGATTTGGCACATAGCATGTTGTTCTGAGTGTTGGGAGTATTAAATGGTTTTATTAATATACCTGCCATATATATATATATATGCCCTGTCAAACCTTGAATACAAGATTAGTGCACACGTGTTATGGTTGGATCAAGAACAGCGTGCGGTAACATTTTTAAATAGAGTTGTTCTCTGGTGCTAAGTCTAAGTGTAAAGCAAACAACTTCCTAAATATAAAGTAGAGATAAGGGGAAGGAAAATACAAACCTCAATGCCATTTGAAGATACAATAAATAAATAAATAAATGGGGTAGAGAGGATTTAATTAACAATTATGGAGCCTCACTTTCGTGCCATTTTCCCCTTGTGGCCCCTTGTGTTATTAAAAGCCTCAGTCACCATCAACATCACCATTTCAAATCCTGAAGCATTATACACATGTATTAGAGTAACTAACTTTATTATCAGTACACAACAAAAGGCCACGTATTAAAGCAGGAGGGGAATAGCTCCAGTATTCCGGTAACATCTAACGTGGGCAGGAAGTCAAATCAGATTAGGAAATCAGATTAGGTGTTCCAGTGACAGTTGGGCTTGTTACTTGGAGTCCAAACAAAGGGATCTGGGACTGGCATAATGGCGACTCGGCAATCGGGGGGGGGGGGCCAAGAGTCTCTCTTTTTTTTTTTAAAGACACAGGAGCGACACGGTGAGGAGGAAAAAACCCCAAAGCGTGGACATGGTTGAGGAAACAAGTACTTTTTATTGATAAGGTTTCTCAGAAGAGTCTCGTTTCAGTGAGCGTATAAGAATCATCCTTAGATAATAATACTGATTTGGTACATTATGACATCCAGCACGAGTCTCTTCACAGTGAGAGGGATCCATTACTGCTACTGCTGTTTGGAGAGGGGGAGGGGGGGGGATCTAGGACAGTCATATTTCTGCTTCCAAACTAAACGGTTTAAAAGAAAACAAACAGGTCAAAAACCAAATGGGGGGGGGGGATGGGGGACCGATCATGTAGATATGGAATATTCCGAGTGTCACAAAACTCTAGAGTAGTAAGACCAGCTAAAGATTTGCACATTACAAGCCACTTCCTCTTAGAAATATAAAACTTGATATTCTGAACAATATTCTACTGTGCTGCATAAAGGTAGATCTATACACTGTACATTGAAATATATATATAATAATTAAAAAAAAACAGATTTCACAGTTTTAAAGACTTTATTTAAAGTATAAACCGTTTTAAAACACTTTATTACATAAATTATTCTTTTTTTTATTTTATTTAGCGAGACTATTGTTGAAACTGAAACAATACAAAAAAAATAAAAATAAATGAACATTTGTTTACGTATTATACAAAAGAAAATAAGCTCATTCGCTAATGTTCATTTTGAATTCAACCGGTGACTCCCTTATGATTGTCATATAGTACTAACCATAATAAATAAAAAAACCAAAGGATAAATGAAACACAAAGTAAGTAGATCTCGACACTAACTAGTATGTTCTCTGGACTCTGTGAAGGGGTGTTTTTTGTTTTTCTTGTTTTTGTTGAACGCTCTGTACAGAAGTGCCTCGGTGAAACTCTCACAATTCTATCGCGACTGAAACGTACAAAACTACGGCAGCTACAGTATACGCAACATCCTGAACTTTAGTGTATTCTGAAAACACATATGTATGTAGTAGTAGTAGTACACCTCTTCTCCTCTCAAACAATAACAATGCTAATGTGATTACCACTGTCCACAAATATCACCTTTTTGTTATTATTATTATTATTATTATTATTATTTCTTTTTTTTATTTCTTTTTTTTTTAAATGGTTTTATTTTATTATTTACTCCTCCGTATAGCTATTCCTGTTTTGTTTTTCCCTTCTCCCAAGCCGGTGGTTGGTGTCCTGCTCAGCGGATAGGAGGATAGGTCCGTGGACATCGTGGCGCCTGAGTGGGGGAGATGACTTGTTGTGGTGGTGGTGGTGGTGGTGTTTTTGTTGTTGTTTGTTTGTTGTTGTGGTTGTTGTGGTTGTTGTTGTTGTTGTTTCGGTCGCCGAATAGCCGTATTACATTGTGTTGTTGCGGTTTATTTCGGGCGCAACCCATGTGACGTCGTCCATGGATCCATTGCTGTGATTGGTCGTACTCTGGGGGGGGGGGGGGGGGGGGGATGGCTCGGCCTCCCTTATTTGGTCCCTTTGGCCGAAGAGAGCGTTTTTTTTCTTTTAATTTCTTTAATGCAGACAAGCCTTTCGCCGCGAAAACCCAGTGGCAACGCTAACCCCCGCCAGTAGCTAGTAGTCACGACCGCCGGCCTCAGTGTCGACCCAAAAAATATGGGTAAAAATATCGCTATCTTTTTTAAAAAGGGGAATTTTTCCTTATTCGTTTTAAGCAACAGGTTGGTTCTTTTTTTTCCTCTCGTCCAAGTTCATCAGTGCTTTTTGATTTGCTCAAAGTTTCTCAAATCAAGGAAAAAACAAACAAACGCTGGAATAAACATTACATGTTTTTTTTGCCCCGTGGCAGTAAAATTAACAATAACTTTTTTTTTCTCTGATAAGTTCTCCTTTTTCAAAAGTCCCTGCAGCTGTCCGTGAGTCCGGTTTTTATTCTCCGCGGGATTTCGAGCGGCGCAAGAATGAGAGAAAGGCTGGGTGGAAAGAACCGAAAGGAACGTGAGTGTCTGCGGGACGAGACGGGACGGGACGGGAGACGCGGCTCCGTCCGATCGGACGAGTCTCCCCGGGCCGTTACCTCCTCCCCATCTCGTTCTGTCGGAGGAACTGGACGTTGTTGCTGCTGTCGGCCAGCTCGGGGTACTGCTCCACGGGCAGTATGTAGTAGCCCTCGTAGCCCTGCACCCTGCCCGTGGTCAGCAGCTGCTGTCTCTCCCCCTCCGTCCACAGGCGGCTCCCCTCCTTGCCGTCCCTCACCCTCTGCTGCTCCCTGGCCCAAGCCCCGGCCATGGCCCTCTGCCGGGCCTGCTCCAACAGTCTGACCTTCTCCTCGTCCGCCACGTCCGACGCCAGCCCGTAGCGCACGCTCAGCACCAGCGAGGGCGCAGCGAACTCCACGGTGGCGCCGCGCCTCGAGCGGCCGCTCACCGTCACGTTGATGCCGCCCTCCAGCGCCTTGCGTCCGTTGGTGAGGCCCAGCGCCAGCAGGTCGCCGTCCGCCGAGCCCACCTTGACGAAGAAGTGGCAATCCCGGCCGTCCTGCGTGTAGTGCGTGCCGTCCAGGTAGAGGGCGCCGTTGAGCACCAGGGCCACCTTGCGGCTGTCGTCGCTGGCCATGGACGACACGCCGGCCACCGCCCGGCCCTCCTTCAGCGCCAGCATCACACCGCGGCCGATGATGGGCGTGCTGGTGCCGAACCAGTGGCCCGGCTTGTCCCTGCGGACGCCGCGCCGCTCCTTGTTCAGCAGGCGGCCCTCCAGGGCCATGAAGGCCTGGTTGTGGCGTTCGGCGGCCTGCTGCACGCCGGTGATGAGCTGGAGAGGACGGAGGAGGAGGAGGAGGAGACGGCGGCTCGGGATTACGACTCAACCCTTGGATTGTGTTAACAGTCCATTTTGTACACTCCCAAAGTATATTGCATGACAGATGATAGACAGGCAAAAGATACACAGCAGTATCAGTATCTACTGACCAGAACATACGCCATACGTAGAGAGACTCAATTAGCGGCACCAGACTTCCAGATTAACGGTGTCACGCTATAACGTAGTCAGTGGCACATCCTTTACTTTCTATACTACTATACTTCGATAATACTTTCTATACTACTATACTTCTATAATACTTTCTATACTACTATACTTCGATAATATTTTCTATGCTACTGCACTTCTATAATACTTCTATACTTTTATACTACTATAATACTTTCTATACTACTATACTTCTATTATACTTTCTGTACTACTATACTTCTATAATACGTTCTAGACTACTATACTTCTATAATACTTCTATACTTCTAGAATACTTTCTTTACAACTATACTTCCCTGCCAGTACAACATTTTTTACATACCGGTAACGAACGTTTTGGAACATTTCTGGGGCTGATATGGCATAATGTAGTATTTAACAGATATAGGATAATTGACATGCATTCATTCAGCACTTTTATCCGGCATGATTAGATTTAATCAAATTAACAATAAAATTTGTGCAGAGCACTTTCATAAATTATAATTTTTTAGCAAGACTATTATTGAAACAAAATTTGTTCGGTATTACACAAAACAAAATTAGCTATTTTTTTATGTTCATTCTGAATGCAACTGGTGACTCCCTGCAGTCATACAGTACTAACAATAATAAAACAAAACAAAAGACAACAATTAACATAAAGTAAGTAGAGATCAACACTAACTAGCCTGTTCTCTTTTATCCAGCATAATAACATCAAATAAGTAATCAAAGCATACAATATTGCCCCAATGTGTCCTATACTAAGTTAACATCCCATATCCTAAATTGCTGCATGAGCACCGTTAAGAAGAGTACAGGAGTCATGTGACCGGCACCGTCTTAAGACAAAGGTATGTGTGTGGTGGTGTGGTGTGGTGTGTGTGTGTGTGTGTGGTGTGTAATGTCCTGGGACGTACCTGCCCGTTCTCACAGTGCTGTGTGGCCTGGAGTTCATAGGGAGGCTCCACGAAGTAGAGGGAGTGTCGAGGGAAGCCTGGTATTATGTTACTCAGCTGGAAGCCAAACATCACCAGCCAGCTCTTCACATCTAGAGCAGCAGCAGAAGCAACAGATGGAGGCGGAGATACCGAGAGAGAGAGAGAGAGAGAGAGAGAGAGAGAGAGAGAGAGAGAGAGAGAGGAGAGAGAGAGAGAGAGAGAGAGAGGAGAGAGAGAGAGAGAGGAGAGAGAGAGAGAGAGAGAGAGGAGAGAGAGAGAGAGAGAAAAAAAACAACCAAAAACCTCAGCTTGTCACCACGCTTAAAAATACCATCCTAAATAGTCATGGGATGTTTTTGAGGAAGAAACACTTTGGGTGTCGATGTTAAATTGTTGTACTCATCATGTCATCTGCACTAGCTTGTCAAGGCGCTTAAACTATGATTTAGAAACAGGCAGAAGTTGGTTAAAGGAGCGTTTCCGACATTTTAGGGCTGCTTTCCCTTTCTATTTCTATCTGTATACTGTTGTACACTGTTTATAGTGACACATCCATGTATTCTGCTTTTATGTAAATATATACAGTACATTTGTGTTTTCTCTTGTATTTTTGTACATCATTTCATATTTGTAATTTGTAACTTGTACATTTCTGACTTTCTAACTTTTTGCACATCTTCGGAGCTGGTGATTATATTTGACTGTATATTGTACACTGCATCTTATACATGTGACAATTAAAAAAAATCAGAATCTGAAATCGATATTAATATGTACATTTGTGAGTTCTCTTGTATTTTTGTATTTCTGTACATTGTTTTCAATTTTTAGTTTGTAACTTGTACATTCCCGTAACCTTTTTGCACATCTTCGGAGCTGGTGATAACATTTGACTGTATATTGTACACTGCACCTTATACATCTGACAAATAAACCAAATCTGAATCTCAAATCGAACGGTACATAAAATAGTAAATAGTTCCACAAAAGCACCGGAAACATACCAGGGTCCACTTATCTCACCTGTGACGTAGTTCTTAATGTTCAGCATGTCACTGAGGGGGTTATTGTTCTTGAACATGTACAGGTTGAACGGGGCGGGGTCTTTGCCGATCTTGGGCCAGGTGGTGTAGTCGGGCGAGGTCCAGCGTCCCGCCAGCACGTCGTAGTCCCGCTGGGTGAAGTGGACCAGCTTGGTCAGGGAGTCGTAGAGGCCCCCGTGGAAGCCCACCACCACCAGGAACTCCGGGTTGGAGTCCAGGTAGACCTCGCCGTACGCCGTGTACTGCACCTGTAGGACCACCGGGAGGCAGCGTGGAGAGGTGTGCACTTCATCAGAGGAGGCGGGGGCGGCGGCGGGGGGGGGGGGAAATGCAGTAGACCAGTCGAAAGGCAGAGGGTGGTGCTAGCTTTGAAGGACATTGTCCCAGGAACTAGGGAGCCCGGATTCAGTGGCCTGGCCCTGATGCTTGTGGTCAATGTCCAGAAAACATTTGACCTCTGCCATTAAAGATTGACCGGAGGTTATGTTTTCTCCCCCCCTTTTTTTTGTTTGTTTGTTGTCTGTTAGAAAGATAACTCATAACAGTTATGTACGGAATTGGACATGGTGTAACAGTTGATTCGATTTTGGTGCGCATCTGAATCTGGATCCAGGGGTCCCTTTTTGGTGTGGTGGAGGTATAATGTCTACTGTTTACAGTTTTATTTGAAAAACATTTCTGACATAAATGAAATAACACATCTGACATAGTTATGCGTTTCTCCATTTCCATCTGGGGGGGGGGGATCTACAAAGTGTGTTATTTTTGAATACATCATTTATAAGAATACTTTTAATGACCTGACCCATCGTCTCAGGTGGGACTGCTAATACGACGCCTTTACCTGTTTGATCATCTGGCCGTTGCTGCTGAAGACAGCCAAGGGCGTCCCGGTGTTGTCTGACGCTATGTAGTACTCCTCCCCACTGCTCACCTCCATGGCAAACAGGTGACCCTGATGGGCAAAGAGAGACACATCGATACGCTCTAGTCAGCCCTGGAGATGTTTTTCTAACCTTCCCACAAAAACAAGCACATCTGTGCCCATCTTTTAACACGCCGGTCTCCCATCCAGAGAATGTGTCATGTCTTCAGCATACACAATGAGTGTCTCATATACTATTTACTATTTATGTAGTTATCTTTATCCAACACAGTACACTCAGATACTCTTCATTAAGGAGCAGGTTGGGACCTGCTCCTGATTACATTACATTACAGTCATTTAGCAGATGCTTTTGTCCAAAGCGACTTACACTAAGTGTATTTTAACAACAGGGTAGGCAAGATAACTACTACTACTACTACTACTACTAGTCACGTCAAGTCAAGTCTTAAGTGCATCTCCTTCCTAACAAGCCATAATAATATAATATATACATACATATACACATATATAATATCATACTATATAATACATTACAATAAGGTTATTCAACAGGTAGGCTAAGATAACTACTAGTCACCAGACTAGGTCATAAGTGCATTTCCTTCTCTACAAGCCTCTGAGAGCAGAACCAGAACCAGTGCTCAGGTAAAAGTACAATAAGTTGCCTCCCTAGATTTGACACAATAAGTAACATCAAAACAGGGACCGTGACAAAAAGCCATTGCAGTACCCATCGCCCCGTCCAACGACTCCAACACCCACATATATACCACTACTACGGTACCGCTAAAACCCCACCCACCCACCAGCGGCGGCGGGGGCGTCGCTCCATACCTGCAGGTCGTAGTAGAGGCAGGAGATCTCGGAGCTGGAGTGGTTGAAGATGTGCGTGACCCGGGCCGGGTGGTTGAGGTCGGCGTAGAAGAACTGCAGGTGCTGGCCCAGGCTGTTGCGGGTGGAGACGCGGCGGCCCAGCCCGTCGTAGTGGTACTGCACGCTCCAGCCGCCGGGCCCCCGGTTGTAGGCCCTCAGCAGCTGGCCCTTGGAGTTGTAGTCGAACACGTCCGCCCCCCGCTGGCCGAGGTAGCCGTCCTCGTCCAGGCGGTACTGCACGTCGCCCAGCCGCGTGATGCGGTCGCGCAGGTCGTAGCGCAGCGGCATGAGGCGGGCGCTGTTGCCGGGGTTGAGCAGGTGCAGGTTGCCGTTCAGGTCGTAGCTGTAGCGCCAGGTGGACCAGTCGTTCACCTGGAGGTGGGTGTGTGTGTGTGTTAGTGTGTGTGTGTGTAATCGTGCGTGTGTGTGTGTGTTTGTGTGTGTAATCGTGTGTGTGTGTGTGTGTGTGTGTGTGTGTGTGTGTGTGTGTGTGTGTGTGTTTGTGTGTGTGTTCGTGTGTGTGTGTGTAATCGTGTGTGTGTGTGTGTGTGTGTGTGTGGTGTGTGTGGTGGGGGGGGGGGGGGGCGGGGGAAGAGATACACAGTTCAGCTGCTACACACCTTGATATCTCTAGTCTAGACAAAGACAGTATAGATAGAGCATATAGGAGTCAATTATTAAATGAGTTTGAGAAAGATAAGTTAACGCTGAAATTACATGCTGTCGCTGTTTCTGAGAAATGGGCATTTTTCTTCTAAGAGGAACAGCACCATCTCTGGGGAAAAATTTGTTATTGCAAATTGTGTGCCTGGTTCGCAATTAATTCAGAGTTCGCAAGTCATCAGACTTCCCTTTCTGGCACGGCAGTGTGATTTTATTGACGATTTATTTTTTTAGATGTTTAGATGAAAAATGTCCCTAAGGAGCAGGTGGGGGGTTTTGGCTCGTCTCAGCTCAAGGATGCAAAATAGGCAGACCCACAGAATCCTTCGGCTGGGAGTAAAATACCCTCGCTACCAATTTAAAGTTCCACTACATACTTCAGTTGAGCTTTCTTGGAATCGATTGATTGATTTAAGACACCTTACTTCCAAAAAAAATAGACAAGGCCAGCTCTAAAAACCAGCCCACACACACGCACGCACGCACGCACACACACACACTCGTGTACACACCGACACACACACGTGTACACAACGACACACACACGTACACAACGACACACACAGGTACACACACACACACACCAACACACACACACACACACGTACACACCAACACACACCCCCAGGCACACCCACACACACACATCACCACCACACGGACCTTGACGCCGCTGAGCTGTCCGTCTCCGTCGTACTCGTAGCGGTACTGGGTGGTGTTGGCGTAGGGCCCGATCTTCAGCTCCCGCTTCACCACGCGGCCCATGCTGTCGTACTGCACCGTCATCCAGTACATGAGCGAGCGGAAGATCTCGTACTGCACCTCCTTGATGCGGCCGTGCGTGTCGAAGTGCTTGCTCAGCGTCATCACCGCCGTGGTGATGATCTGGTTGATGTCGTAGTAGATCACCCCGAACTTCCCAAAGTGCTCCACCTGCGGGCGGGGCCACGGAGAGAGAGAGAGACAGAGGGAGAGAGGGAGAGAGAGAGAGAGAGAGAGAGAGAGAGAGAGAGAGAGAGAGAGAGAGAGGGGGAACACGACGGAGAGATGAATGAGTGAATGATTTAAGATTCAATATGTTTTTATTTGCCGTGTGCAACAAGTACAATGGAATGCTTACTCCCCATTCCCTCCCGCAGTAGGAATCTACTACATTTAACACTATACTAAACTATACAATACTATACTATACTATACTAAACAATATTTTACTATAAACAACACTACATACTACGTACAATATGCTATACTACATACCATAAACAACACTATATACTATACGTTATACTATATTTTATACCATAAACAACACGATATACTATACTTTATACCATACTATATACTATAAACAACCCTATACTATACCACTACAAGAAAAAGTGCAAAATAACAGGTTAAAAAGTAAACAGTAATTAAGTAAAGTAAACCTAGTAAACTAAGTGAACCAATCATGTGAATGAGGGTGAACGTCGACGTCGCCGCGGCCGCTCATCATTTGCGCCATTTAAACAAAAAAATAAAAAAATAATCTCCTCCCAGTGCGTTTCCATGGAGCCGGGCTCCTTTGACAAATGGCCCAAAATAGATTTCAATTGAAGCTGTTGCCATGACGCCCCGTGAACCGCAACTAAGTATTTGGTGGCGGGCGATGCCTCCTCTGCGTGGTGTGCGTTTTATGCACAGCGATAATTAGGCACGACGACGACGTTAGACCCTGGATGTCTTCACCCATTGAAACTATTGAGTCATCTATACAGGCGGATGCTTATATAGCGAAGCGACGCGACGCGACGCGACACGACGCGCGGTACATTAAGAATACTGAAAAAGGGGGGCAGGTGCTCTCACGGGGATTGAACCCAGAAACCCTTTTCGGTTTGGGAGTCAAAGACTCTATAGCCACGACACTATCCTGGCATCTTTAACCCCTACATGGCACGTGAATGTGCTTTGCAATTATTGCCTCACATTCACCCATTCATACACCAACGGCGGTGTCAGCCATGCAAGGAGACAGCCAGCTGGTCAGGAGTTAGGTTAGGGTTAAGGGTGTGTCTCGCTCAGGGACACCTCGACACCTGGCTAGGAGGAGCCGGGGGGATCGAACCAGTGACCTTCCGGGGTTGTTGCAAGACAACCACCCGCAACCTCCTGAGCTACGGTAATTTGATCTCCTGTCCGGATTGAAGTATTGCATTGTCCTGATGCTGTGTGTGTGTCTGCATTAAAGTGTCCCTGACCCCTTGGCTGCAAACCAAACCCCCCCCCCCCCTCCTCGTTCACATTCACGTAACGTTAAAGATGTATTTATGTATACATAGATAGACCCCGCCCTACCGCCTCTCGCCCTCACTCACCTTGCCGGAGATCTCGTCGTAGCGGTAGAGGTCCACGGGCAGCGGCGTCTCGCTGATGACCGGCTTCATGCTGGCGATGCGGAAGCTGTTGTCGTGGTAGGTGTAGTCGAAGCGGGCGTTCACCATGCCCTCCTCGCTGAAGCGGTAGATCTGCTTGTCGATCAGCGGGCCCATCTTGCGGTAGCGGATGGTGCAGGAGAAGCCGCCGCTCTGCAGGTTGACCATCTTGAGCACGCCGGCCGTCTCGTCGTAGCCGAAGGTGACCGCCGTGCTGTCGTACACCACCTCCGACAGCTTGGCCAGCTTGCCGTAGCGGTAGAGGACGCGGCGGCCCGTGCCCAGGAAGTAGGTTGCCTGCGGGCGGCCGTCCTCGGTGAAGTCGTGGATGACGGAGGCGTTGCTCTCCGGCGGCGTGTACGTGTTGCGGATGTAGCCCACCGACACATGCGTGAACATGGTGTGGCGCGCCACGCTGGGCATGGTCACCGCCGACACACGGCCCGACCCGTCGAACTCGAAGATGTACTGCCGCTGGCTCTGCAGGAGCAGCACCATGGACTGGAGGGGAGGAAGGGAGGGAGGGAGGGAGGGAGGGAGGGAGGGAGGGAGGGAGGGAGGGAGGGATAGAGGGAAGGAGGGAGAGGTGGAGAAGGAGAGAGAGGTGGAGAAGGAGGGAACAGAGAGAAACAAGGTAAAGAGTAGAGAGGCGAAAGAGGAAAGGAACAGAGACGAGGAAGGAAGGAAGGTAGGAGAAGGTAAGAAGGAAAAAAGAGAAGAGAGGGAAAGGGGGAAGGAACAGAGAGAGAGGATAAAGGAAGGAAGGAGAAGGTAAGAAGGACAAAAGAGGAGAAGGGGAAAAGAAGGAAGGAACAGAGAGAGACAAGGAAGGAAGGAAGGAAGGAGGAAAGTAAGAAGGAAAAAAGGGAAAGAGAGGTAAAGAGGTGAAGGAAAGGAGAAACACAAAATGGAGATTTGGTTAATATCATTACGACCACCTGGCCCCCGTTAGTATTTTATACGGAAATGGGTGATTTACCTTGTGTGAAATGGTACCAAGAGTCACTTTATCCCCCAACTGATTTACTGGAATCTTATCCCATTATCGTAAAGGAAAAACGATCATTCCATCTCAGTTCACCACGCACCACAAACGACCACCCCCACCCCCCCCCCCCCCCCCACCTTCCCCCTTCCTCTCCTCACCCCCTCCGGTCGGTTCTCCACCACTCACTTTGTCCAGGTAGCTGTAGCTCCACACCTTGCCGTCCACGAAGGAGCGGGACACGATGCGTCCCAGGGGGTCGAACTCGCTGCGCTCGCTCATGCTGCCCCGCTGGAGCCCCACCAGCCGGCCCGTGGCGGAGTAAGACACGTTGACCACCGCCAGGCTGCTGCTGGGCAGCCACATGGCGGGCCGGCCCTGGGCGTCGTACATGATGCGCAGCGTGAACTTGCGGTGGTCGTCGTAGATCTTCTCCGTGCGCGTGTTGCGGTCGAAGTCGATGGAGAGCAGGTTGCGCCCGTGCGCCTGCAGGGAGGGAGGGAGGGAGGGAGGGAGGAGGGAGGGAGGGAGGGAGGGAGGGGGAGGGGGAGGGAGGAGGACAGTTGAATGAATTTATTGACTACTACTACTACTACTACTACTACTACTACTACTACAACTACTGCTACTACTACTACTACTACTACAACTACAACTGCTACTACCCTTCGTTTACATGTATCTTAAGGTGACTGACAGATAATTCACATGATTTTTTGGGGAATTTGCAAGGCTGTTTATAGGACCACCGAAATCTGTAAAGATTCAATGTATTTTTTTTTTAATGGCAATTTTCTAACTTGTTTATTTAGTTTAGGTTAGTTGACTCTTTTACATCGTTCATATATTTTTGGTGTCTTGAGGAATTTGCGACTGTTTCGTTGTACTTGTACGACGACAATAAAGGCATTCTGATCTCTGATTCTGATTAAAGGAGCGGAAAGGGTGAGGCATCTTGATTAAGGACCCCAACCACCTTCACCTGGTGATGATTAGATTAGATAAGATTAGATTTAGATTAAAATGTATTGTCATTGCACAGCACAAGTACAGTACAGCGAATTTCTTTTTGGCATCTAACCAGAGTGCAAATGTTACAGTATAGTGCATGGTAATATACAATGTACAGTGTGTTGAATTAGATGTAAAAACATTCTACTAGGTTTAAAAACAGGTATACCATAACGTATAGAGTAGGTATGAGATATGTGCAGAATTATAGGTATATATATATATATATACATACAGGTAAGTATACAAATATAAATATATATACATGTATATACAACAGGGAGTGAGCAGGGGTATGCAGTTATATCAACAGTTTGAGATTAATATATTAATTCATTATATATTATAGATGAATTATAGATTAATATATATTAATAAAATATATATTAATATATACAGTCAAATGTGCATGGCTATGATACAGGTATGTCAACTATACATATGTCAACTATGGGTAGAGGGAGGGAGTTATGATTGACAGTGCGAGGCATTGGAAGACCTCGATGGTGACTGGGGGAATAGTGATCACTTACTCTCGGAGGCCAGCGCTTCAGAGAGGCTTTGTGCTCCTGATAATTACATTTGACTTAAAATGTTGGCTTATGACGCCGCCACTATGTATGTCAATGATGGCACCCTCGTTGCACTCCTAACCATCCCTAGAAGGTAGGCATCCCTCCTATTGCTCTTTTTTTTTGGGGGGGGGGCTAGGGGATGGGGATAGGGGGGGGGGGCTAGCATTCGGGGGTGTGTCATAAAATATGGCCCTTAAAGCCCTTTGAGGCTGTTATTAAGGGCTATACGAATTAATGGCTATACAGATGAAGGGCTATACATTAAGGGCTATACAAATGCGATTGACTTGGCCTACGGGTAGCTTGCGTGGATCGGGAATGGAACCGACCACCTTTTTCGTCTAAGAGTCAGAAACATACCCCCGGGGTATTACGGATGTCCGCGGATATTTATAGCGGATGAGCAGACGAGCGGAAGCTAAGACCCAGGAGGCGGCGGCGGCGGCGGCTCACCCTC
>CM051001.1:19533548-19601048 GCA_027704905.1 Muraenolepis orangiensis
ATAAGTAAGAACCGTCAATGCGGCGTTGGAGTCTGTCGTTCAGCGTGTCGTCTCAAACCTTTGCTTGCTCGTGACCGCCCCCTACAGACCAGGTGAGGAACAGCTACCAGCTCTGTAACAACGGCACGCTGAGGGTCATGTACGCCAACGGGATGGGCATCAGCTTCCACACCGAGCCCCACATCCTGGCGGGCTCCGTCAGCCCCACCATCGGCCGGAGGAACATCACCCTGCCCACCGACAACGGCCTCAACTCCATCGAGTGGCGGCTGCGCAAAGAGCAGACCAAGGGCCGGATCACCGTGTTCGGCAGGAAGCTGAGGGTGAGCCGCCGCCGCCGCCGCCTCCTGGGTCTTAGCTTCCGCTCGTCTGCTCATCCGCTATAAATATCCGCGGACATCCGTAATACCCCGGGGGTATGTTTCTGACTCTTAGACGAAAAAGGTGGTCGGTTCCATTCCCGATCCACGCAAGCTACCCGTAGGCCAAGTCAATCGCATTTGTATAGCCCTTAATGTATAGCCCTTCATCTGTATAGCCATTAATTCGTATAGCCCTTAATAACAGCCTCAAAGGGCTTTAAGGGCCATATTTTATGACACACCCCCGAATGCTAGCCCCCCCCCCCCTATCCCCTAGCCCCCCCCCCCCAAAAAAAAAGAGCAATAGGAGGGATGCCTACCTTCTAGGGATGGTTAGGAGTGCAACGAGGGTGCCATCATTGACATACATAGTGGCGGCGTCATAAGCCAACATTTTAAGTCAAATGTAATTATCAGGAGCACAAAGCCTCTCTGAAGCGCTGGCCTCCGAGAGTAAGTGATCACTATTCCCCCAGTCACCATCGAGGTCTTCCAATGCCTCGCACTGTCAATCATAACTCCCTCCCTCTACCCATAGTTGACATATGTATAGTTGACATACCTGTATCATAGCCATGCACATTTGACTGTATATATTAATATATATTTTATTAATATATATTAATCTATAATTCATCTATAATATATAATGAATTAATATATTAATCTCAAACTGTTGATATAACTGCATACCCCTGCTCACTCCCTGTTGTATATACATGTATATATATTTATATTTGTATACTTACCTGTATGTATATATATATATATATACCTATAATTCTGCACATATCTCATACCTACTCTATACGTTATGGTATACCTGTTTTTAAACCTAGTAGAATGTTTTTACATCTAATTCAACACACTGTACATTGTATATTACCATGCACTATACTGTAACATTTGCACTCTGGTTAGATGCCAAAAAGAAATTCGCTGTACTGTACTTGTGCTGTGCAATGACAATACATTTTAATCTAAATCTAATCTTATCTAATCTAATCATCACCAGGTGAAGGTGGTTGGGGTCCTTAATCAAGATGCCTCACCCTTTCCGCTCCTTTAATCAGAATCAGAGATCAGAATGCCTTTATTGTCGTCGTACAAGTACAACGAAACAGTCGCAAATTCCTCAAGACACCAAAAATATATGAACGATGTAAAAGAGTCAACTAACCTAAACTAAATAAACAAGTTAGAAAATTGCCATTAAAAAAAAAATACATTGAATCTTTACAGATTTCGGTGGTCCTATAAACAGCCTTGCAAATTCCCCAAAAAATCATGTGAATTATCTGTCAGTCACCTTAAGATACATGTAAACGAAGGGTAGTAGCAGTTGTAGTTGTAGTAGTAGTAGTAGTAGTAGCAGTAGTTGTAGTAGTAGTAGTAGTAGTAGTAGTAGTAGTAGTAGTCAATAAATTCATTCAACTGTCCTCCTCCCTCCCCCTCCCCCCTCCCTCCCTCCCTCCCTCCCTCCCCCTCCCTCCCTCCCTCCCTCCCTGCAGGCGCACGGGCGCAACCTGCTCTCCATCGACTTCGACCGCAACACGCGCACGGAGAAGATCTACGACGACCACCGCAAGTTCACGCTGCGCATCATGTACGACGCCCAGGGCCGGCCCGCCATGTGGCTGCCCAGCAGCAGCCTGGCGGTGGTCAACGTGTCTTACTCCGCCACGGGCCGGCTGGTGGGGCTCCAGCGGGGCAGCATGAGCGAGCGCAGCGAGTTCGACCCCCTGGGACGCATCGTGTCCCGCTCCTTCGTGGACGGCAAGGTGTGGAGCTACAGCTACCTGGACAAAGTGAGTGGTGGAGAACCGACCGGAGGGGGTGAGGAGAGGAAGGGGGAAGGTGGGGGGGGGGGGGGGGGTGGGGGTGGTCGTTTGTGGTGCGTGGTGAACTGAGATGGAATGATCGTTTTTCCTTTACGATAATGGGATAAGATTCCAGTAAATCAGTTGGGGGATAAAGTGACTCTTGGTACCATTTCACACAAGGTAAATCACCCATTTCCGTATAAAATACTAACGGGGGCCAGGTGGTCGTAATGATATTAACCAAATCTCCATTTTGTGTTTCTCCTTTCCTTCACCTCTTTACCTCTCTTTCCCTTTTTTCCTTCTTACTTTCCTCCTTCCTTCCTTCCTTCCTTGTCTCTCTCTGTTCCTTCCTTCTTTTCCCCTTCTCCTCTTTTGTCCTTCTTACCTTCTCCTTCCTTCCTTTATCCTCTCTCTCTGTTCCTTCCCCCTTTCCCTCTCTTCTCTTTTTTCCTTCTTACCTTCTCCTACCTTCCTTCCTTCCTCGTCTCTGTTCCTTTCCTCTTTCGCCTCTCTACTCTTTACCTTGTTTCTCTCTGTTCCCTCCTTCTCCACCTCTCTCTCCTTCTCCACCTCTCCCTCCTTCCCTCTATCCCTCCCTCCCTCCCTCCCTCCCTCCCTCCCTCCCTCCCTCCCTCCCTCCCTTCCTCCCCTCCAGTCCATGGTGCTGCTCCTGCAGAGCCAGCGGCAGTACATCTTCGAGTTCGACGGGTCGGGCCGTGTGTCGGCGGTGACCATGCCCAGCGTGGCGCGCCACACCATGTTCACGCATGTGTCGGTGGGCTACATCCGCAACACGTACACGCCGCCGGAGAGCAACGCCTCCGTCATCCACGACTTCACCGAGGACGGCCGCCCGCAGGCAACCTACTTCCTGGGCACGGGCCGCCGCGTCCTCTACCGCTACGGCAAGCTGGCCAAGCTGTCGGAGGTGGTGTACGACAGCACGGCGGTCACCTTCGGCTACGACGAGACGGCCGGCGTGCTCAAGATGGTCAACCTGCAGAGCGGCGGCTTCTCCTGCACCATCCGCTACCGCAAGATGGGCCCGCTGATCGACAAGCAGATCTACCGCTTCAGCGAGGAGGGCATGGTGAACGCCCGCTTCGACTACACCTACCACGACAACAGCTTCCGCATCGCCAGCATGAAGCCGGTCATCAGCGAGACGCCGCTGCCCGTGGACCTCTACCGCTACGACGAGATCTCCGGCAAGGTGAGTGAGGGCGAGAGGCGGTAGGGCGGGGTCTATCTATGTATACATAAATACATCTTTAACGTTACGTGAATGTGAACGAGGAGGGGGGGGGGGGGTTTGGTTTGCAGCCAAGGGGTCAGGGACACTTTAATGCAGACACACACACAGCATCAGGACAATGCAATACTTCAATCCGGACAGGAGATCAAATTACCGTAGCTCAGGAGGTTGCGGGTGGTTGTCTTGCAACAACCCCGGAAGGTCACTGGTTCGATCCCCCCGGCTCCTCCTAGCCAGGTGTCGAGGTGTCCCTGAGCGAGACACACCCTTAACCCTAACCTAACTCCTGACCAGCTGGCTGTCTCCTTGCATGGCTGACACCGCCGTTGGTGTATGAATGGGTGAATGTGAGGCAATAATTGCAAAGCACATTCACGTGCCATGTAGGGGTTAAAGATGCCAGGATAGTGTCGTGGCTATAGAGTCTTTGACTCCCAAACCGAAAAGGGTTTCTGGGTTCAATCCCCGTGAGAGCACCTGCCCCCCTTTTTCAGTATTCTTAATGTACCGCGCGTCGTGTCGCGTCGCGTCGCGTCGCTTCGCTATATAAGCATCCGCCTGTATAGATGACTCAATAGTTTCAATGGGTGAAGACATCCAGGGTCTAACGTCGTCGTCGTGCCTAATTATCGCTGTGCATAAAACGCACACCACGCAGAGGAGGCATCGCCCGCCACCAAATACTTAGTTGCGGTTCACGGGGCGTCATGGCAACAGCTTCAATTGAAATCTATTTTGGGCCATTTGTCAAAGGAGCCCGGCTCCATGGAAACGCACTGGGAGGAGATTATTTTTTTATTTTTTTGTTTAAATGGCGCAAATGATGAGCGGCCGCGGCGACGTCGACGTTCACCCTCATTCACATGATTGGTTCACTTAGTTTACTAGGTTTACTTTACTTAATTACTGTTTACTTTTTAACCTGTTATTTTGCACTTTTTCTTGTAGTGGTATAGTATAGGGTTGTTTATAGTATATAGTATGGTATAAAGTATAGTATATCGTGTTGTTTATGGTATAAAATATAGTATAACGTATAGTATATAGTGTTGTTTATGGTATGTAGTATAGCATATTGTACGTAGTATGTAGTGTTGTTTATAGTAAAATATTGTTTAGTATAGTATAGTATAGTATTGTATAGTTTAGTATAGTGTTAAATGTAGTAGATTCCTACTGCGGGAGGGAATGGGGAGTAAGCATTCCATTGTACTTGTTGCACACGGCAAATAAAAACATATTGAATCTTAAATCATTCACTCATTCATCTCTCCGTCGTGTTCCCCCTCTCTCTCTCTCTCTCTCTCTCTCTCTCTCTCTCTCTCTCTCTCTCTCTCCCTCTCTCCCTCTGTCTCTCTCTCTCTCTCCGTGGCCCCGCCCGCAGGTGGAGCACTTTGGGAAGTTCGGGGTGATCTACTACGACATCAACCAGATCATCACCACGGCGGTGATGACGCTGAGCAAGCACTTCGACACGCACGGCCGCATCAAGGAGGTGCAGTACGAGATCTTCCGCTCGCTCATGTACTGGATGACGGTGCAGTACGACAGCATGGGCCGCGTGGTGAAGCGGGAGCTGAAGATCGGGCCCTACGCCAACACCACCCAGTACCGCTACGAGTACGACGGAGACGGACAGCTCAGCGGCGTCAAGGTCCGTGTGGTGGTGATGTGTGTGTGTGGGTGTGCCTGGGGGTGTGTGTTGGTGTGTACGTGTGTGTGTGTGTGTGTGTGTTGGTGTGTGTGTGTGTGTACCTGTGTGTGTCGTTGTGTACGTGTGTGTGTCGGTGTGTACACGAGTGTGTGTGTGTGCACGGTGTGTGGTGTGCGTGCGTGCGTGCGTGTGTGTGGGCTGGTTTTTAGAGCTGGCCTTGTCTATTTTTTTTGGAAGTAAGGTGTCTTAAATCAATCAATCGATTCCAAGAAAGCTCAACTGAAGTATGTAGTGGAACTTTAAATTGGTAGCGAGGGTATTTTACTCCCAGCCGAAGGATTCTGTGGGTCTGCCTATTTTGCATCCTTGAGCTGAGACGAGCCAAAACCCCCCACCTGCTCCTTAGGGACATTTTTCATCTAAACATCTAAAAAAATAAATCGTCAATAAAATCACACTGCCGTGCCAGAAAGGGAAGTCTGATGACTTGCGAACTCTGAATTAATTGCGAACCAGGCACACAATTTGCAATAACAAATTTTTCCCCAGAGATGGTGCTGTTCCTCTTAGAAGAAAAATGCCCATTTCTCAGAAACAGCGACAGCATGTAATTTCAGCGTTAACTTATCTTTCTCAAACTCATTTAATAATTGACTCCTATATGCTCTATCTATACTGTCTTTGTCTAGACTAGAGATATCAAGGTGTGTAGCAGCTGAACTGTGTATCTCTTCCCCCGCCCCCCCCCCCCCCCACCACACACACACACACACACACACACACACACACACGATTACACACACACACACGAACACACACACAAACACACACACACACACACACACACACACACACACACACACACACACACACACGATTACACACACAAACACACACACACACGCACGATTACACACACACACACTAACACACACACACACCCACCTCCAGGTGAACGACTGGTCCACCTGGCGCTACAGCTACGACCTGAACGGCAACCTGCACCTGCTCAACCCCGGCAACAGCGCCCGCCTCATGCCGCTGCGCTACGACCTGCGCGACCGCATCACGCGGCTGGGCGACGTGCAGTACCGCCTGGACGAGGACGGCTACCTCGGCCAGCGGGGGGCGGACGTGTTCGACTACAACTCCAAGGGCCAGCTGCTGAGGGCCTACAACCGGGGGCCCGGCGGCTGGAGCGTGCAGTACCACTACGACGGGCTGGGCCGCCGCGTCTCCACCCGCAACAGCCTGGGCCAGCACCTGCAGTTCTTCTACGCCGACCTCAACCACCCGGCCCGGGTCACGCACATCTTCAACCACTCCAGCTCCGAGATCTCCTGCCTCTACTACGACCTGCAGGTATGGAGCGACGCCCCCGCCGCCGCTGGTGGGTGGGTGGGGTTTTAGCGGTACCGTAGTAGTGGTATATATGTGGGTGTTGGAGTCGTTGGACGGGGCGATGGGTACTGCAATGGCTTTTTGTCACGGTCCCTGTTTTGATGTTACTTATTGTGTCAAATCTAGGGAGGCAACTTATTGTACTTTTACCTGAGCACTGGTTCTGGTTCTGCTCTCAGAGGCTTGTAGAGAAGGAAATGCACTTATGACCTAGTCTGGTGACTAGTAGTTATCTTAGCCTACCTGTTGAATAACCTTATTGTAATGTATTATATAGTATGATATTATATATGTGTATATGTATGTATATATTATATTATTATGGCTTGTTAGGAAGGAGATGCACTTAAGACTTGACTTGACGTGACTAGTAGTAGTAGTAGTAGTAGTAGTTATCTTGCCTACCCTGTTGTTAAAATACACTTAGTGTAAGTCGCTTTGGACAAAAGCATCTGCTAAATGACTGTAATGTAATGTAATCAGGAGCAGGTCCCAACCTGCTCCTTAATGAAGAGTATCTGAGTGTACTGTGTTGGATAAAGATAACTACATAAATAGTAAATAGTATATGAGACACTCATTGTGTATGCTGAAGACATGACACATTCTCTGGATGGGAGACCGGCGTGTTAAAAGATGGGCACAGATGTGCTTGTTTTTGTGGGAAGGTTAGAAAAACATCTCCAGGGCTGACTAGAGCGTATCGATGTGTCTCTCTTTGCCCATCAGGGTCACCTGTTTGCCATGGAGGTGAGCAGTGGGGAGGAGTACTACATAGCGTCAGACAACACCGGGACGCCCTTGGCTGTCTTCAGCAGCAACGGCCAGATGATCAAACAGGTAAAGGCGTCGTATTAGCAGTCCCACCTGAGACGATGGGTCAGGTCATTAAAAGTATTCTTATAAATGATGTATTAAAAAATAACACACTTTGTAGATCCCCCCCCCCCAGATGGAAATGGAGAAACGCATAACTATGTCAGATGTGTTATTTCATTTATGTCAGAAATGTTTTTCAAATAAAACTGTAAACAGTAGACATTATACCTCCACCACACCAAAAAGGGACCCCTGGATCCAGATTCAGATGCGCACCAAAATCGAATCAACTGTTACACCATGTCCAATTCCGTACATAACTGTTATGAGTTATCTTTCTAACAGACAAACAAAACAAACAAAAAAAAGGGGGGGAGAAAACATAACCTCCGGTCAATCTTTAATGGCAGAGGTCAAATGTTTTCTGGACATTGACCACAAGCATCAGGGCCAGGCCACTGAATCCGGGCTCCCTAGTTCCTGGGACAATGTCCTTCAAAGCTAGCACCACCCTCTGCCTTTCGACTGGTCTACTGCATTTCCCCCCCCCCCCGCCGCCGCCCCCGCCTCCTCTGATGAAGTGCACACCTCTCCACGCTGCCTCCCGGTGGTCCTACAGGTGCAGTACACGGCGTACGGCGAGGTCTACCTGGACTCCAACCCGGAGTTCCTGGTGGTGGTGGGCTTCCACGGGGGCCTCTACGACTCCCTGACCAAGCTGGTCCACTTCACCCAGCGGGACTACGACGTGCTGGCGGGACGCTGGACCTCGCCCGACTACACCACCTGGCCCAAGATCGGCAAAGACCCCGCCCCGTTCAACCTGTACATGTTCAAGAACAATAACCCCCTCAGTGACATGCTGAACATTAAGAACTACGTCACAGGTGAGATAAGTGGACCCTGGTATGTTTCCGGTGCTTTTGTGGAACTATTTACTATTTTATGTACCGTTCGATTTGAGATTCAGATTTGGTTTATTTGTCAGATGTATAAGGTGCAGTGTACAATATACAGTCAAATGTTATCACCAGCTCCGAAGATGTGCAAAAAGGTTACGGGAATGTACAAGTTACAAACTAAAAATATGAAAACAATGTACAGAAATACAAAAATACAAGAGAACTCACAAATGTACATATTAATATCGATTTCAGATTCAGATTTTTTTTAATTGTCACATGTATAAGATGCAGTGTACAATATACAGTCAAATATAATCACCAGCTCCGAAGATGTGCAAAAAGTTAGAAAGTCAGAAATGTACAAGTTACAAATTACAAATATGAAATGATGTACAAAAATACAAGAGAAAACACAAATGTACTGTATATATTAACATAAAAGCAGAATACATGGATGTGTCACTATAAACAGTGTACAACAGTATACAGATAATAGAAATAGAAAGGGAAAGCAGCCCTAAAATGTCGGAAACGCTCCTTTAACCAACTTCTGCCTGTTTCTAAATCATAGTTTAAGCGCCTTGACAAGCTAGTGCAGATGACATGATGAGTACAACAATTTAACATCGACACCCAAAGTGTTTCTTCCTCAAAAACATCCCATGACTATTTAGGATGGTATTTTTAAGCGTGGTGACAAGCTGAGGTTTTTGGTTTGTCTTTTTTTCTCTCTCTCTCTCTCTCTCTCTCTCTCCTCTCTCTCTCTCTCCCTCTCTCTCTCTCTCCTCTCTCTCTCTCCTCTCCTCTCTCCTCTCTCTCTCTCCTCTCTCCTCTCTCTCTCTCCTCTCTCTCTCTCTCTCTCTCTCTCTCGGTATCTCCGCCTCCATCTGTTGCTTCTGCTGCTGCTCTAGATGTGAAGAGCTGGCTGGTGATGTTTGGCTTCCAGCTGAGTAACATAATACCAGGCTTCCCTCGACACTCCCTCTACTTCGTGGAGCCTCCCTATGAACTCCAGGCCACACAGCACTGTGAGAACGGGCAGGTACGTCCCAGGACATTACACACACACACACACACACACACACACACACACACACACATACCTTTGTCTTAAGACGGTGCCGGTCACATGACTCCTGTACTCTTCTTAACGGTGCTCATGCAGCAATTTAGGATATGGGATGTTAACTTAGTATAGGACACATTGGGGCAATATTGTATGCTTTGATTACTTATTTGATGTTATTATGCTGGATAAAAGAGAACAGGCTAGTTAGTGTTGATCTCTACTTACTTTATGTTAATTGTTGTCTTTTGTTTTGTTTTATTATTGTTAGTACTGTATGACTGCAGGGAGTCACCAGTTGCATTCAGAATGAACATAAAAAAATAGCTAATTTTGTTTTGTGTAATACCGAACAAATTTTGTTTCAATAATAGTCTTGCTAAAAAATTATAATTTATGAAAGTGCTCTGCACAAATTTTATTGTTAATTTGATTAAATCTAATCATGCCGGATAAAAGTGCTGAATGAATGCATGTCAATTATCCTATATCTGTTAAATACTACATTATGCCATATCAGCCCCAGAAATGTTCCAAAACGTTCGTTACCGGTATGTAAAAAATGTTGTACTGGCAGGGAAGTATAGTTGTAAAGAAAGTATTCTAGAAGTATAGAAGTATTATAGAAGTATAGTAGTCTAGAACGTATTATAGAAGTATAGTAGTACAGAAAGTATAATAGAAGTATAGTAGTATAGAAAGTATTATAGTAGTATAAAAGTATAGAAGTATTATAGAAGTGCAGTAGCATAGAAAATATTATCGAAGTATAGTAGTATAGAAAGTATTATAGAAGTATAGTAGTATAGAAAGTATTATCGAAGTATAGTAGTATAGAAAGTAAAGGATGTGCCACTGACTACGTTATAGCGTGACACCGTTAATCTGGAAGTCTGGTGCCGCTAATTGAGTCTCTCTACGTATGGCGTATGTTCTGGTCAGTAGATACTGATACTGCTGTGTATCTTTTGCCTGTCTATCATCTGTCATGCAATATACTTTGGGAGTGTACAAAATGGACTGTTAACACAATCCAAGGGTTGAGTCGTAATCCCGAGCCGCCGTCTCCTCCTCCTCCTCCTCCGTCCTCTCCAGCTCATCACCGGCGTGCAGCAGGCCGCCGAACGCCACAACCAGGCCTTCATGGCCCTGGAGGGCCGCCTGCTGAACAAGGAGCGGCGCGGCGTCCGCAGGGACAAGCCGGGCCACTGGTTCGGCACCAGCACGCCCATCATCGGCCGCGGTGTGATGCTGGCGCTGAAGGAGGGCCGGGCGGTGGCCGGCGTGTCGTCCATGGCCAGCGACGACAGCCGCAAGGTGGCCCTGGTGCTCAACGGCGCCCTCTACCTGGACGGCACGCACTACACGCAGGACGGCCGGGATTGCCACTTCTTCGTCAAGGTGGGCTCGGCGGACGGCGACCTGCTGGCGCTGGGCCTCACCAACGGACGCAAGGCGCTGGAGGGCGGCATCAACGTGACGGTGAGCGGCCGCTCGAGGCGCGGCGCCACCGTGGAGTTCGCTGCGCCCTCGCTGGTGCTGAGCGTGCGCTACGGGCTGGCGTCGGACGTGGCGGACGAGGAGAAGGTCAGACTGTTGGAGCAGGCCCGGCAGAGGGCCATGGCCGGGGCTTGGGCCAGGGAGCAGCAGAGGGTGAGGGACGGCAAGGAGGGGAGCCGCCTGTGGACGGAGGGGGAGAGACAGCAGCTGCTGACCACGGGCAGGGTGCAGGGCTACGAGGGCTACTACATACTGCCCGTGGAGCAGTACCCCGAGCTGGCCGACAGCAGCAACAACGTCCAGTTCCTCCGACAGAACGAGATGGGGAGGAGGTAACGGCCCGGGGAGACTCGTCCGATCGGACGGAGCCGCGTCTCCCGTCCCGTCCCGTCTCGTCCCGCAGACACTCACGTTCCTTTCGGTTCTTTCCACCCAGCCTTTCTCTCATTCTTGCGCCGCTCGAAATCCCGCGGAGAATAAAAACCGGACTCACGGACAGCTGCAGGGACTTTTGAAAAAGGAGAACTTATCAGAGAAAAAAAAAGTTATTGTTAATTTTACTGCCACGGGGCAAAAAAAACATGTAATGTTTATTCCAGCGTTTGTTTGTTTTTTCCTTGATTTGAGAAACTTTGAGCAAATCAAAAAGCACTGATGAACTTGGACGAGAGGAAAAAAAAGAACCAACCTGTTGCTTAAAACGAATAAGGAAAAATTCCCCTTTTTAAAAAAGATAGCGATATTTTTACCCATATTTTTTGGGTCGACACTGAGGCCGGCGGTCGTGACTACTAGCTACTGGCGGGGGTTAGCGTTGCCACTGGGTTTTCGCGGCGAAAGGCTTGTCTGCATTAAAGAAATTAAAAGAAAAAAAACGCTCTCTTCGGCCAAAGGGACCAAATAAGGGAGGCCGAGCCATCCCCCCCCCCCCCCCCCCCCCAGAGTACGACCAATCACAGCAATGGATCCATGGACGACGTCACATGGGTTGCGCCCGAAATAAACCGCAACAACACAATGTAATACGGCTATTCGGCGACCGAAACAACAACAACAACAACCACAACAACCACAACAACAAACAAACAACAACAAAAACACCACCACCACCACCACCACAACAAGTCATCTCCCCCACTCAGGCGCCACGATGTCCACGGACCTATCCTCCTATCCGCTGAGCAGGACACCAACCACCGGCTTGGGAGAAGGGAAAAACAAAACAGGAATAGCTATACGGAGGAGTAAATAATAAAATAAAACCATTTAAAAAAAAAAGAAATAAAAAAAAGAAATAATAATAATAATAATAATAATAATAACAAAAAGGTGATATTTGTGGACAGTGGTAATCACATTAGCATTGTTATTGTTTGAGAGGAGAAGAGGTGTACTACTACTACTACATACATATGTGTTTTCAGAATACACTAAAGTTCAGGATGTTGCGTATACTGTAGCTGCCGTAGTTTTGTACGTTTCAGTCGCGATAGAATTGTGAGAGTTTCACCGAGGCACTTCTGTACAGAGCGTTCAACAAAAACAAGAAAAACAAAAAACACCCCTTCACAGAGTCCAGAGAACATACTAGTTAGTGTCGAGATCTACTTACTTTGTGTTTCATTTATCCTTTGGTTTTTTTATTTATTATGGTTAGTACTATATGACAATCATAAGGGAGTCACCGGTTGAATTCAAAATGAACATTAGCGAATGAGCTTATTTTCTTTTGTATAATACGTAAACAAATGTTCATTTATTTTTTATTTTTTTTGTATTGTTTCAGTTTCAACAATAGTCTCGCTAAATAAAATAAAAAAAAGAATAATTTATGTAATAAAGTGTTTTAAAACGGTTTATACTTTAAATAAAGTCTTTAAAACTGTGAAATCTGTTTTTTTTTAATTATTATATATATATTTCAATGTACAGTGTATAGATCTACCTTTATGCAGCACAGTAGAATATTGTTCAGAATATCAAGTTTTATATTTCTAAGAGGAAGTGGCTTGTAATGTGCAAATCTTTAGCTGGTCTTACTACTCTAGAGTTTTGTGACACTCGGAATATTCCATATCTACATGATCGGTCCCCCATCCCCCCCCCCCATTTGGTTTTTGACCTGTTTGTTTTCTTTTAAACCGTTTAGTTTGGAAGCAGAAATATGACTGTCCTAGATCCCCCCCCCTCCCCCTCTCCAAACAGCAGTAGCAGTAATGGATCCCTCTCACTGTGAAGAGACTCGTGCTGGATGTCATAATGTACCAAATCAGTATTATTATCTGAGGATGATTCTTATACGCTCACTGAAACGAGACTCTTCTGAGAAACCTTATCAATAAAAAGTACTTGTTTCCTCAACCATGTCCACGCTTTGGGGTTTTTTCCTCCTCACCGTGTCGCTCCTGTGTCTTAAAAAAAAAAAGAGAGACTCTGGCCCCCAGCCCCCCGATTGCCGAGTCGCCATTATGCCAGTCCCAGATCCCTTTGTTTGGACTCCAAGTAACAAGCCCAACTGTCACTGGAACACCTAATCTGATTTCCTAATCTGATTTGACTTCCTGCCCACGTTAGATGTTACCGGAATACTGGAGCTATTCCCCTCCTGCTTTAATACGTGGCCTTTTGTTGTGTACTGATAATAAAGTTAGTTACTCTAATACATGTGTATAATGCTTCAGGATTTGAAATGGTGATGTTGATGGTGACTGAGGCTTTTAATAACACAAGGGGCCACAAGGGGAAAATGGCACGAAAGTGAGGCTCCATAATTGTTAATTAAATCCTCTCTACCCCATTTATTTATTTATTTATTGTATCTTCAAATGGCATTGAGGTTTGTATTTTCCTTCCCCTTATCTCTACTTTATATTTAGGAAGTTGTTTGCTTTACACTTAGACTTAGCACCAGAGAACAACTCTATTTAAAAATGTTACCGCACGCTGTTCTTGATCCAACCATAACACGTGTGCACTAATCTTGTATTCAAGGTTTGACAGGGCATATAATATATATATATAATATATAATGGCAGGTATATTAATAAAACCATTTAATACTCCCAACACTCAGAACAACATGCTATGTGCCAAATCTCCATAGTCAATAAGATCAAAGGTTTACAGCCACCCACCCCCCACCCCCCCCCACCACCCCATGTCTGCAGATAAATCACATGCACTAAATATAGACCAGGCCTGCTTGCTGACATCTGTAACTCTACACTCTCCCCGCATCTCGAGCAGTCCTTGACTCACACTCATCAAAGGATGTAGAGGGAGGAGGGGGGGAGGGAGGGAGGGAGGGAGGGGGGAGGTAACACTTAATACATACATGCGTCTTTATTTCAGATATTGAACCGCTTGGAGTTAATACACCCATTTGATGAATTACCATGTGTCACGTGGAGAGAGACCGGTGTAAAATGACAACATGGCAGGATCATCATCGTCTGCTTTCTATTTTTCTATTTTTTGACCGTGAAGGTTGTGGGAGCCATTTTGTGAAGCCCTGGTCTGATTTGGCAAGCTCTGAGCGGAGGGCTCACTTCATAACCTTTTTTTAGAAAGACTCCTTGCAGGGCCCTCCTTGGCTCCTGTACTCCCCCCTCTCTCTCTCTTTCTCTCACTCCCTCCCACACACACATGACACACGACACCGTACCACATATAACAAGCGACTGACTTATTTTGGGGTAACATCACTTTTTAATACAGGATTATAATTGGGTTTTTTTTTTTTTTTTTTTTTAACAAGCCAAAGACAACAACTTAATTGATCAGAATTCACTCATTTTTGTATTCATTTATTTTCATTTCTTTTTTAGTTTACCTTTTTTTTTTATGGAATGTGTTAAGACGTAATATTTTCATCGAATCACCCTTCGTAAAAAGGCTCAGCGGGAAAGCAGGTGCACAATGTTATGTCATCAGAGAAAAATCACCTTCGCATCGTCCGATCGTCTGTTATTCTTTTTTTTTTAAAACAAAAACAGACGGAAAAAAAAAAACTATGATTCGTCACGCGATTCACCTGAAGACCACACATCGGCAACCTGGGCGGTCAAAGAAAAAGGGAGGGAGAGACGTACATTTCACGCATCGGCTTCTGAAGAGGGCCCTGTAGCTCGTTAGCATCCAGCATGTCGTGCTAGCCGCTTTAGCCGCTGAGGGACCAGGCATGTGAGGTATTACAGAGGCATGGGGGTTTTAGAGAGCGGGCATCTTAAGGTAATAACATCATAAAGTGCAAAGGCGAGCTCCACACTTAACAAGCCTGAGATATATATACATGTGTGTGTGTGTGTGTGTACATGTCTGTGTGTATTTGTGTGTGTATGTTCGTGCATCCATGCATATTTGCATCCATGCGTGTGTGTGTGTGTGTGGGTGTGTGTGTGTGTTAAATGGATGAGTCATGTGTTAACATCATTCATTCATTCATTCATCATCAGTGACGTGTGTCGTCATGTATTGGCGTGAGATCACAGAGGGGAGGAGCCTGAGATCGGACAGACTAGCGTGTACTAAGAAAAGCTTGGGTCTCAAAAAGGTTCTACCCTCGTGGACGGGATCACACACACACACACACACACACACACACAGATAAGCCTCTTCTCCCTGGGGAGGAGACAAGCAGATATCCATGGGAGATCATGATTCAGAGTGGAGGAGGGGCGGGTTTGCACTGGTGGATGAGCGCAGGATACGAAGGGAGGCGGAGTGACTTCAGGTGTGATGGAGCGAGAGAGCGCGAGAGAGAGAGAGAGTCTGATTGGTTTTCAGGCACAGAGAGGGGGAGGCAAATGTGGGAGCTCAGGGCAGGGGGGGGTGGTGGGGGGGGGGTTATGTCAGCATGTCCCACAGGCAGCAGCAGCACAGGGCGGTCCAGCAGGCGGTCAGACACGTGTCTCCGCTGTCGTCTCTCCTCCGTTCCTCCACCACGTACACTGGGGGGGGGGGGGGGGGGAGAGAAGGAGGGGAGAAATAGAGAGTGAGGGGGTGAGATACACAGAAAGAGAAAGAGAAAGAGAGAGAGGGGGTGGGGGGAGACCGAGGAAGGCACATAGGAGAAAAGGGTGGAACGTTTAAGAAAAGAGAGAGGGGGAGAGAGAGAGAGAGAGAGGGGGGGGGGGGGGGGAGAATCAAAGGCAATGTTTAAGACAATTGTCCTGAATGGTCTTCTGTTCTAACAGCCATGTCTACTCTCATCCCCTCTTGTTATGTTAAGCAGGGAAAAGTCTAGTCACCATGACGATGCCATTGTCCTCTATTCCTAAGCAGAGAATCAGAATGCCTTTGTAAGTACCACAAAATTGTATAGAGATCTGTCGATTGCAACGGGCTGTCATTTGAAAGTCGGATGTGTAAGTAAATAGCCCTGTTATTGTGAATTCAAGGAAAGCTAGCATATGCTGTGCTGATATACCTTATTTACTTTATATCCCAGAATTGTATTACAACCTTAACTCTGCTTGTATAGCGAACTCTACTGTTCACTTTATAATTCACTTATTGCATACATTGTGACATATACATTTCAAGAAAAAAAAATGGTGGAAATTACCGTTTGTTACGAAATAAGGCTTTCGTAATATAATTGTGGCAGTTATATTGCAATATCTATATAGAGTCTGGATATGTCGTTGCCACTTTTCTGAAAAACAATAGTCACAGCTCACGTGTGTGTGTAGCACCATTCATTCCCCATCTTCTAAACGGTTATAGGATAGCCAAGAGCTCTAAATTATTAAGGCAACAGGATCATCCGCTGTGCATCGTCACGGCAGCAAACGCCGGCGTGAAGCAACACGCAGTTTGTTTTCCGGAGTCAACACATGGCACCTCTTTGTGTGTTCGCGATGAATAATGTAAAGGTAACAGTCATCTAGCTTTCAGCCCCCCCCATCTTGTTTGAGTCACACACAAACCAGGGGGATCACACACACACACACACACACACACACACACACACACACACACACACACACACACACACACACACACACACACACACACACACACACACACACACACACACACACACACACACACACACACACACACACACACACACACACACACACACACACACTAGGCTAGCTCGCCACTTATCACCACACGCACACTGATAATGACAACATCCAGTTAATCATTGGCCGATAATCGGCCGATAAACGACCGATGAGCTGTTCTCTAGCGAGGCTATCAAGGTGACTCAGGGCTACATTAGCTACATTTTCCACTTACTTTTATCTGGCCTAAAAAGTGCTGACCTCCAGCCACGGAGACTGTAAAGCCTTGCCACCAAGGCACAGTGAAGACATGCTGAATGTGCCCTTTGGAAGCAAACGTCTGCCTTGCACTTTGCATATCATCACCATGGCTCACTCTCGTTTGCAAATAATTTATTGTTGGGACCAGTGGCGGGTAGAGTACTGAAAATATATACTCAAGTAAAAGTACAAATCACTCCCATTAAAAAATGCCTCAAGTAATACTGAAAATTACCTTTTGAGAAACCTACTCGATGTAAACGTAATAAGCTGCCTGGTTAATAAATGACTCCGAGCACAAGTTACTTTGCCAGGGATTGTTGCTGAAAAGGGATTGTCACATTGGGATCAAAAAACAGGTGGTGTTTATTTTTCCTCTAGGCAGCTGGCAACTTGGCATCGAGAGTAGAGTACCTCTCCCCCCCTACACCCTACACCCTATCCCCGCATCGAGAGTGGAGTAGCTCTCCCCCCTACACCCTATCCCCGCATCGAGAGTGGAGTAGCTCTCCCCCCCTACACCCTACCCCCGCATCGAGAGTGGAGTAGCTCTCCCCCCCTACACCCTACACCCTATCCCCGCATTGAGAGCAAGCTAGTTGTAACAAAAGTATTACAGAGGAAAAAGTAGGGTTTAAAAAGAGGAACTTGTTCATTAAGTATTTTTTTCTCATGTGAGTTACTTGCGTTACTTTAAAACCTGTGAGCTGTATATCCGTGTGTGGTTAATCAACAGAAACCAATCCTTTATTTTGATTATTGGTAATCCAATCAAATTATATCCAGCCATGACTCAGCAGGTCTCACCTGTGTTTTTGGGGCCTTCTCCATACATGGGGCCCGGACCGGGCCCTCCCTGCCAACCGGCCTGTGGTTGTGGTGGGTATCCCTGGTAGGGAGGCTGCCCAGCGCCTGGGTAGGGGCCCTCGGGGCCCATGGCTCCAGGAGGGTAGTTTGGGTAGTTTGGGTTAGGCTGCTCCATGTTGACAGGGTACCCCTGCGGAGGGTAGCCCTGGGGTGGATACCCCTGCGGAGGGTAGCCCTGGGGTGGGTAGCCCTGGGGTGGGTAGCCCGGGGCAGTGGGCCCTTGGCCCGTGTATGGAGGCGGCTGCTCGAAATTCATCTGCGGGTCGGGCGGTCACCTGACTGGGAGGAGGAGGACAGTGTTTCAATGCAAAACACAAACCCATTTAGACAGGTAGGTAGTCCTGTGTTGTGAAGAGAGGTTAGTAACGACCGTGTGTGTGTGTGTGTGTGTGTGTGTGTGTGTGTGTGTGTGTGTGTGTGTGTGTGTGTGTGTGTGTGTGTGTGTGTGTGTGTGTGTGTGTGTGTGTGTGTGTGTGTGTGTGTGTGTGTGTGTGTGTGTGTGTGTGTGCAAGGATCCGGTCTCTAGAGTTACATTAGCCTGCGAGTTCCAGTGGGGGCACCTAAGTGATGCAATTGTTGCCTACACACCACACATCATAAAAAGGCACAGGTTGGTGGAAACCAGATCAATCCAATTGCCTCTCTTGCGACCACGGCATATTAAATTCCCCAAGCTTACACGATACATTATGTGGCCCGCAGCATTGCTCACAATGGAACGATATTTCAGATGATCTGTGACCTTTTACCCCGGTAGAGCCTAGGTAAACCAAAGGCTATTATTTGAATGAATCCTAATTCGACTATAGAACGATACCAGCAGGTTGCTCTGTTGTATAGGGACATTGTGAGGCAAGCCAAACTGATACACACACTGATACATACACATACAGGCCAAAGCTGTACTACCATAGAATACGGTTAACGTACCAGTCATGTGGTTGGTATGACTAAACCCTTTGAGAGGCCTCGTCCGCTCGGAATACAAACCAGGCCTCATTGACTTTAACATGTTACAATATGCCTTAAGACTTTAACTAGCATGTATTCTATTTATTACCTTTTATTACTTTTTTTTAAGTCCAAAAAATTACTGATTTCTTCTCTAAGTCTTAATTCATAACACAATTCCAACCTTCCGTCCGATCCAGAACCAATTTCTAACAGCAACATGACGGCTACCCTTGTTAGTGATTAGGTGATTATCTTAACAGGACGATTTGTGTGTTTTGGTCTCAGTATCACGAAGTGCATTCCCCAGACAGAGCAGTACTGCCTCTCTGGTGGGTTGTTGTTTTTATTTTTATTTTAGGTCCATATCATGTAAAACATATTGGCCTGGCCCTTGGTCAACACCTCCTGCTTTAACATACAGAGTCGAAGGGGCGTAGGGCAGGTAGAGTAAACAAGAGTTTCCATATGAGTCCTGTGTGTGTAAATATAAACAGGCCCCATTTACAGTGTGAATAGACCTCTTTCTGATGCTAAAAAAAATATTTAAAAAAAAACACGTACTCAATCGCTCTCCTCTATTTTAGACCTAATTTTGGGTTAAGGAACTACTCCTCAGAAAGGTAGATTGTCTGATGTAGTCAGTATTGGCCAAACCCTTTCATTCATACGAACATTAATGTAATGAACAAATAAATGCATATATGACTTATAATTAATGAATAGATGCATCAGGACACATGGCTATGGCTTGGTCCTCTTCCTATCAAAAAGGACACACACACACACATATCCGGGTATTTTTGCTAAAGTCTTTGGTTAGCCATTAGCTACGCCTAATCTTTTGTCCTAACTCAAAAAACAAACAGACCTGGGCAGATGGCCACCACTCTGTGGCTATGGTTACTCCCAGAGTGGGTTTCCTGGATGGTTGGGTCGTACATGGATGTATTCGCCTTGTACACGGCAAACAAAAACACATCCTTCCCTTCCTCATAGTCTCTCCAAGTTGGCATGACATTGACACCCTACTGTTAATGAGACTGGCTGGCCTAGGTTTGACTCCCCTCACGTAATCCAAGTGTAGTCAGATACACAATACACGTATACAACTATAGCATGATAGTTAACGACAGTTCTCATATTAACAGACAAGCAATGTGGACCTAACTGTAGGTCCTTATGCCTGGATCAAAACATATTTATATATAATATGTAAATATAATATGTAAATATTTAACAATATTTAGGGGAATGGGTCTAGAATGAAGGTGAAGGTGAAATGGCACCCTGGCTCCATTTAAGTGTGTGTGTTAATGAGTAAGAGAGTGTAAAACTGAGAGTGTGTCTCTCACACACACACACACACACACACACACACACACACACACTACATACATACATACATACATACATACATACATACATACATACATACATACATACATACATACACTACAAACATAATGTACATACGTACTGGACATGCTGAACAATTTAAATCCAGTACAATCCTAATAAACGAATAGACTGTTAATAGCAGATTGGAACACTAACACACTATACGATATAATACCACAAACCTCAGCGAAGACTACTTTAATTTCCCATCTGGTAATATTCAGTCTTTCATATAAATATCATGGTAGGCTACAATTTGCTTAATGTGTAAATGAAGGAAGGGAGCAGGAAGAAAATGCACATTACGTGTAGGCCCTATCTGTACAGGAACACCAATGACTACAAGGAACATAATACAAATAATAAGAATAAGAATAATACAAATAATTATACGTGTCTTCCTATTTTTTTGGGAAATCTTAATTGACATAGACGGTTTGCCTGGAGTGTGTCTGGATTAACGGTCTCAAACCGGTTTCCCTCACCAGCCGTGTCTTATTCTAAGTGATGTCAGGTCGCACCTGCAGGCCACAAACCACCAGCGATCCAGTTGCAGTGTCCCTACCCGCCGAATCAGGAATACGAATAAAATACAAAATGCTTACCAAATGACAGACAATGAAGCCACTTACCTTTAATAGAGAGACGGATTGCCCGTCGTACAATTCCCCCTAGTGTGTTTCGTTGGCGGGTATTTCTGTTTCACTGCATTTAGCGACCCCGCCGTCTCATAAAGGCAGTACGTATCAGTAAATGTGCTACGTGACGTCACTCGAACGGGAAAGCAAAGGCGAGGTTTTGTGAGCGGTGTTGGTTGGTGGTGGTGGGGGTTGGATATGCCGAGAGAGGATCCTGACTCGTACCGTTATCCCGGTCAGTCGCAACGTCATTTCCGGTCTCTAGCTAGCCTAACGAGCTGTTTTACGCCTCTTAACAGTCCTACCATGGGGGAGAGAAGATTCATATATTTTTCCGACAATAACAACAACATCATCGTCAAAAACAACTGCAAGGACGAGGAGAGTACCTATGAGGTTTTCACGAAAAATGTACATAGCAAATAGTACATAGCTGACTCTCTATCGGAAGTCCCGCCCTCTCTCTCGCCGCTAAACCCGTGACATTAAAAGTCCCGCCCTCTCTTGCCAGTATTGCTTATTTGGAGCATCCCGTTCCAGGCGATGTTGAGATGATCAACGCCTGGGAAGGGGGAATGGTGCTATCGCTTTAAATATATATATATATATATATATATATAATAAATATGGATAAATAATATGAATACAAGTACCTACGCGTTGAGAATGACATCCAATGTGTAGGAGTAAATTCGAGTAATGACCCTTTGATCTGATTTGACATACACATTGGCGCATATCATAATAGCATATTAGGCCTATATGTAACAACGTCATTCTTTGTATAAATCAAAATGACTACCTCTGAAAGGCTACGCATACCTACACGTTGAGCATGTTAACAGTAACACATATCTGTAACTTGTTCCCTCGCTTGTTTTAATGAGTTAACATACATGGTTGCAGTTCTAACTTTCCCTCAGCAGATGGCAGCCCAAGTACACTTTTCAGATGTATTTCTCCTGGAGAAAAGATGACTGGACATCGTTGTTATTATACATCTATACCTCATCTATACTTACCTATATATTGGATACAGTAAGAAAGTAGGAGGTGCTCATGGATGGGGATGTCAGTGAGGGCATATGTAAGGGCATGTCAAACCCAGACACATTTGAAGCAGCATAAGGTGATTTAGTGTAACTAGTGAGCTATCTAACTAGCTTACAACCGTCTCTTCTTTGTCTTATCAGGGAAAAAAATCAACCCTTATTTAGATAAGAGATGACTGAAGTCTGACCTGGTATCCTAAACTTTAGGAGAAAGTAAGGAGCAAAAGACCAGTTTGAGAAATATGTAAGCCGTTCAAGTTCCTTTAACAGCTTACTGCTATCTCAAGAGTTTGATTATTTCAGACAAAAAATAAAGATCAGTGCAGTGACATCATTGATCTTGAATTTGGATTTGGGTGAGACAAGAATAAGTCCATTTCTTAGAAGCTGAATTTAGGAAAATGGTCAAAATTGCATACTTATATTAAATTGAGCTCAGTTTTGTCTAGGCTAGACCAAGATGTGTGTTTAATTTTCTCTCGCAAGTTTATTTTTCTCGGAAACTTTAGGGAGGACAGTCCTCCCTTTCCTCAATGGAGGAGTCTCCTTTGGTGTATACAGTAAACTACAATACTGCATTACATCAATTCTACATAACCTGGTTACAAGGTACATCACACTGCACCTTTTGTACGGGAATACATTTGTAATTTGCACTACTGTATATGGGCTCCCGCAATATACAGTTTTTATTATAGTTTTATTACAGTTTTTTTAAGAAGAATGTCATGAGGAATAAGTAAGAATGTCATGAGGATTGCTAGACCATTATGTTTTTTAAATATTTTTCAATTTCATAGTTTTCGTTTTTTTATATTTTTATATTTTTTATATTTCATAGCTTTCAATTGTTTGTAAGAATGTCATGAGGATTGCTAGACCATTTCGTTGTACTGGTACAATTACAATTAAAGGCATTCTGATTCTGATTCTGATCTTGTGCCCCCACGCTCTAATCAATCCCAGGTGTTGCCCATCATAATCGGGCCTGCTGAGGCTAATGAACACCTGGGATCTACCCTTCTTAAGGCGGCCGAAGACCGACGTCGGGGGCTTGGTCATTGAGATCCTTCTGCCGAAGACCGATGTCGGGGGTGAGATCATTGAGAACCTTACTGAGAACTTTTTGCCGAAGACCGACGTCGGGGGCGAGATCATTGAGATCCTTCTGCTGAAGACCGATGTCGGGGGTGAGGTCCTGAGAACCTTATGGCTCCCTCCTACTCGAGAACCTGTGTCTCCGCGTTCCACCTTCTGGACCATCTCCCCGCGTCGACCACACCACGTAACCTATCCAACCCTACCCTGTTGTTTTTGAGTTTGTGGGTCTTTCAGTAAAGACATTATCCGTTGTTTTGGGTGTCCTGTCTCTACTTCTGGGTTCTCTCTGGGCACATTTGGCTAGCCGGTCTCGTTGGGTCCTAACAGAATGATCAAGCCCCACAGTGAGCCAAGCCAGGAACCCAGAAGCAGGGAGCGGGACACCATTCGAGTTACGCCAGATTGTCGATTCACCTACTCCGTAACTACGCCAGCTACTTGTGTCTGCGGTTCCTAGCTCCCAGGCTGACCCCCTGTGCCTCTAGTTCCTGGCTTCCAGGCTAGCTCCCTGTGTCTCCAGCTCCTAGCTCCCAGGCTAGCTCAGTCTCCAGTTCCTAGCTTCCAGGCTAGCTCACTGTGTCTCCAGCTCCTGGCTTCCAGGCTAGCTCCCTGTGTCTCCAGCTCCTAGCTCCCAGGCTAGCTCCCTGTGTCTCCAGTTCCTAGCTTCCAGGCTAGCTCCTTGTGTCTCCAGTTCCTAGCTTCCAGGCTAGCTCCTTGTGTCTCCAGTTCCTAGCTTCCGGGCTAGCTCCCTGTGTCTCCAGCTCCTAGCTTCCAGGCTAGCTCCCTGTGTCTCCAGCTCCTAGCTCCCAGGCTAGCTCCCTGTGTCTCCAGTTCCTAGCTTCCAGGCTAGCTCCTTGTGTCTCCAGTTCCTAGCTCCCAGGCTAGCTCCCTGTGTCTCCAGTTCCTAATTTCCAGGCTAGCTCCTTGTGTGTCCAGTTCCTAGCTTCCAGGCTAGCTCCCTGTGTCTCCCGTTCCTAGCGCCCAGGCTAGCTCCCCGTGTCTTCATTTCCTAGCTCCAAGGCTAGCTCCCTATGTCTCCATCTCCTAGCTTCCAGGCTAGCTCCTTGTGTCTCCAGTTCCTAGCTTCCGGGCTAGCTCCCTGTGTCTCCAGCTCCTAGCTTCCAGGCTAGCTCCCTGTGTCTCCAGCTCCTAGCTCCCAGGCTAGCTCCCTGTGTCTCCAGTTCCTAGCTTCCAGGCTAGCTCCTTGTGTCTCCAGTTCCTAGCTCCCAGGCTAGCTCCCTGTGTCTCCAGTTCCTAATTTCCAGGCTAGCTCCTTGTGTGTCCAGTTCCTAGCTTCCAGGCTAGCTCCCTGTGTCTCCCGTTCCTAGCGCCCAGGCTAGCTCCCCGTGTCTTCATTTCCTAGCTCCAAGGCTAGCTCCCTATGTCTCCATCTCCTAGCTTCCAGGCTAGCTCCCTGTGTCTCCAGCTCCTAGCTCCCAGGCTAGCTCCTCGTGTCTCCGGTTCCTAGCTCCCAGGCTGACCCCTTCTGTCTCCAGTTTCTAGCTTCCAGGCTAGCCCCTTGTGTTGCCAGCTCCTAGCTTCCAGGCTAGCTCCCCGTGTCTCTAGCTCCTAGTTTCCAGGCTAGCTCCCCATGTCTCTAGCTCCTAACTTCCAGGCTAATTCCTCGTGTCTCTAGCTCTGAGTTGTGCGGAAAACGTGGAGTGGATTCCAGTTTACTCCGGACCCGACAGAAATCCACCATTTCATCCACAGTAAAAATATAACTGTTTAATGCTACCTGGAAAAAGCTTGCAGCACTGGTTGCTTAGCAATAATATATATAAATGCACTGGAACTTTTCCCCCTATCTCTGCCTGTGCTATCCTCAATTGAATGCCTTGGATTTAAATGTAAACCCCCCCCCCTCCCACTGACAATACTTCTCATCTACCAGCCACCCAAACCCAACTCAGCTTTCATCCCAGAGATGCACGACCTCACTACACTCTGCGCTACCTCTGCCAACATTATAATACTAGGAGACATAAATATTCACGTTGACACCCCCTCCTGTCACTATGCAGCCGAGTTCCTACGCCTTCTGGACTGCCTCAACCTAACACAACATGTTGATGTCCCCACACACACTAGGGGACACACACTGGACCTTGTCATCACAAACTATTAGTAAACTATCAGTGTACGATCTAGGTGTGTCGGATCACAAGGCCATCTCAATGGAGCTGCCGCTCCTGCTACCCCGCACCAAACCCAAGCGTCAAATCCATTTCAGAAATCTGAAAAACATCAACCCCGACAACCCCGACACCCCGAAATTCTCACTTACCTGTATATACATATACCTATTATTATGCTCCTATCACATTTATACCTAGACAGTTTTTAACCTGTAAATTTAAACTTTATATTATATTACCATGCACTTTACTGCAACATTTGCACTCTGGTTAGAAGTTATTTTCGCTGTACTGTACTTGTGTTGTGCAATGACAATAAATTTGAATCTAATCTAATGACTTTGTATCTCCAGCATCTCTCCACAATTACTCCTACATCAGTCAATGAATCTGTGGACTTTTACAATTAGTCTCTGTGTAATCTCCTGGATCTCCACGCCCCTGTCAAAACCAGAACTTCAGTCACTTTCACATGCTCAGCCCCCTGGTACACCTGCGAGCTGCGAAAAATGAAGACAGCAGGGCGTTTCCTCGAGCGGCGCCTCAAGGTTTCTGGACACACTGTTCACAGACAGGCATACCGAGATCACGAAAAGGCCTATGCAAAGTCCCTCAGAGACACACGGTCACTATCATCAACAATAGCCCTGGCAACTCCGCCAGGACAAACTCCGCTGCTCTGCCAGTCTTGACCGTCAACCCCCAGCCCAAACCTACCCAGGCTCTTTGCTGCTTCACTGACATCTCGCAGCGTGAAGTTGAGGCCATCATAAAAAGATGAAACCCTCCACCTGTGCCCTGGACCCCTTTCCCGCAGCCCTGGTCAAATCTAACATTGGTGCCATAAGTCCCCTTTCGTGATAAACCACTCCATCCAGTCTGGTCATGTTCCATCCCGTTTAAAAGCATCAAACCACTCCTCAAAAAACCCTCCTTAGACCCTGAAGTCCTTGAAGCTAATTACAGACCCATCTCCGTCATTTCTATCAAAGGTGCTGGAGAAAGTAATTGCCATTCATATTCACGAACATCTCAAACACAATAACCTCTTTGAAAAATTCCAGTGCCTTAGTCAGGGTGACCAATGACCTGCTGATGACAGCTGACACCGGATCTCCATCCCTCCTCATCCTCCTGGATCTAACTGCAGCATTTGCCGTCGACCATGACATTCTACTCCATCGTCTTCGCTCGACAATTGGATTCTCTGACTCTTCCCTAAACTGGTTCACCTCATATCTCACCGGGAGGACTGAGCACGTCACCTTGGGAGCGGCACAATCACAAACACACTGTGAACTGTGGTGTCCCTCAAGGATCAGTCCTCGGCCCCACCCTTTGCACCATATACATGTCTCCCCTTGGTCGTGTCATCAGCCGGCATGGAATATCGTTCCATTGCTATGCTGATGACACACAGCTCTACATCAGAACAAACCCAACCCCCTCCACACCTCTGCCATCATCCAACATAACCACATGCCTGGAGGAGATAAAGGTGTGGATGAAGCACAACTTCCTTCAATTAAACAGCTCCAAGACTGAAGCCATTCTAGTTGGCACTCCACATCAGGTCCTTTCATCCTCCATCACCAGCATGACCTTCTCCGGTCACAACATTTCACTCTCATCAACTGTTACCAATCTGGGTGTTAAAATGGATCCTCATCTGACCTTTGAGGCCCACATCAAACAAACATGCAAGACCTCCTTCTACCACCTCAGAAATATCGCTAAACTCCGCCCCACACTCAGTCTGTCAGATGCTGAAAAGCTTGTCCACGCCTTTGTCTCCTCCAGGCTAGACTACTGTAATGCACTTCTCATTGGGATTCCTAGCAAGAACGTCCAGAAGCTGCAATACATCCAGAATATTGCTGCTTGGATCCTGATGAGAGTAAGAGAAAGTATGAACACATCACGCCCATACTCAAATCATTGCACTGGCTCCCGGTCTCATTCAGGATTGACTACAAAATCACCTTCTTCACCTTCAAGTCAAGTCAAGTTTATTGTCACTTCACAGTTTACACAAGTATAAAGCAGTGGTGTGAAAATCCCGTTCACACCACCACTAATGTGCAATACCCGACAACAGACAGCAGTTATAAAAATAAGATAAAAATAGAATAAAGTTGAAAAATAAAAATAAAAACGCAATTTATAAAATGCAATATATCAGCACAGAAAAGAGCAATATGTATATATAAAACAATGTAATAAAATATACATTGTTATATGCTATACGCCCTTGTTCAGCAGCCTGATGGCCTGACTGTGGAAGCTATCTCGGAGTCTATTTGTACGGCACTTGATGCTGTGGTATCGCCTGCCTGACAGTAAAAGTGAGTACAGTTCGTGGCTGGGGTGGGCAACGTCTTTTATGATGTGTTTGGCCTTGGCCAAACACCCTGTAAGAACACTCTCGACCTATCAGTGCATTCATGGCAATGCTCCCTTATACATCAAAGAACTTCTCACCCCACAAACCACGAGGGGCCTACGCTCTGAAAAGGCAAACCTCCTCCTTCCCCCCAGGACCAAACTGAAAACCATGGGAGACCGAGCCTTCTGCTCCACTGCTCTGAGACTGTGGAATGCCCTCCCAAACCAGCTGAGGACACCACAGACTGTGGATGTTTAAAAAACATTAATGTCGCTGCTTTTATTTAAACCATTTTTAGTCTGTAGCACTTTTGAATATGAAAAACACTACCTGAAATAGGGACACCCACACAAAACGTACGTACACTAATCTAATTGAACACCAATCAGTCTGAGCCTTAGCACTACAAATAGGCCTCAGACTGGATCCCTAAATCACCACCCATCTCTACAATATACTTTTGTTTTTACAGTGAAATAAATCCAAAAAACATTTGTCTTTTGTTTCACTTGTTTTTCCCTAAAAACAATCTTTCACAGAATCACATAAGCCTGCATGATAAAAGACAGCAGGGTTTTGTATGTGTTGTTGCTGTTTTGAAAGATGAATTGAGATGGTCCATGTGTAATTTTGAATTTTTGTAATTTTGTAATTTTGCACAAGACGTACTACTATACTACTACTACTACTACTACTAGTACTACTACTAGTACTTCTACTACTACAAATAGTTGTACTGCTACTACTACTTCTACAAGTACTCCTACTACTACTACTACTACTACTATACTACTACTACTACTACTACTAATACTACAATTATTGTATGGCAATACTGCTCCTGCCACTATTAGATACTTCTTCAGTCGACCCCACTGATGCTGTAAGATCAGCTGTAAATATGTTGTATCTATTGTACCAGGTCATATGTCCTTCTGCAAATGTTCCTACCTTTCTTCTTCCTCTTCTTTGTTACTGTGCCTTCTTCGTCCTCCCTTCGTCTGCCTTCCATTTCCTCTCATTCTTGCTCCTCCTTCTCTCCCTGATGAGTTGTCTCATCCTGGGTGAGCTGAGGAAGATGCCCGGCATCGCCATGGACACCAGCCTCACGCCTCCCAGCTGGGACATCAGAAGGCTGGCCATGCAGCTGCAGATCTGCCTGATAAAGACCTCTTCCCAAGTAGTCCTCCGTAGATCACTGCAAACATATTTCATTATGAGGTTATGAAGTTCAGCAAGAAGATCAAACGATCAACCCCATCTTGAATCTTAAGAACAGGATACATGATCACTAAATCCAAGCTGCTCTTGTGTGTGAATGTATTGTGGAGGAGCTTAAGACATTTTCTCTCTTCTCTCTGTTGAGGGGCCCTGATCTGTTCTTCTCCATCGTTCGGGAGAAGAACAGTGGTAGCTGGCCCGCTACCACTCAGACAGCCTTAAGGAGACCTCCATCTCCACCCAAGGTAATCACGATGAATGACAGTCTGTACTAAAGAATAAAGAAATCAATATTAAATTAACTTTAATTAAAGTAAAGTAAAGTTGAAAAGCAATAGGTGATATGCCCGTTATATTGAAACCTAACAACAACAACAACTGCAAATGTATATCTTCATTATTTACCATAGTGAAATTCAATTGACAATTAGCTTTTAACAACAAACAATATGTTGCCCAATTTGAGGAGCCCCTAACAGGGGATTGAATCGTATTCATTCTCTCATCTTGTTTTTCTCTCAGCTCCCAGCTCCCTGGAGCAGGAGATGGAGATGAGGCTCTTCAGCCGGATGCTTCCTGAGCAGGTCGGGGAACAACTCTGCCTGATGTTTGGCGCATGGGTCAAGCACTCCAAACTCTTCCGCAGGGCTCTTCCGCCTGTGAGCACCGCAGGGGAGAGCCTCAGGGTGGTCGACCCACCCGTCACCCCGACGTTCCGCGCGGCTGTCCGGGTGGCCCCCAGAAGCAGCACCCCGACACCCACGGCTGGTGTGACCAGTCCCCGGTGGAGGACAATAGCTGTGGTCCTGACGCAACTGGAGACCGGCCTCCTCCAGCGGCTCAGCCAGCGGCAGGAGAGGGTGACTCTGTCTCCACTCCCGTAGGTTCATCCACAGAGATAGACTTCAAGTCTAGCTCTGCATACATGTGCATAGTATAATTAATAACTGATTTAGTTGTAGACATACTAAGTAGTCCAGGTTGTCTTCCTCTGTAAAACAGGACACGGTTCTGGTCCAGCGGACCATTGAGGCAGAGCTCTTCAAAGGCCCGGGACATAATGCCCTCCCCGTCCCAGATTCTCCGGTACCGGGCCTTTGACAAGAGGGTTGTCCAGGAAGTGCACCTGCTACTGCAGAAGAAGGCCACCGTGTACCGGAACAACCTGGTGTTCCAACACACTCTGGAGCGCCTGATGGACCCCGGGCAGGAGGTCTGCTTTAGGATTATTTATACAAGATACAAGACACAAGATTTTGATTGGCCATTTGTAACAAGTACATAGGAATGCTTACTCCCCATTCCCTCCCGCAGTTTAAATCTCAAAAACAATAAAATATACAATAAAATAAACAAAAAAAAGAGCAGCAAAGTTTTTTACAAAAATCTTTCAAAAGCATTTAAAGTGCCAGTAGTGCAGCAGCATCATCACCCCCTGCTGGCCTCCTGCTCCCTGATCGCCTCAGAGGTCCTTGAATACCTCAAGACCTCTGAAAGACCTCTCGCCTCCCCTGAGGTCAGTTATCCCAGATCCCAGTGTAGGATCACACAGGCCATGATGTGGTATCCTACACAGTAACACAGGTTTCTGTTATTCCCGAGTATAACCTTACAAACAAGTACTAGCAAACAAGTACTGGCATTAGGCAGTACAAGTACTGCCTAATGCCCGAATGGTAGATATATGTGGTGTATTTTGATGTAGATTGATCGTAAGTGTTCCTTTTTATTATTATTGCTGAGCAGGAGACTATGGAGGTGAAAAAGAAGAAGCAGAAGAAGAAGTTGTGGTTTTCTCGGATCTTCAGCTTCTTCAAGAAACAAAGAACGAGCCACAATTAGCATGGACACGCAATGTGGACATCTTACTGCACCGCTGACGCAGACATAGCCTAGTCTAACTGGGAAGTCTAACTTGAACATAAAACACCGAACATAAAATGTGTCCCATTTGTAAATGATAACTACTTCTTCTTCTTTTTTGATAACTGATACTGTTGATTTATGGTTTTGCTTTTAAACCCCTGATTTCAGCTTGAAACTATTTATTTTCTCCCATTATTATCTATAGTATGCACTAGTCACTACATGGCTATCATAAAACGTTTCAGTTGAAATGCGCTGTATCGGTCAATACAGAGATTGTGGACAACGTTACAAAAAAGATACGTAATGTCTTATCACAAACACTAGAGGGCAGTATTGACAGTATTCATTGCAGGCATGTCCACACTAAATTCTCTTAAACAGAATCAGCGCAACAAAGTGATTGACAAACGAATGATATTGGTGATGAATGTTTGAGTGAAACTGGTTCAGGACATTATAGTATTTTAATTATTCTGCGATGGAATGCTTACTCCCCATTCCCTCCAACAGAACGAATTTTAACAACAATACTCTACTATGCTATACTAAACTATGCAATACTATACTGTACAATAAACGACCACTACCTACTATATACTTCACTGTATACAACACTATACTTTAACAATAATATAGTATAGTATTGTACACATGTTAAATTGTAGAAATGCATACTGCGGAAGGGAATGGGGAGTAAGCGTTCAATTGTACATGTTGCATATGGCAAACAAAAACATCTTGAATCTACATGTTTAATGTTTGAAATGGTTCATGTTTAAATTATAGTTGAACCACTAGAAATAATGTTAGTTTTCAGGCTAAGAAGTATAATTATTGTGTTATGCTACATTTGAGTATACCAGACAAGAAAGGCAGACGCACACTGAGACAGACAGACAGACAGACAGACAGACAGACAGACAGACAGACAGACAGACAGACAGACAGACAGACAGGTGCAGCAACAAATAATACAAATGTGTTTTGCAACGTTTTGATAATCTTCCTGGTGTCCACTACAGTGCGCAAACAATAATTCATATGAATATGTTAAAAACAAATATGTTTATTTCACCCTTAACACTTAATACTGTGATGTAAAAAACAACAACATTCAAAACCATTGCCGGCGGGTCTCAGGAGGATATCTGCCATTGCACTTTGATAAAAATAATAATAATAATTTTAAAGCGTCCATTACACCGCGATGAGTCATGTAAACCCTTCACAAATTTAAAGTAGACTCAGTGAATTCAGGGGGAAAAAAACCTTAACACTATAACACAGTTGTCATTTCGTTTATGGAAAAAGTCGGATTCGTGAGACCAACGTAATCTAATCATAACGACATCATACCAAAACAACAACATACCAAAAATAAATAAATAATAATAATAATAATAATAATAATAATAATAATAATAATAATAATAATATGCATATGCAATTTCCATGGATAATATAAATATATCAAATGAGCCCTACTAACTTAACCACAAGGTGGCATCATTCTGCACCCAATGACGGCATTACGCAAACGATCTATATTCCTGGTTGGGCTCTGTGCAGCCCAACCAGGAATGGGAAAGTACACGACAAAAGAATGTTTGGAGTCGTGCACTTGGACCCCTAACCGAATCCAATCCACTGAAGAGCCTTAATGAGCCTGAAGGAACACAAGCTGAACATATATCTCTTGGCATGTGCCATCAGAGAGCGAAATGTGGGCCTGTGGATTGGATCTATGGAAACATTCTTTAGAAAAATATTCATATCATATCATATAGTATTTAGCAGTCGCTGCTCCTAATACTAGGATGGGTTAAATGCAGAGACATTCCTTTCGCTGCACTGACAAATTTGAATAATTATTATTATTATTATTATGTTTAAAGCTTAGCCTACTACGTCCATAACATAATGTAAAGTCCAAATGTAGTTCAGCGCACCATGCAGTGTCCATGCAGGAGCTCCACCTTCTCATCACTCCACCTTCTCATCACTCCACCTTCTCCCGGTCATCCTCACGTGACCATGACGGAGCTCAGCTCCAGATCCACACACACACACAACCTCGTTCGCAAACTGGTTGGCGGAGACTGGCAACCACCAAAACAAACCATAATATTTGACACCTGTTCTCTCTGAATGATGGTCTTATTTTAGTAACAAAACGACCCGCTTCCCTCGCACCACCAAGTGGCCAGTTAAGGAGCCGCCACTATTCTAAGACTTGTATATTGTAAGACTTATATATTGTAAGACTTGTATCTCTACATGTTAAATGTTTGAAATGGTTCATGTTTCAATTATAGTTCAACCACTAGAATTTCATTAATACAGTTAATACATTAATTAATACATTCATTTCAGGCTAAGGAGTATGATTGTTGTGTTATACTACATTTGAGTACACCAGACGAAACAGGCAGTGCACACACTGAGACAGACAGACAGACAGACAGACAGACAGAGAGACAGACAGACAGACAGACAGACAGACAGACAGACAGACAGACCAACAAACAGACAAATGTTGCACTTTACTGCAACATTTGCACTCTGGTTAGATGCCAAATTCCTTTCGATGAATTTGAATCTAATCTAATCTAGTCTAGACTGGGGCACTATAGGTACCATAGGGCAGACTGTACCATAGACCGACCCCACAAACACTCAAGCACTATATGAAGCTTTAAACTCAAGTTCAGGAGAGCTGCCGGTCGTACCATGTCTATGTATGTATACACAAGGGATAAACTGTTTACATGGACCTCACCTGAATGGCCTGACCAACACGAGAGACTACATCACAGGGTTTGAATAAACAGTGTTTCTCCATCTGGTTGTTCAAGGTTCTACCTCCCCAGATATAGACGTGTGTGTGTTCGTGTGTGTGTGTGTGTGTGTGTGTGTGTGTGTGTGTGTGTGTGTGTGTGTGTGTGTGTGTGTGTGTGTGTGTGTGTGTGTGTGCGTGCGTGTGGTTCCCTTTATACGTAGGCCTATACTTATGTAGATATCCTCCATCTCCTCGGAGGTCTATTTATGTATATTATAAACTGTATATACAGTATATATTTTTTCATGTTTTTTGTATTTCGTTTTTTTTCATTAAGGAACCTGATAAAGTGCGTGGAAGAAAAAAAAAAAAAGATGCCGTAAAATATTAATTGCTAAACATAATTCGTCCATATCCTATTGTTGTGACTTGTTGACGTAACCTGTGACTCCACCCCAACGGACCATGTAGGATGAGAATGACTCTCACCGCCCACGGGTTCTGCGCGAAAACATCACGAGTTGTGCTGGGAGGATGTATTAAGGAGATAGAAGGAGGGAGGGAGAGAGAGAGAGGAGAGGGGAGAGAGAGTGTACATGTATGTGTATGTGTATGTGTGGTGTGTGCGTGTGTGTGCATTTCACCGTGGGCTCCAATCCTAGCTTCTACCCCAATGATAAGTGAGACAAGATAGACACAAGATACAAGATATTTATTATTGGCCATTTGTAACGTACAGTACATTGGAATGTACTGTACCCCCCGCAGTATGTATAGTGTATGTAGTATGTAGTGATGATGATGATGGTGGGTGGTGGTCCCCGCCCCTCCTCGTATTGGTGTTGTTGTTCATGCAGTCTTTATATATATATATATATATATATATATATAGATATGGGTGTGTATCATGATGGTATATCATCATTGGCTGTATGATCCGCAGCCATTTTAACCCATTGTAAACAAGCGGAGGCTGGGCGGAGTCAGCAGCGGGGCCCTCCTCCTCCTCCTCCTGCTACTGCTGCTCCTCCTCCTCCTCCTCGGTGTAATATGTCTGTCTTCTGCGCACATGGTGGTCACGTTAGCTCGGTAGCTGTTGTTGCAGAGAGAGAGAGCGAGAGAGAGAGAGAGAGAGAGAGAGACATAGAGAGAGACACACACACACAGAGAGAGACACGCCGTGTGCTCGACTTGTTAAAGAGATCTCTAATCCAAAGTGATCTTTCTGTTCGTGTCGAGTTAAATCAAAGGGGTGTACGTTTTGGAACTGTGTGAATTCTGAATCTGGTTAGTTCCCTTTTTTTTGGTGGGGGGGGTTTTGCGTGCAAAAACTTTTTTTGTTGTTTTTGTTTGGGGGGGGCTTCTTCCAGCTTTAAAGAAAGAAAGAAAAATAATAAGCTATGACGACCAACACCAATAAGAGCTGCCCCATTCCCACCAAGATCCTCACCCTGAAAGACTGGTCCCAGTTGCCCGACTGCTACAGCCAGACGCCCGGCGGGACCCTTTTCTCCACCACGCCTGGAGGTAAGCACTGGATGATCGGAGGGGAATTATTCATGCTGGATCAATGGTCTGCTGCTGTTGTTGTTGTTGTTCCGGACTGGCGTGTGTGTGTGTATGTGTGTGTGTATGTGTGTGTGTGTGTGTGTGTGTGTGTGTGTGTGTGTGTGTGTGTGTGCAAACAGCCCGCACAAGACTCGCACGACGCTGCAGGAGTGTATCGCCTGGGCTTGTTTTTAACACACTCCGATGACACTGCTGGTCTGCTGGTCGAATGCTTTACCACGAAACGTATGATATGTCAACAAGGGCAGAACACGAGGGTCGAGTGGACCCAACATATGAAAATACTTGAATTATGGAAGTGAAGAGAACACGTGATCACGTCGCGTATTTGGTGGGATTTGTCACGCGACAGTATTGATCCGGCTCAGATCAGGCTACCCCGTGACCCCCCCCCCCCCCCGCCTGGGAGTGGTGAGCATGCGTTCAGCTGTCAGGGGAGCCGAGTGATCGGCCTTGGCATTGGTCTGCGAAAGGCTGGCCTTCCGCCGTCAGTGGTTTACACACGGTCAAGAACATCATGTACCGAGCAAGACTCCAGGACAAAGAAAACTCCGATATTGCATGCGTGCATGCATGCGTGCAAAACAAACCCACGAATCGCCATAGACGCAGCGCTGCAAACCAGACCAATCGTTCTTGGTGGTTTCTATACATTGTTGAGTTACAAGGGGCCATGCAGGCATGCATGGCAGTGCATGCAGTTTCACCATGCCAGTGCATGCAGTTTCACCATGCCATCGCGATAAGGGGGTGAAGGCCGGGGGTCTGGTCTGTATTGTGTCACTTCACAGGTTAAAGGCCTGCTACTAACCTGCTAGCATTCTGATGCTAGTTTACATTCCAGCTGTCACCCAGCGCTCTGTGCAGCCCCTTTGTCCGAGCAGGCTGCTCACCCAGCCCCCATTGCATAACATGTTTTTCCTTTTGCAAGGAGAGAGAGAAAGAAGACTGAGGGGGGTGGGCGGGCGAAACTGTACATTTCACTGCAGTAGATCAAACTCCAATAAGTGTACACCACACCCATGGTAAACACCACTTGTAAAAAAACAAAAAACATCCCATTAAACCAAGCAGTAGCGTTGTTTTCAGTGGAATGGTTTGGATTGCTTCGCTGGGAGCTGAAATGTGTGCTTCCTGCATTGCACGGCTAACTGTCTGTGGTCGAGTTTTATTACCAGAAGAAGACGATAACAACAATAGCAGCAAGGAGGAACCAGAGTTAAAAGAAGAAGAAGAAAAAATGCAATAGTCAGCGTTATTTGGCAGCAGCAGCGTAACACACAAGCTGCCACGTGCGGCAGGAGTGTCGACTGCCTTGTCCAGAGAGGGAACATGTTCTGTTCCCACATTTCCTAGAACTTGGTGTAGCCTTTTCCTCCTCCCCTCCTCCTCTCCCCCCCCCCTCCTCCTCCTATCCCTGGAGTTGAGAAAGGGGGGGGGGTATGGGCAGCGCATGTTTGATATGCGTCCAGTGGCCCGTGCCCAGTGACAGTCTGCTCTCTTTTCTACCCTTTTACGAAAAGATAGAGAGAAAGGCAAACAAAAGGGCCCAATGCAGAACAGAACTAACCCGAGATATGAACTGTGCCTTTGTGCTAACTGGGTCGGTCTGTTTCATCTCCTCTCATGTCAATACCAGGACTCTTTTCCTTTTATTTTTATTTTTGGGAACGTTTATTTGGGGTAAAACAACTTTCCTCCCCCCCCCCCTCCCCCTTTTACTTGAGAACAGGAACCCGCATCATCTACGACAGGAAGTTTCTGCTCGAGTGCCGAAACTCCCCCATTGCCAAGACCCCCCCTGCTGCCTGCCCCAGATCCCAGGAGTGACGGTACCTGCGACACACCCCATAGGAAAACTGCAAGACCTCAAAGAGGAGATGGAGGACGAGGAGAAAGATCTCGCAGGTACATGAGGCACACTCACTCCTTTCATTGACATATTCAGAAGTCTTAGGGGAACGAGACATGGATTCGCCGAGCAGAATGACCTAGACGAGCAAACAGACGCGTGCACACACACACTCTCTTATATCTAGGGGAAAGGTAGAAACGTGAATAACCAGACTGAGAAACAATGTCATTGGTATGGTTTTTTTTTTCTTTTGGCTTGCTATTTTTAAACCTTGCACTTTTGTCCCTCCTGTTGGTCAGGTGAGGCCCGTGTAAACAGTTCTTACATTTTGTATACAAAGACATGCACAATGGCAGCTGTCCTGAGCTGGAGTTGAAAGCTTCATATAGTGGTTAAATGTTTTTGTTTGTTTTCATTGACTTGACTTGCCAAGGCATGCATGTTCAGGCTAAGGCTCTTAAGTGGGGGGCAAAAGTCACAGAAGTTAATATTTTGTTCGTCACTCTCTGAGATTAACCCTGCTGTCAACAATCTCAAAAGTAGGTCAGAGCTTTCTGTGTGGAGTCCGAATAATTACTTTCTGCTAGGTTTCCTGTACGACTAGTTGTGGTGCGGAGGTATGCGTCAGGTGCACTAGGTCTGGGTTTCATAATAGTGTTCTGTTCTGTTCTACACAAACACTTTTTTATTATTGCTACATTACTTTTTACAACTTTACCTACTTTGAGTCTAAAGCGATTTGTGAGCTAATGCCACCTACAGTATCAGCATGTACTTTGTTATTCATCTGTAGAACACTTATTTTGCTATATCTATCTAATGACGATGCATCAATTAAGGTGGGCGTGCAGTAGGTGTAAGCCAGGCTATTGAGCGTTTGTTTGTCCGGTTAGCTGCGCTAATTAGCTGCCTTGGGATTCTTGATATTTTTTGTATGGATCTATCTTGCAAAGACAACCTGCACCAACAACAACAGCAATAGAACACGGATTAAGAACTCACCTTAATGGAAAAGGTCATGTGTTATGCAAAAAGTAAATACAGCAAACAGGAGGAAACGCATCACATTAATCCAAACATGAGGCAACGGAAACATTTAGCATTGGTATTTTGATTAATAATTAACACGCATAACTACAAATAAACATGTATAGAATGCTTGTCATGCCCTGTGGTACAAGGGAAATATATCGACGATACACCGGTTTCTATTTTTATTGCTAATGTTATACCAATTCCACTGCCAAAATGTTGACGTTTGTAGATGAATGCCCTGGATCCATGTTGGTGGTTAGTGGTGGTGGTGGTTGGGTATGGCAGACGGTAGTCTCGACGCACAAGTTGTAACATAATTCGAATTTGAGGAGCAGTAAACGCAATCTTCAGTCAACATTGCCAGTCCTTGACGGCTGAGTCAAGAGCTGGGTGGTGGTGGTAGTAGTAAATGTAATCCAGTGATATTTGACTTGGGATTGATGCTAGTCCAAACTTGAACGCTAATAATCATGGTTTATTCCCCCCTCTTCTTCTTCTTCTTCTTCCTTTCTATGTCATTTTCTCTCATAGATGACAACCAGTTTGAGATGGACATCTGAGCCCATTCTACCTCCCATGGAGGGAGTGCTTTTGTTCCAGCGCCTCTGTGGTCTCCAGGGACGGTCATGCGCTACATTTAAACTGGTTTCTTTTATTTTATTTTTTTACTACAAAAAAATCCTAATTTAAGGAAACAAAAAGTGTGTGGGCGAGGGGGGGGGGGGGGAAAGAAAGGATAACTTTAGGGTGTTGCTAACCCTAAACAACAAAAATTAAAAAACCCAAAACCAACCAATCATACGATTCCTGTTTTTAAATGAAAAGGATTGGTTGGCTAACACCTCAGAGATGCGGCAGGAAGTTGCGAGCGAGTCGGTTTTTTTTTTCTTCTTTTCTTTCACATTGTATTTTTTAACGTTTTGTAAATAAGAACATGGTTCTACGTTTTTTTTGTTTTGTTTTTGTAAGCGAGCGGAACGTCACTCGTACGCACGGCCGCTCTGTTCGATCGATCGACGGCCGCGTGTAGCGTAGCGGTTAGTTCCCGCGGCAGTTATTCCCAACCCCCCCCCCCCCCCCCTCCCCACTTCCTCAGAATGGGAGGCTGGTTCCCCGTGGTCCCGCCCGGTTGAGGAGAGGGTCAGCTCCCAGCAGAACATGCCGTGGACCACGAGGGTTCAAAGGCTGTGGTGATGACCTCTCTCCCTCCCTCCCACCCTCACACAAACTGTCACATGTATTCCTCCGGTCGGGAGGATTAGCTCAAGATGGAGGAATAACTGCTGTAAATAATTTCAAAAATAAAAAAGAGAAAAAAATCTTTACATTTGTGCCGTTATCTGGTTCTTTCCCGCTTGTTTTTGTTTTTTAAACCTGAACTTTTGAGCTGGGCAGAGCTCCACAGATCAAATTGATCCAGGGCAAAAATCCCTGGATTAATGGCCAGGGCCATAGGTGTTTTATTTGCTTCTAGTACTGCAGTTACTTCTACTGCAGTACGATTATAATTGTTTTGCTCTGTGCTCAGCGTTATCTCCAAAACAAGGGTATAGACCGGCTGTATGTGAAATCCAGATATCTTGGCCGGTCATTTAATGGTATCTGCCTTTTATCACGGTCCTTTTTAGTTTGAAGTGAGGAAGTTGACAAAACATTGAGATACACGTGTCCTTCCCTAGTCCGCCCTCGCCTATCCTCTATCCTATCTCAAACTGCATGACCATGCAGAACAACCTTCTTAACGGCCATAAACATATCAGGCATATTGTATAGCAAAGTGTGTGCATTTGTGTGAGCAACACATTTCACCAACAGTCGAACACGGTTAGACTAATAAAATGCAATAACTTATAAAAATGCCAACAGCACATCTGGTTAAAAACAGATTTATAAATATATATATAGAAACTTTATTAACCCCAGAAATGCAAATTGGTTAACCGCCAGTTTCATTAACACTTTGCCAAAGTCCTATTTCCGGTCTGGAGTTGGATGAAGGGATGTATATAATCTCCGAGGTGAAGCCATGGGACTGTGTGAACGTCTGCTGTTTATCCGTGTGTTTAGGCGTTGTGTAAGGGCCATATGGTGGCCGTTAAGACTCTTTACATTTAGAGAACCTGCCTGAAGAGCCCTGTTGACCAATGGCTACTGAGTGTAGTGTACTGTATGGCGAAATACTTACGCAATGGGTTTGTTTGTTTTTGTCTTATTATATTAAAAGGATGGTGGCTGTAGTAGTAATTAAATGACCCCAAAAATATTTACTTATTCCAGGAAACAAACCTTTTCTTTGGTAGTTTCAAGCTAATGAAGTACGTGTATGTGTATGTATGTGGCTTTGATACATTTGTTGGCAATGTGTTCATTTCTAGGAGTGTCTTATATTGTTTTAATCATGCATATAGTGTGTGTGTGTGTGTGTGTTTGTGTGTGTGAGAGACTGGCCTGATTTAAAAGAGGCTGCACAGAGTCTGGGTGGAGGCGAGGGAGGTGAATGAGTAATGGAAGCTACAATGCATAACCCGTGTGATGGTTTACTTGTAGGATGTGTATGTTGTTCTGTGTGATGGTTGGTTCAGGGGAGGGTGGGGGCTTAGAAAATTACCTAGGCATGTTTTCTGATGCCTCGCTGCACGTGTTAGGGCGTGTGCTAAATGCACATTGAGCCGGTGATTTGACGTTTGGACATGGCTATCTGAACACAACACACAAAACAACAGTGTCGGGAGGATTTCAACAACCCGAAGGTCTGTGTGTGTATGTATGTATGGGTGTGTGTGTGAACTGATAAACGGCTCTCTTGTACTGTAGATACAATGTGGGAGGTCAGCTGTTCCAACCGCTTCCAACCGCTCGTCTCTGACGGGACGAGCCGCCCATGTGCAATGGATCATGGGAATTGGTTCCACTTCCAGAGGACATCGGTGATGTGTCTCCCGTCGTCATTGTTTTAGCCGCTTTGTGGCTCAGTTTAAAAAAAAATCACAGCAAATACACAAGAAATCAAACTGAGCGTAGTCTTGTGTTTTTGACTCATGGATTTCTGCAGGAACATGCAGAAATATATATTGAATATTACCTCTTACCAGAGACCTAACTTCTTTATTGTTTGGGGTGTTTGATGCACTGGTCAATTGTCAATCTTTCTGTATACCAGTCACATCACCACCTCGAAACACCCCCGGAACATGTTGCATCCTAAATATACACTGTGGCTATAAGTTTCAATGCCATTCTTACGTGTTATGTATACTCGGTTAGGTTTCAGACAAGCTTCCATCCATCCCACAAGCACATATTGAAATCATGTCTTCCCTAACCCTATCTTTCACACCCTCTCTTTTATATTCATGTACAGTACAGCCAACTACACACTGTACATACATCACTACCTGTTAAATACTTATGCTTACTTACGTGTATATATATATATACCTATATATATATACATTATTATGCTCATATCCCACACATACTCTAAGTAATCTTATAACTGTTTTTATACCTAGTAGACTGTCTTTTAGCAACTGTAAACTGTAAATGATACATGATATGCAACATTTGCACTCTGGTTAGATGCTAAATTATTTTCGCTGTACTGTACTTGTGCTGTGCAATGACAATAAATGTCAATCTAATCTAATCTAACATAGCGCACACCAGTGTAATCAGTGGTAATGTGTGAACCACGACGTGCTCACAGAGGCCTATTTTGTCTGGTTTGCTCGTGATTTATTCAGCCTTCAAACAACTCCCACTTGGAATTCTGTTATGGAAAATGTTGATCCCTGACTGTAAACAGGTTTAAATTGCGTAAGCACCACCACCACCACCTCCTCCCCCTTCCTGGTACCCTTTCAACATGTGCCTCCTGCCCTGTTGCCCTTTTCCTTACACAAAATATGCATCTCACTATGACCCAGCGTGCCCCCCCCCCCCCACACACACACACACACCCCTCATCCTTGGCGGAAGTCATTGGTAAAGGCCGGACTCAATTGCCGGGGTAACGGTATAAATAGAGGCTCAAACGGCTCAGAGGTGTGTGTGTGTGTGTGTGTGGGCTCTGTGTGCAGGCTGGGGGGGGGGGGGGGGGGGGGGGGTAGGTGGGCGTTGTAACATCAGTTATGCACGTACACATGAACACATAACAACAGCTGATGACATTGCATTAGGGTTTAGTGTGTTGTTCCTTTTCCGATTTGTTGTTACTTTCCACGTCTTGTTTTCCAACTCATCATTTCTTTAAGCTTTAAGCCTAGGCTGCGTTAGTCAGTGTGTTGGGAGTAGCGGCAAACACATGTGATTCTAACAAGGGTGTATTTGTTTTACACAGTGGTTCATGCTGTTCCAGGGTGTGGTGCAGTGGTCGCCACAACTCCCTTTTGCCAAAGTAGTTCCCATGACAGCTGCTGGTCGTGAAAGTGATGCCCGTGCCACGGTGTCTTCGTGTGACACACCACGTGACACGGGGCTGGGATGGGGTTTCCCCATGTGCCCTGCTAGTGTCCACCAACTGGACTATGGGGGTGCAAGTGTTGAACCAAACTATCTAAACTACCAAACTAAAACCAACTATCAAAATAAAGGCTACGTGTTGCCCTTGATATATAGATAATGTATGTTACCATAACATCCTGGTCTTAGCATTGGCTATTCATCAAGATTGCAATTGAACATTGATGAACAATGACCAGAGACACCTATAGGGAGATGTTGATTGGTTGTCTCATTCAGATAGATCAAGTTGATTCACTGCACGGTTATGACAGGTTTAAGACCAGGGACAGACCCTGATGACCTCAAAGGGGCTATTGATTACATTAAGAACATTTGGCCACTAGATGTCACAGCCCCCACCCGTCCTCCATTGCATTCAATGGTTGCCAGTGTGTTGCACAACGTGCATGTTTCCTGGTGGACGAGTGAGTCTTTCGTGGTAGAGCAAAAGCTGGACCAATGTTCACCTTCTGGTTGTTGTTGTTTTTACACATAAATAACTTAACTAACGGCTCTTGACCGCCGACTACACAGAGATAGCACGTGACACCAACGTCATTATACCACGTGACGCCAGCGTCATTATACCACGTGACGCCAGCGTCATTATACCACGTGACGCCGACGTCTTTATACGCTCACAACATCCGACACAGAGATAAACTAAACATTAATCTCGGACCCGTCAACATTGTTTTAGTGATTATTTCACAATCATGTTTATTTATTTTCTTCTTTTTTTTTTTAAATTAGTTACTTTTATTCCACACCTATCTTAAAGCTCTACATTCGTCTACATACAAATTGACAATTCTAGATCATATCTAGTAGTCTATCAAAATAATGAACTTTAAACCAGTATTGCCTAGAGATCGCAATGTTCAATGTTATACTCGTAATAATGCATGCATATGTCTGCCTTTGGCTGGGCCTATATTCTTTCATTTACGTGTGTGTTGCAAAGCTACAGGGGGTGGGGGCAGTTGTGAAACAGGCCTACTCGTTGAACCTGTTGAACTCATTCAATGTCATTAACCGTTTTTAAATACAAGTTCATCAAGTTACACTTTGACAGTGAGTTACAGTTTGACAGGAGTGCCGCCTGATGATGATGTCTTCACTCCAAATACAGGAATGAGTTGATAATACTACTTGGTATGCTATATTTAAGGAATGCAATTCAATCTAAAATATTTTTCAAAGCACTGATGTGTGTGTGATATCACATTTTAGGCAACACCGAGAGAAATATCCTCCCCTTAACCACCAGAGGGCGCACTAGACGCTCTAAAGAAAGGGGGAAGGATTGCTGCATTTTGACCACACATCTATGATCATCTGTTTAGCTCTTAATGTTTTTGGTAGTAAGAGTTAAGCAATGAATGACATTTTATTTTTGCATTATTTCTAAATGATTTGTAGTACAAATGTAATTCTTACAAGCAAGAATTACATGTAGACCTACAAATTTCATTCTTACGAGTAAAAATGTAACTATTTCTAGTGACGATTGATTTTTCACTAGTCATACATTACCATTCACTTACATTGAAAATATACTCTACTCCTATCTAAATTTAAATTCTAACTCATTCTTACGGATGAAAATCATACAACTTAAATTATTGTCACTAATACTATTTGTATTCTTACTTCGCAAGAATACTGAGAATACTTCTTCGTAAGAATACATAATGGGTAAGATCATAATAGAAAGAGTTTACTAGTCGTAATATAATTGGATATATCTAAAAGTATGTTTTGGATAAAACCTCCAGACCTAGATTTCTAGTTTACAAATCGGTAGTCCCGCCCACCTTGTCCTGATAGGCTACAGCAGGCACCTGAAGCCACCTGATACACATCATCACTAACCAACATCACTCATCCTGTGCAGTGGCAACACCACTGCACAGGATGACAAGACAAGACAGGACAAGAAAGAGGGTTGTGAGGACGGCAGAGAGGATCATCGGGTGAGCACAGATGTCGAAAGAAGGCCATGTCTGTAATATATTGAGATTGTACCACTATGTTTACATAGAAACCTTTGTTCAGGAAGTCTGTGGTGCAGAGGTGCTAAAAATGAACAGAAAAAGGAGTGGGGGAAATCACCAAGACCAAGATAAGCACACATCACCTGCAAAGTGAGGAGCCTGAGCAGCAGTGTTCCTTTAACATGTTTAACCTCAGCGAGCCTAGGGCTGAGCCCATCCATGCGACACTACAGATAAATGGGAAAAACTTGAAAATGGAGGTGGACACTGGTGCCTCAGCCTCAGTGATAAGTCAAGACACCTACAGCAAGTTGTGGTGCTCTGGAGGAGCGCCTACACGTAAAGAGAGTAATATCAAGCTGAAAACATACACTGGTGAGTGCATTCCACTTTTAGGGGCTATAGAGGTGGATATAGAGTATCAGGGGCAAAAGGCTGCACAGTGACTGCTTGTGGTCAAGGGGGAAAGGCCTAGTTTGCTGGGACGGGACCTCCTACAGAAGATTCAGCTGAATTGGGAGGAAATCAAGCATATCAGAGTAATACCAGACATCCTATCAAAGTATGTAGATGTTTTTAAAGATGAGCTGGGCACCCTCCGAGGCACAACAGTGAAACTGTATAGACCCCACGCTTTTTCAGACCACGCTCAGTGCCATACGCCATAAAGGCTAAAGATGGAGAGTATGGCGCCGTACGAGATGGCTGCCGTGTCGCGAGCTCCCGCACGACTACGCAGTTTTTTGTTATAAATTATTTTTATCGTGACTATCTTTGTTCAGGAAGTTAGCAGCACGTTCATTTATAACTTTTGCACACTTCTGGAGATCAGATCGACAGTCGCTCGCCGCCTACCAGAGTTTTTTCATTCTTTCGACTCAGACGTCCCGCCCAAAGTCACAGCTGGATTATCTCCGACCATCTTGGGCACGATTACACGCAAGCGTCGCAGGAAGAAGCGAGGGAAGCGAGCCGACGTGCTAGTCAGGCTGAGGTGTCGATCCGATCGCCCCACACTACCCACCTTCTACTGGCTAATGTACAGACTCTGGACAATAAGTTAAGCAATTCCACCGGGAAACTAAGGACAACTGTATCATCTGCCTTACGGAGACATGGATGTCGGAGGGGGTTACCGACGCAGCTATCGAGCCGACGGGATTTTCCGTCAATCGGGGGGACAGAACAAAGGCTCTCTCCGGTAAAGATCGCGGAGGGGGTATGTCTCATGATAAACATATCTTGGTGCAACCAAAGTCATGTACATCCCCTCAAGTATTTCTGTTCCCCGGACCTGGAGTACCTGATGCTTATGTGCCGTCCATACTGGCTACCTCGGGAGTTTACAGCGGTAACCGTGACCGCTGTTTACATTCCCCCACAAGCCAACACGGACACAGCGCTGAAGGAACTGTATGGGGCTATCAGCGAACAGGAGTCGGCACACCCTGAGGCTGCTCTCATCGTGGCGGGGGACTTCAACAAGGCAAACCTGAAGAAGGTTCTCCCGAAGTTCTACCAACACATAACGAGCAACACACGGGGTGAGCGGATCCTCGACCACTGCTACACCCCCTTCCGTGATGACTACAAGGCCCTCCTCCCCCACCGTTCGGCAAATCAGACCACCGCTCTATCCAGACATCTTCAACCTCTCCCTGTCCCAGGCTGTTGTTCCCGCAGTCTTCAAGATGTCCACCATCGTGCCTGTCTCTAAACAACCCAAGGTAACATGCCTGAATGACTATAGACCTGTAGCCCTCACCTCGATTGTCAGCAAATGCTTCGAGAGGTTGGTCAAGGACTTTATTTGCTCCGTGTTACCTGCCACGCTGGACCCATGGCAATTTGCATATAGTCAAAACAGATCCACGGACGACGCAATTGCCATGGCCCTCCACACTGCCCTTTCCCACCTGGAGGGAAATAACTGTTATGTGCGAATGCTGTTTGTGGACTACAGCTCAGCGTTCAACACGATAGTTCCTGCCAAGCTCGACATCAAGCTTAGAGGTCTAGGCGTGCCCCCATCCACGTGCAGCTGGATACTGGACCTCCTGTCGGACCGCCGCCAGGTGGTGAGGATGGGCAGCACCACCTCAGCCACTGACCCTCAACACGGGAGCCCCCCAGGGATGTGTGCTGAGCCCTCTCCTCTACTCCCTCTACACCCACGACTGCATGGTTATGCACAGCTCCAACGTCATCATCAAGTTTGCTGACGACACGACAGTGATGGGCCTGATCGCCGGCGATGACGAGACAGCCTACAGGGAGGAGGTTGGATCGCTGGAGCAGTGGTGCCAGGAGAACAGCCTCGCCCTCAACGTCAAGAAGACCAAGCTGAGCTGATCGTGGACTACAGGAAGCAGAGAGGAGAGCACAGCCCTATCTCCATCGACAGTGTTGCAGTAGAGAGGGTCAGCAGCTTCAAGTTCTTCGGCGTGCACATCTCCGAGGACCTCACATGGTCCACGCACACCACACACGTGGTGAAAAGGGCCCAACAACGCCTGGATTTCCTCAGGCGTCTGAGGAAATTCAGCATGGGCCCCCGCATCCTGAGAACATTCTATACCGGCACCATCGAGAGTGTTCTTACAGGGTGTATCACCGCCTGGTACGGGAACTGCACCGCACTCGAGCGCAGAGCGCTTCAAAGGGTGGTGCGAATGGCCCAGTATATCGTTGGAGGTGAGCTCCCCTCCCTCCTGGATATATACAACCAGCGGTGCGTGGCCAAGGCCAAACGCATCATAAAAGACAATGCCCACCCCAGCCACGAACTGTATTCACTTTTACCGTCAGGCAGGCGATACCGCAGTATCAAGTGACGTACAAATAGACTCAGAGATAGCTTCCACAGTCAGGCCATCAGGCTGCTGAACAAGGGCGTATAGCATATAACAATGTATATTTTATTACATTGATTTATATATACATATTGCCGTATATACATATTTCTGTATAAATTTCATTTTTATTTTATATATTTAACTTTATACAGTTTTTTGCTTTTTTTTAAACTTATTTTATTCTATTCTGTTTTTATTCTATTTTATCTTATTTTTATAACTGCTGTCTGTCGTCGGGTATTGCACATAAGATTTTCACTCACTGCTTTATACTTATATTATATGTATTTAACTGTGAAGTGACAATAAACTTGACTTGACTTGAAGTGGAAGCAGAGTTGAAGAGGCTGCAGCAGTTAGGTGTCATCGAGCCTATTGAGTTCTCGGACTGGGCAGCACCGATTGTGCCAAGGACGACGGCAATGACATTGCCCACCCCAGCCACGAACTGTACTCTCTGTTACCGTCAGGCAGGCGATACCGCAGTATCAAGTGCCGTACAAATAGACTCCGAGATAGCTTCCACAGTCAGGCCATCAGGCTGCTGAACAAGGGCGTATAGCATATAACAATGCTATTTTTATCTATTTATATCTTATTTTTATAACTGCTGTCTGTCGTCGGGTATTGCACATAAGATTTTCACACCACTGCTTTATACTTGTGTAAACTGTGAAGTGACAATAAACTTGACTTGACTTGACTTGATGTACGTATCTGTGGGGATTACAAACTGACCGTAAATCAGGCCTCACAGCTCGACACCTATCCTCTGCTGGACCTGTTTGCTACACTATCAGGTGCCAAAACATTCACAAAGCTGGACATGAGTCATGCGTACCAGCAGCTGCAGCTGGATGAGGACTCTAAGCAATATGTGACCATCAACACACACACAGGTTTGTTCAAGTACAACCGCCTTGTGTTTGGCGTTGCATCCAGCCCAGCTATTTTCCAACGCACCATGGACAATATACTGCAAAACATTCCCCACGACATTCGACATTCTGGTCACAGGCAGAACGGAGGAAGAGCATGTGAAAAATCTAGACCAGGTGTTGAAGAGGATGACAGAAGTGCAGTAAGTACGTGTTCCAAGCTCCCAGTGTCACCTACCTGGGCCATCGGATTTCAGCTCACGGTCTCTCTCCGGTAGAAGAGAAGGTGAGAGCGATAAAAGAGGCTCCAAGTCCAAAGAACGTGACAGAGCTCAGGTCGTTCTTGGGCTTAGTGAACTACTACGGAAAGTTCTTACCGGACCTCTCCGCTCTACCAGCTGCTGCACACAGGCTGCTCATGGAAGTGGCAGCAAGCTCAGGAAACGGCTTTTCAGCAAGTAAAAGGACTGTTACACTCTTCATGACTGCTGGTGCACTTTGATCCGGACAAGGATGTTGTCCTATCCTGTGATGCGTCTCCCTATGGTGTGGGAATAGTCCTTTCTCACCAAATGGAAGACAGAACTGAAAATCCGGTCAGCTATGTGTCACGTACACTCACATCGGCAGAAAAGGGGTACTCACAGTTAGAGAAAAAAGGACTAGCTGCACGATGCCCACCCTGGGGTGTCCCGGATGAAAAGCCTCGCCAGATAATTTGTGTGGTGGCCTGGGATGGACTGCTCCACTCCACCCGTGGGAGTGGCCTGACCGCCCGTGGTCCAGACTCCACCTGGATTTTGCTGGACCTTTCATGGGTCACATGTTCCTGGTGCTAGTGGACTCACATTCAAAGTGGCTGGAAGCTCACATCATGTCAAACATAACGGCCCCAGTCACTGCAGACATGCTCAGGAGCATCTTTGCCACACATGGACTGCCAGATACTGTGGTGACTGATAATGGGCCCACTTTGAGAAGTGAGGCCTTTCAGGAATTTATGGGAAAAACGGAATCCGTCATGTCCGCACTGCCCCCTATCATCCGGCCTCAAACGGTCTAGCAGAAAGGGCTGTGGGCACTCTGAAAGAGGGTCTGCAAAACATGTCAGGACCTTCACTGGAAACTAAGCTGCACCGGTTCTTGTTTCAGTACAGGATCACTCCTCACACAACTACGGGAGTGTCCCCAGCTGAGATGTTAATGGGGAGAAGGCCCAAATCTCATCTGGATCTACTCCACCCAGACATCGGAGCGAGAGTCGTCTGATCACAGGAGGAGCAAAAGGTAAGACGAGACCTACATGCTAAAGAGAGGCTGTTTAAGCCAAGAGACTAGAGACAAGAGTGTGTATGTTAGAAACTTTGCCAGGGGTTCACCCTGGTTGCCAGGTGTCATTCACCACCAGTCAGGTCTGGTGTCATTCGTAGTGGATCTGCAGGAGGGACGGCAGGTTCGCAGGCACCAGGATCACCTGGGTGTCCGCCATGATGCGAGAGAGAAAGAGCCTCAGAGCATTGCACACAAGGACAGAGTGTGCAGCTCTGGTGACTGTGTTGTGGTGTCCGGAGCACCAGAGCATATGGATGAGCTGTCTGTGCCACTGGATGGAGTCAGTGCAAACTGAGGGACTGTCTGCACAGGCTGCCCCACCTACCCCTACCCCAAACCTGACCAAAAAAGAACAGCCGGTTCCTGGGTCTGGGGTCACCACAGCAGAGTTGAGAATATCAAAGAGGCAGCACAAGCCTCCAGATAGACTGGACTGTTGAACTGCTCACACACACTCTCATACATATTAAAAATAAATTGTGAAATGTGATGAGAAAGCACTTTTGTTATTGTTGTTTAAGAGATGTTATGGTCAGCCTGTCAGTTATATTTTTGGTAACTGAGATAACAAAGTCTGTTCATTGTGTTTCTGTCTTAGAATAGTGTTTTACTTAAAGGGTGAGAAGTGTTATATATTGAGATTGTACCACTATCTTTACATAGGAACAGGAAGTCCGTGTACCCTCCGGACAGGTAAGCGTGTGACCCGGCCGACCGTGTCATGTATATGTTAAACCATCGAAGTCTTCTCAGTAAAGTACCTAAACTGGAGTACAAGTCTGCGTGTATTTAATTACCACTCAGGTTATAACAATGTCCATCATAAAGGACTGCAACCACCCTGGGCACCATCTCTTCTCCCCCTACTGTCTGATAACGCAGCATCCATACAAGTACTACCAGGTTTAAGGATAGTTTTTATCCACAGGCAGTGTGCCTACTGAACTGCTAGGAGTGCTGCCACTATCATAACATTGTCATTAACATTACACTTTTATACTTTGCTGGACTTTCTGGACTCATTACAGCTACTGCACTGTATTCATGATGCTGCTGCACTACTGGCACTTTAAATGCTTTTTAAATATTTTTGCACAATTCAATAGATGTTCATACCATCTATCAGTCGCTTTGCTGTCCTTTTTTGTTCATTTTTATTGTATTTGTATATATTGTATATTATTGTATATTTATGTATATTGTTACAAATGGCCAATAAATATCTTGTATCTTGTATCAATAACTTGTTATTGGACTTCCTAACCAACTGCTGACCAGTCAGTCAGGTCAGACAATCTCACTTCCTCCACCCTCACCCTGAATACCGCAACCCCCGGGACTGTGTGCTGAGCCCTCTCCTATAGTCCCTCTTCACCCACGACTGCATTTTTGTACACGGTACAAACACCATCATCAAGTTAGCAGACGACACATTGGTGGTGGGCCTCATCAAAAACAACGATGAGGCAGCCTAGAGGGAGGAGTCCAGCAACCTGGTGGTGTGGTGCACTGACAACAACCTGGCCCTCAACACCAAGAAGAACAAGGAGCTCATCGTGGACTTCAGAAAGACCAGAGCTGGCGTGCACGCCTCCATCCTCATCAACGGCTCAGCAGCGGTTCAGCTTCAAATTCCTGTTGGTACACATCTCCGAGGATCTCTCAGTGACCCTCACCACTGCCTCACTGGTCAAGAAGGCTCACCAGCGTCTCTTCTTCCTGAAAGAATTTTAAGAAAACCCACCTCAGTCCCCCCAGATTCTGGTGAACCTTTACCGGTGGGCCATTGAAAGCATCATCACCAACTGCATCACAGTGTGGTACAGCAACTGCACTGTCTCAGCCCGGAAAGCGCTGATGAGGGTGGTGAAAACCGCCCAACGCATCGTGGGATTACCACTCCCTGCAATAAAGACTACCCACCACAAACGGTGTCTGAAGAAGGCACGTCAAATTTTCCAAGACTCCCCCCACTTTGCCACCCCGCTTCTGCTGCCCACCGTTAGAACTCTGAACTCTGTTCACTATCATCATCAATGTCTTCGACTGCCTTGCACTGTAATAATAACTCCCTACCTCTACCTTTAGCTTACATATTTATTGTTTACATACCTGTATGATAGCCATGTACATTTTTACTGTACTTACCATCAATGTTCCCTCTAATTTTTCATGTGTCTGGGCATACACACCAGCTCCCTGAGCACACTGAGGACCACTGTGAGCAACATCAGATGTGCATGCTGTGGCCACACACCAGTTCAAAACTTGGATCATAGCAAGTTACATGGCTTATTAAAAGAATCAAATTACAGCAGCAATTTTCACTAGTTTACTTTTAATATAAGTGATTTGACAAACTTTAAAGGAAAAAGACAAAAATCTTGTTGTTCATGAGATGTGTAGTATGTTTTATGTGAGAGTCCTGCTTGGCCATGGGAAGAGTCTTGCTTTGGCCTGTGTGAGGTCCTGTTGTGGCCTGTGTGAGGGTCCTGTTCTGGAGGAAATGATACATATACACCTTTCAGACATAACATTTTGTTCACATTAAAACATTCACATTTTGCACAATGACGTGTGCTGTAGCTTGTGATACAGTGTAAATTCCTGTAACTCTGTCTGTAAAATATGTAATTACTCAGTTTTTTATTATCATTTCTACTACCCATAAATTATCTAGTAGTAACATAATTTAATGATTAATATCCATAAACAAAAAATATTAATAAATGTCACTAGAATATGCACAAATCTGACTTAAATTTTACCTTATTTTTCACGTCTGTCCTTCTCACTTCTCCAATGGTTGTACACTTTGTCCAGGTTGATGGCTTTGTCTGCTTCTTGCTTTGACTTTATGACTTTGACTTTATGCTGGTCCAAATGTGCCACTTCAAGACGATTTCTGGATGCTGTTTTGATATGATTCATTAAACTGAATCCTCTTTCACAATCTGCACTGGAAGCTTGAAATGTAGCACAAATATCCACAAGCTGTGAGATCTCCTTTAGCTCCTCCGCCGCGAATGGGCAGGGCAATAGTGTCAATGCTATGATTGGCTGCGTAGCGTAAGTGAACCGAATCGTATCATTGGCTGGACACCTGTCACTCACTGAGTTACGTTGCAAAATAGTACAGAAAACAAAATTATTATTATTATTATTGGTTTAATTGATTAGATAAGATTAGGACTAATATTAGATATTAATTAATACGTTTATGTTGAATTTTATTTTATGCGCTGCATAGATTTTCTTGTGCGCTGAGAATGTGCGAGCAGTGCGCGATTGCCCAAGCGCGCAGCTTAGAGGGAACATTGCTTACCATATATATATTAATCTTCAACTGTGGACACAACTGCATATCCCTGCTCATTACCTGCTGAATATACATTTATATATTTATCCTGTCTCTATAATTGCATACCCCTGCTAACTACCTGAATACTTGTATACTTACCTGTGTATATATATATACCTATAATTCTGCACATATCTTATACATACTTGTTATATAGTTATTTTATACCGTTTTTATACCTAGTAGACTGTCTTTACATCTTATTTAACCACTGTATTTTATATACTACCATGCACTTTACTGCAACATTTGCACTCTGGTTAGATGTACTGTACTGGACTTGTGCTGTAGTGCAATGACAACACATTTGAATCTAATCTAATCATAAGAGGTGCCTCTGAAAAAAAATCAAGATCAGCTGGGAAGATAAACGCTCAAAACAGCATCCTGGAGGAGGCTTACATCCCCATCATCACAGCCATCAACGCCCAACACCAGATGTACAGGGCATGTCTTCCGTATGCCCGACTCTCTCCCAGCTTCTCATAGCACAAAGTTCCCTGGGGGGACAAAATAAAAGGTACACATATACAAGGACATTAAACATTAAAGCCAACATCAAAAAGTGGCACGGAAAAAGGCCCAATCTAAACTTGTATTATGATGTCATAATTAAATTAGAGATATCTAAATGTAATTATGGCCATAGTCCAAACATGTAAATTATTAAACAATGAATGTGACATGCAGGTCTGTGATTTGTAAGAGTAGAACATGTACTAGTGAGAACATAATTCTTACTAGAAAGAATTCGATTGGTAGCCAGCTTACTAGGAATTACATTCTTACTCATAAGATTTAGTTAGAGAGTAGAGCATTCTAACTATTAAGAATTGAATTGTAGATAAGAGTAGGATTTTCAATGTAAGTGACTAGAAAAAATGCAATTGGTACCAGAAATAATTTAGTTTTAATGGTTAGTAAGAATGGAATTGTACTAGTCAAAAATGTGATTCTTACTCACCTGGAGAGAAACAAGATGTACCCTATGCTTCAGCTTTGGTATCGATGATAAAATTAAATGTTAAAATGTAGAACAGTGACAAAAATAATCATTAACTTATAGACAGACAACAAAGACAAACCACATACATCACCGAATGAAAACATTAACATTACAAACACAAGGTAGATTAACAGTTAAGTGTGTGTGGATCACCAAATACTATCAGGTACAAACATCTAAACAGCAGGTTTAACAGTGGGCTATATACACGGTGACAGCTTCATTGATAACAAGAGCAGTCCATCTCAAAGTAAGAAGTATATGATTTACTATTAAGCCAATTGTTTTCTTGGTCAGCGGGACGGAGCCTAACTTGTTGATAATTTGAGGTTAAAGGTACAAGATGTGGCAGCTAGAAGATAAGGAGGATGATTAAAATGACTACAATTAAATATAAGTTGAAGCCAGTGAATGTGTAGTCTCACATGTAGAGATGAGGTAGACATTTAATAGGCAGTTCGGAGACAAACAGGCAGACACAGGCCCTACCAGCCCTCTGGTGCACGTCCTTACTTGATGTTTTTGCTTTATACTATTCAATCTGTCAATCAACCAAGCGCTTGATTCAATCAAGTGTGTGTGCGCATGTGCATGTTTGTATAGGCCTGTGTACGTGTATGCATTTTGCCTTGAGTTGATCAACTAAAGCAGCCACTCGTGTTCCTACATTGCATTACAGTCGCAACCTCCACAAGAAGACATGTTGTGCGAATGTGCTACGAATATTTATATCAAACCGTAGAATGATATTTAGATACTTTTTTTTTCAGCCAGGGCCCATTGTGATCAAGCGAAATGTATAATTGCTGAATTTGATTAATTTTCTGAACAGATTTGGTTGATTTGTATGTATCAGGTACAACGTAGAGCGCCAAATATGTTCTCAAAAATAAAAATAAATGTACAAGAATAACTAAAATACAAATGTAAACATATTTACATATTACACAATTCACGAGTGGGGGGAGGGTGGAAATATGTGTTTGTGTTGCTAAAATGTTAACTTAAACGTCGCTGAAACAAACATACACTTATTTGTATGCTGCTTTGTATACAAGTACATTTCACCGGTGACATCATGTGTTTAAAAAAAAAGAATAGCCAATAGTCCAGTTGGAACATCGTTTAAAAAAAAGAAAAAGACAGACAAACAGACAAGAGGCGGTGATGACAACACGCCAGACCCGGGAAGAAGGCGGGGTCCGCCCCGAGCTCTGATTGGTCTATAAACATGGACTCAGATGACGTAGCTGCAGTCCGTGTCGCTGGTGGTGATCACTCGCGAGAGAGGTAACTGTCGGTCATTCTCCTCGGCTCCGAGGACGTAGGTTTGGGGTCTGCCGTTGAAGGTAAATAACGCAACAAGCCGGCAACTTTACGCCCGGGTATCGTTTATATGCCGGTTATTACGATCGTATTACTTGTGTTGTTTTTGTTCAGTATTCAAATATATATGTGATATATATATATATATATATATATGAGCAGTCAGTCGTAAGATGGTACTGGTCTTGTTCTGTTAATTATGTCGCTAGCTGTGCCAGTGTACCGGCTATATTCGCCTCATTCTTCTCATTCAAGTTCATGTTTTATGTTTTGTTTTTCTTCCTTATTAAACACCGGTTTCACAGATGAGAAACGGGTTCAGTGATTACCCCCCCCCCCCCCAAAAAAAACCAACGAAGCAAGGTTTAATGGAGATGGCTAAACGAATTCATTTAAACGAGCGTTTAAATGAAACGTGTTTTCCAAAGCACACCGGAAGACGACAAAAGTGTGTGTGTGTAATATATATATATATATATATTGTAAATATTCTGTAAATAGTCTATATTGTTTATACAGCAAATAGTCTATATTGTTTATAGAGTAAATAGTCTATATTTATATATTGTTTATACAGTACATAGTCTATATTTATGATGAGGAAACATTGTAGAATGATGTAATGCTTCTTTGCTTTTTTTTAGCAGTATGTAAATATATTCGTGTCTCCTTGTTAGGGCAAGTGTATCGTTCTACGTTTGAATGAATGAATGAACGTGTATGTTGTGGAAGTACGTGTCATTGTTAGAATTGCTGCGCAATCTGAGGACATATCTGATGTGCTCATCCCAGCTTCCCATCCGTTGAGTTGTTGTAAGGTCACTCTGTGCTGTAAGGTCGTCGGTACTATACGAGGTCATCGAGTGGGGTGAGCCTGAAGGGATCAGTGGTCCAACTGGTCGAGCTGTCATTGGTTAATGGGCTGGTCAGGTTAGCAGTATTCAAATGGTTCCCTGATTAGTCATCGAGTATATGTACACGTCAGCCAGACAGCATATCGCCTGTTTTTTTTTTTTAATGCAAGACAAGAACATAGCAGCCACAGTACATTTCGACTGAGATAGGCAGGCACCAGACCGCCCTAAACCAGGACACAAGTTAAGAAAGTGAATGTTTGGGAACTGAGGTGTGTTATCTCATTTATTGTAGTAAAAGGGAAGGGAGCAGAGATGGCCGTATTTCCTGTGAATATACCTTCGAAAACAGGTTGAGGAAAAGCTGGAACTGTCCTTAACTTTGTTTGTGTCATTTGATTCTTTAGGTGTGACTGTATTTCTGGGTGGTGGTATCTTCTCATCCCAGCTGATGTCCGTACCATGATTTAACAAGTCTTTCATCAGCGTTGCCCTCGGATACACTTCCCCTTGATCACCCCAGACTAAGACTAGTTCCTCTAAAGCGGGCTGTCTAAAACCAGTCTGCCCGCGGACCTTTTTTCTCCTTTCCTCCCCGCTCCACCACCCCTCCCAGCCCGTCCCCCTCCCCTTTCCAACGAGCGCTATGGAGCTCTCCTTGGACTTGATTCTGCAGTCCGTCCTGCTCTTCCCCGTACATCTACTGGTGTGGCTGTATTCGGTAGTCACCTTCCTTCCGTGGTACTTCCTTACGGACGCCGGGACCAAGAAGGCCCGGTCCGTGCGGATCAAGGCCCGAACCACCTCGGGGAACCGAGAGGGGCCGTATCGCTCCGTGGATCACTTCGACTCCCTGGCCAGAGAGGACTTGCCTGGCAAGGACACCCTGGACAAGCTGTTTGACAGCGCTGTGCAGCGCTTTGGACCGTCCAACTGTCTCGGCACCAGGGAAGTTTTGTGTAAAGAAAATGAGGTCCAACCCAGCGGTAAAGTATTCAAAAAGGTATGCCTGTGTTTTTTGTTTGTTGATCAAGCATTGATCAATCATTCGTGAAAAACTAATAATGATAATAATGTGTACCTGACATGGCTCTTCTTCCAGCTGATCTTGGGGGACTATAGCTGGCTTTCGTACCAGGAAGTGGACACCATGGTCTCTGATTTGGGAAGCGGGCTGGCGGCTCTGGGCCAGCAGCCCAAATGCACCGTGGCCATTTTCTGCGAGACCAGAGCCGAGTGGATGATCACAGCTCAGGCGTGCTTCAGGTGTAACTTCCCCTGTAAGTAGCACTTTAACCAACAATGATATCTATTTTTGTTTGTGAAGGATCAGCCTCAAGTGATCACACAGACAGCCACACTGCTCGGTCGGGGTTGTAAATGCACATTGTTGTATGTGGCATATACACATGTTAGTTCACAAGTGAGTAAACGATTGACATTACTGCATTTATGCAACTCGCAACTTGAAAAATGAATGATGTAGGTGTAACTGATAATAACTACTTTACAACTCAAGGACTCAACAGCTTACAACAAATAATTGGCATGGTATGATTGGCATGCTTCCATAATTAAGGCTTTGCCGTTTCTTACGGTTACAAAATGTTTTATTGCAACACACACACACACACACTGTACAATGGAATGTCTACTCCCCATTCCCTCTCGCAGGGAGTAGACGGGGAAGTATTGTTTTTAAACAATACTTAAAAAAAGAAAAAATACTATATACAATAAAAAATGAACATAAAAAGAACAATATAGTCACAATAAAAAACAATGTGTTGTTTCCGGCTGCAGTGGTGACATTCTACGCCACCCTGGGAGAGGAGGCGGTGGTGTTCGGCCTGAACGAGGCGGGAGTCACACATCTGGTCACCAGCGCCGAGTTACTTGAGACTAAACTAAAGGTGAGCCCCCAAAACCACGTGAGGTTAAGAGGAGGATGAGTCCCCCTGGAAACCTGAGCCATCACCATGACCTCCTTGTGTTTACATACTGAATAATATACTAGGATACGTTCATGGACACACGCCTGAACGGGGAGAGCAAACGGCTGAAAATATACTCTAAATGTAATTTATAAAATCGTTATAATGATGTATGCATGTTTTATATGCTTTAGTACAGAAGTAACAAATATACTTTTAACATACGTATACTTGCATACCAGTGTATGTAAGTAAACGTAATGTTTGATATTAAGATGTGCATTTTACATTTACAATGAAACGTTTCTCCAAAACGCATGGAAGTCATGCCATAGGAAGGATGCTTAATGAAATCAAATGTTCCCAAAAAGTTGAGCTGTAAGGCGAGGGGGGGAAAAAAAAGTAATTTGCTTTTGACAGGGAATTCTAATATTGTATGCAAAGTTTATGAAGAAAGACCTGCTGATGTTTTGTCAGCTGCTAGATATGGTGTACAGGATATGCAAATCCTTTTTAACAAGCTCCTCTTTGTGTCGTTAGGGTGCTTGCGTGTGTAATGGAGTGACTTTATCTTTCTTCTGACGTTGACATTCAAACCGAGCCTGATCCGACAGAATTATCAATCTCTTAATTATCTCTATTTTCACCATCGGTCTGCCATGGCCTCCACTCCAACCCTTTTACATTCGGAAGGGGGATTCCATTTCTTCCCTAACCAACCGCAAGAGACCCAACAGCCCTGCTTGAATATTCAATCATTTTAAACCCGACCTGAAGTGGAGCCATACCGTTTTTTACCCCTGTAGCAGTGGAAGTTGCCACAAATGGCTTCTTGGGGTTCCTTCCCGATGACCAGGAAACAGGGTGATGAGTAATCCGGTTGATGGCAGTTTGTAGTGGTTAAGCAAACAAAGGAAATGGTAGAGAGAGATTGTTTATCCTGTGGGCCTTGATTACCAAGGACTCACGGGTATACACACACTCCACCTTCCCTCTCGGCACTCATTGGCCTTTTCAACTGAGAAATCGCTGTTTCATGTCATAATACCAGACCCTCAGTCTACTACTTGGTGGAGTGGGCGACGTCTAGAAGCTCTGGACCCAAAACCTCAAACCTGACTGGATGAACATGTATATGTATATGTATATAATTGCATATTATTGTTCTCTTCATCCAGAATGTGTTATCGGAGATCCCCAAGCTGAAGCACGTCATCTACGTGGACCAGAAGATGGGGAGCACAGAAGGCTACCCAGCAGGGCTCCTCATGCACAGCATGCAGTCTGTCCGTGAGCTGGGGGCAAGGCCGGAAAACAGTGAGTGTCTGGCCCAATGGTTTTAACCTCCTTAACCATAACCTATTTTTTTTTTTTTTTTCAGCTTCACATTACCAGAGACACTAATTACTCTAATCCCTAACAGTATGGAACTGTGTGTACATCATTACACAGATGTATTCATAGCCTTCTGCGAAAATTCTATTTTCATATTCTTGCTCTGCAGCAGTGCTAGCAAGGAACTTCCCTAAAAAAGGATTCCCTTAACGTGATAGCTTTGTGGTCAGCTCAGCTGATGCAGCCTTGACATCCATTTTCAAGTCAAGTTTAAAGTTAAGAGTATAAAGCAGTGAGTGAAAATCTTATGTATGTGCAATACCCGATGACAGACAGTAAAAATAAGATAAAAATAGAATAAAACAGAATAAAATAAATATATAAAAAAATAAAAATGCAATTTATAAAATATATCGGCACAGAAAAAGAGCAATATGTATATATAAATCAATGTAATAAAATATATATTGTTATATGCTATACGCCCTTGTTCAGCAGCCTGATGGCCTGACTGTGGAAGCTATCTCTGAGTCTATTTATACGGCACTTGATACTGCGGTATCGCCTGCCTGACGGTAACAGAGAGTACAGTTGGTGGCTGGGGTGGGCATTGTCTTTTATGATGCGTTTGGCCTTGGCCACGCACCACTGGTTGTATATATCCAGGAGGGATATATAGGGCCACGGGTACTTTAGGTTAAGACTACTCACTATTGCCTTATCATAGTGATAGTCATTATTATATTATTTTCCCTGTAGGTCGTCGGTCAATCAGCAGGTAAGAGATGGGGCATCTTGCTCAGGGATGTTCATTAGTTCACTATCATAACATTGTCATTAACATTACACTATGATACTTTGCTGGACTTTCTTATACAGTTACTGTACTGCACTGTATTCATTATGCTGCTGCACTATTGGCACTTTTAAATGCGTTTTGCACAATTCTACATTGTGTACATATCATCCTTCAGTCACTTTTAGCTTCAATTTTATAGTGTATAGTATTTTTTTTAGAATATTGTGTTTAGAAATTCCTACTGCGGGAGGGAATGAGGAGTAAGCATTCCATTGTACTTGTTGCAAATACAAAGCTTTAATCTTGAATGAGATAGACATAGCCTTTTTGGCTGGTAAGTTGGACACCCTCTCTAACCACTAGACTTCTGTCCCCACCCGCCCTGGTCCTCCAGTCAGCCAGCCACTGGTGAAGCCCCAGCCGTCTGACCTAGCCATGGTCATGTACACCAGCGGCTCCACCGGGAGACCCAAGGGTGTGATGATCATCCACCGCAACCTCATCGCGGGCATGGCGGGCCAGTGTGAACGCATCCCTTGTCTAGGGTGAGTAAAGGATAGTCAGAGTTTGTGCGATCGTGTCCAATCGTCTCCAATTTATCGCAAAAGAAAACCCGCACAAAGCATCCCTTTCACCACCACAACTTCTGAGAAAGGAGTCTGTGTGGTTGTTGTTTGTTGTCACATCAATCAGAACCAATCCTGGAGGCACGGGCTGTGTCCCAAATCACTTCCTACTCCCTACATAGTGCACTACATAGTGCGGTGCCATTTTGGGGTGGTGTCCGAATGTATAGTAGGAATTGTAATACCTTGTATAGGGAACTCAATGTATCCCACAATGCACCAGGCACTGATGGTCACTACCCAAACACATATAGACCATCATGCATTGCACACAAAAAATAAAAGCAGACAAAGGCAAATTATATTAATTAATTCTATACATTTGGGGAAAACGCTAAATATTAAATGTATTTATCACAAAATGCATGTCAGTATTTATTGGTAAGTATTATTATAATTATCTTATCATACCGGTAGTATTTGTTGGTCCACCAGCCCTAGCCGACGTAGATCTGGCAAGTTTTATGATGCAACAACAATGACATTGTGTCATTAACGGCTAAGGGAGTGATTTAGGACACAGCCACTGAGTAGTAGAGTTGGTACTCGTTTCATTCACTTCGTTCACTTCAGTGTGTAAAACCCGATGGGTTTTATCCCATAAACAGACTTTCACTACATTTGTATACGAGTGTATACGATCTTACACCTACCAGCAGGAGCTGGTGGGTGCTAGATGTCTTGCTCCAAGGTGCCTCCAGGCATAATGTCCACAAGTACCCCTTTGGATGTTGGGGATTGAACGTGGCGGGAGATGTGATTGGTGTAGTGACAGGATAGCCACTACACCAATCTTCCCCACGTCATTTTGTGGCTGTTGGCAGGTGTGACAATAAAAAAAACCTATTATAAAAATAGCCATTCATAGCCAGCCACATTGAGACAAAATAGTGGTCCCCTAACCTTTTTTTTGTTTTTTTTTTCTCCTCCCAGGCCCCAGGACACGTACATAGCTTACTTGCCCCTGGCTCATGTTTTGGAAATGACCGCAGAGATCTCCTGCGTGACGTACGGTTGTCGGATCGGCTACTCCTCCCCACAGACCCTGTCAGACCAGGTAACGCCCCGCCAGGTGCACATTATCCTCCACGTAACCCGCAAGCAGAGTCTACCTCATTTAGTGCATTGCACGGTTTCTAGCCCTGGCTATTTTGCAACCCCTGTCCCCCTGGATTTCTACATTAAAACGGTCACTGTAAAAGATTATCATTATAAATACAGATTTATATGGTATAAAAAAAAAATGCATTAGCATTATGTAAGTATGGACAGATAATGGGCACATTCAATATTTGACATGACATCCAGACACAATCGTTGCCACCGTTTACGTGCCGTGAGCGTGTGAGACTCACGTCTCGATGGGTTCTTTCCTCTTTCCGTGTCTAGTCCACCAAGATCAAGAGGGGGAGTAAGGGAGATTCCTCGGTCCTCAAGCCAACCCTGATGGCAGCGGTCCCGGTAAGACCCCCCTCCGTACTAACCAACACCACCACCACCACCACCACCACTACCGTCTGTGTGACCTGAACGTTATCATACAGCCCTCATCGCTCCTCTCACCCTCTAGCTACCTCGCTCTGCTCCAGGGGGGGTTTAGAGGCCCTCTCTTTCTCTCTCACTCTCTCTGTGTTTTCAATTTTTCTTTTATTTTTTACACCTCGCCAGGAGATCATGGATCGCATCAACAAGAACGTCATGAGCAAAGTGCGGGAGATGAGCTACGTCCAGCGCACCTTGTTCACGCTGGGCTACAACTACAAGCTGGAGCAGATCAAGCGGGGCTACGACGCGCCCCTCTGCAATGCGTAAGCGTCCCGGCCGTATTGTTTCCCCTGTACACATTGACAAAGGGGTTTCTGTTGTGTATACACTCACTCACTTGGGAACCAGGAGATCGCAGGTTAAAGTCCCCAAAAGTCCCCTAATGTGCCCTTGAGCAAGGCACCAGACCCCTACACTGCTCCTCGGGGCGCTGTGTATATATAAAATAGCTGCCCTACTGCTCCTAATACTAGGATGGGTTGAATGCAGAGAAACACATTTCACTGTGTGTGTGTGTGTGTAGATGTATGAGACCCATAAAGAGGATCCCATCCTCCAGATTTAAATTTAGACGGTAAAGGCGGTGCACAAAGATAAGCCGCTGCAGCGTAGTCCTTGGCTCCCGGGCCACTCAGCCGCCCGTTCTGGTCCGTGGATCCCGCAGGCTGCTGTTTAAGAAGGTCCGCGGGCTGCTGGGGGGACGCGTGCGCATGATGCTGTCGGGCGGGGCGCCCCTGTCCTCGGTCACGCAGCGCTTCATGAACGTGTGCTTCTGCTGCCCGGTGGGTCAGGGCTACGGCCTCACCGAGACCTGCGGCGCTGGAACCATCACGGAAGGTGAGGAGGAGGAGGGGGGGGGGAAAAAAAAAAAAAAAAAAAAAAAGTGTGTGTGTGTGTGTGTGTGTGTGTGTGTGTGTGTGTGTGTGTGTGTGTGTGTGTGTGTGTGTGTGTGTGTGTGTGTGTGTGTGTGTGTGTGTGTGTGTGTGTGTGTGTGTGTGTGTGTGTGTGTGTGTGTGTGTGTGTGTGTGTGTGTGTGTGTGTGTGTGTGTGTGTGTGTGTGTGTGTGTGTGTGTGTGTGTGTGTGTGTGTGTGTGTGTGTGTGTGAGACTTTCGGTAGGGAGCCAAGCACCAGATGGCGTTTTGTTAAACCCAAGATTGTTGTGGTGTTATATATATTTTTTTTCTTTTGCATTTGCATAGTTGACGACGTCAGCACCGGTCGGGTGGGATCTCCTCTCATCTGCTGTGAGATCGCACTCAGAGACTGGGCAGAAGGTACATGGAGAAGATACACGTTTGTGTCCCGTGATTGCCGCACACGGTGCATTCACTACATAATTGACACGCTGGTGTTCCACCGGTCACCATACACGCATTCATAGAATTCCATCGCAGCATTCCAATGGTCTTTATCATTTCCTTTTTTAACAGGTGGCTACACCAAAAGGGACAAGCCTCACCCCAGAGGGGAGGTGCTGATCGGGGGGCCCAACGTAACCATGGGTTACTACAAGCGCGATAACAGCGACCAGGACTTCTTTGTGGACGAGAGCGGTCAGCGGTGGTTCTGTACGGGGGATGTGGGGGAAATCCACCCCGACGGCTGCCTCCAGATTGTGGGTGCGTGTCAATGGCTCGTTGTCCCCGGCTCGTAAAGAGCAGGACTTTTTGTCCTTCGTTCTTCAGAACTAATTAATTTTTACTGAATTAGTACTCATGATATCCGCAGTCATGTGTCTGATCCCACCGTGCTAATGAATGCAATGTTGTTGTGCTTGGTTTTAGACCGTAAAAAGGACTTGGTAAAACTGCAAGCGGGGGAGTACGTATCTCTGGGCAAAGTGGAGTCCGTGTTGAAGAACTGCGCTCTCATAGACAACATCTGTGCTTATGCAAACAGGTGAGTTTGACTCGTCCCTTGTCCGGGGAACTTCCATGCGGTGACAGCTGGCCTCCGTAGAGAGTGGCCTAACACAACCATGTTCTTTGTTTCGGCGAAGCAGGCCAGCTCAGTATCCGCGGGACCGCCTGATATCGGTGTATCTCATAGTTCAGAGATTCAGAGTCCACAGTTCAAAATGAACAAACATGCATGTCTATAATTTACCATAAACTGAATACTTTCGGAACAATATACAATGGAATACATTTTCACTTTTGGTACACACTTTTTTTCCCCCCAGTGACCAGAACTACATCATCAGCTTAGTGGTGCCCAACCAGAAACAGCTGACGGCACTCGCCACACAAAGGGCCATCGTGGGTAGCTGGGAGGAGATCTGCACCCACCCCGACATGGAGAGATATGTTCTGAATGAGATCAAGAAAGTCGCCGCTACCAGTAAGAGACGGTTTATGTATTTAAAAAAGTTGCAGATTGACCGATAACTTTAATTATACTTATACGGGGGTATTGCCCTTTCATGTGAAAACACCCTGGCTACTTTTGTAGTGTGACTGGAGCTACAGTGTTTTAGCTACACAGTGTTTTAGCCACACAGTGTCGCACGCACCTTGATTTGCATTGTGATGACAGAAAACAAAAGTGCTTTGGGTAGAATATGCGTGTCGAGGCCAGTGGGAAAGCTTCAGGTGTGCGAGGTGTAGTTGAACACACTTGTTACAAGATATTTTAGTGGCCATTTGTAACGAGTACATAGGAATGCTTACTTCCCATTCCCTCCCGCAGTATAAATCTCCAAAACACCATTAAAATAATATATACAATAAAAAATTTACGGGTAAAAAAGAGCAGGAAAGTGACTTAAATGATATGTACATGTGTTGAATGTGTTTGTTTGTTTTTACAAAAATCTTTAAAGCATTTAAAGTGCCAGTAGTCCAGCAGCATCATGAATACAGTGTTGACCTCTCCTCCTCCTCCTCCATCTCCTCTATCGTCATCTAGTTAAACTGCAACGGTTTGAGATCCCCATGAAAGTGCACCTCAGTCCCGAGCCATGGACCCCAGAAACCGGCCTGGTCACCGACGCCTTCAAGCTGAAAAGGAAAGAGCTGAAGAACCATTATCTCCACCAGATAGAGAGAATGTATGGGGCTAAATAACCACTGACACCCGCCCCTCCCTCCCCTCCCTCCCCTCTCTCTCTCCCTCCCTCCCACCACTAATGCCACAATACCACTCTGTTCATGTGTACATAATGTTTCAAGGAAGCCTTTCAGGTCTTCAGCCGTTTGTGAGAATAATGCTTTTAAAATGCTCTCTGTAAGAAGTAGTCGTAGCAGTCGCCGAATAAGCAGTGCTGCACTGCGACGTTGTGTGTTGAAGTCAACCAGTTCCTCACAGGCTCACACCGACAGACGGAACCACTCATTCCTTTTTGAGGGATTTCGGATGACCACAGTGCTTAACTGGCATCCTTTTGGAGAGCGGAAGAAATAGAAACGGTCTTGGTACGTAATAACGTGCCGCGGTTTATGAACATTTCTGTGTGTGTGGTGTTTTTGCTAAACCCTTCTAACTTATTCCATTTAGATATTCACACCATCCCTAGAGTTTTAATTTGAGGTCACCGTTGCTCTCGCCTTGGCGGGCCATTGACGTTACTGTGCCTTTTATTTATTTTTTTTGGTCTGCAGCAGTTGTCTAGTGTAGTCATGAAGAAAGTAGGTTGTGCCTACCTACCTACTACAAAAACAAAAATTTAAATGTTGTAAAAGTGTCCGGATCTGTTACAAGAGGCTCAAAGGCCACGTCGTTTACAAGTGCGTGAGTAAAGTACTTGCTGTCGAGAACCTGCAAATCCAGGATTGGTCAGGTCGGCTTATGTCTGCAATGCTATCCAGTTGTTTGTTTTCCTGGCCAACCCGTGAAGTTGCTGTTAAACATTTTAGCTTTTGTCCCCAATGCACTGGAGGTGTGCGCGACCAGATGTATGGGCTTCAATATGACTCAGGAACAAACCAGATCGATTCAAATGTTTTAATATATGAACTTGGCTAATAGTGGGCTATTTATGTAGAAAGTACATGCGTTTGAACTGTGTTCTACCAAGCTCCTTTTTTTAAATTATTTATTAAGTACATGCACTCTGAGGTTAACCATTAGGATGTTTTTTTCTAGTTATAGTAGTAACTGGTAAATTAAGGACTTAAACACTGTATGTAGGAGGGTTTGAGCAAATACATGTTATGATTTTGCAGGTGTAATTCACACGTGTGGATTAGAGTTGTAGCTGCAAAACAAAGATTTGCAACTGGCAACAATGATTTATACCTCAATTAGAAAAGGAGTTTAGTTTTAGAAATGCTGCCAAATGTTCAACTGTAAGAATGTCCACGCAATGTCTTTATTGAATTGTTTCATCAAATCAGTCACTTTCCAACAGGTTGTTCTGTGCTGTTAAAGCTACACCATTATTACATCATTAGGAACCCATGTTTTGTTCGGAACTTAAATAAATGTAATTTTGCAAAATGTTCTGTGATTTTATTTGATTGAAAAAAAGGCACACATAATAATCACTGTATGTTGAGCCTTACAGTGGGGGGGGGGAGGAAATCCAAGGGAAAAAAAGCGGGAAAAGTCATTAAATGTTTAGCTGTGCCAATCTTGGAAACGGAAACAGTCACTGGCGATCTTCCAGACCGGCTGCTCGCTGTTCGGGGAAGGCTGCGCTGTTAGCAGAAAGTTCTGGTTGAAAAATCGCTGTTTGTTCCCCTCAAACGTAACCACACCACAGCTCACCACCAGTATCGTCGTCTGGCCCTGGGTTGCTTGTTCTGTAAATAAAAAATGTTTTGACTTAGACCAGCAGAAACAGCTGTAGGCTCTATGCACTCATGATGATGGTGTATACAGAGTGAAATAAATACACCAACAGAATGAGTGCACAATGTTGCCCAGTAGTGAATAACTACTCACCGTCTATGATTAATGTTTGTCCTAAAATGCAAGATTTATATATCTTCAATTCCGTCAATTGATGGATGAAAAATAAACATACCTGGGGCCTATTTCAAGCAGCAGGTTATATGGTGTTTAGGCTTAAACCAGAAGTCTGACTCAAGCGAGTGCTTCCCTGGACGGTTCAGGGTTTTGAAGCTATTGGCTTTTGGCATACAGTGGAGGAAATAATTATTTGATCCATTGCCGATTTTCTAAGTTTGCCCACTTACAAAGAAATGAACGGTCTATAATTTTAATGGTAGGTTTATTTTAACAGTGAAATCCAGAAATTGACATACTTAAATTGATTTGCAT
>CM051001.1:19608548-19651048 GCA_027704905.1 Muraenolepis orangiensis
TTAATGAGTCGGTAGTCGGTCCCGCTCATTAATAAGTAGTATTCGGTGCCGTAGTCGGTCCCGATTTATTATGATATACTTCCGCGGAGAAAAAAATTGTTCTCCGAAGTTGAGGCGTTGCCTGGCAACTCTATCAGCAAGTCAGTATTTATATATATATATACAGGTAAGTAAGTATTTAACGATCAGGGGTTTTGCAATTATGAAAAACAGGATACATGTCTATACAGCAGGTAGTGAGCAGGAATATGCAGTTCTATCAACAGTTGAAGATTCCAATATATATACGGGCAGGTACAGTAAAAACTGTTATAGTACACTGTACCTTTTTTATACATGTGACAAACGGAAACAATACAAACTGAATCTGAATCAAGCTGTGGGTCATTGATTTGTTGTCATCTCAAAATGCACGACTCATTGTGTTTTTGCTCTCCAGGGGAACAGAACCGCCCTCCACTGGGCTTGTTCGGCAGGCCACACAGACATCGCCCAGTTTCTCCTTGATCTGGGAGTGGAAGTGAATGTGAAAGATGATGTAACTTTCTCTCTCTCTCTCACTCTCTCACTCTCGTCTATTATCAAATGTTCCACATAGTTATCGGTGTGCGCAGTGTTACATATTACTAAGTGTATTTTTTTTGGAATATGGTTGTGTTATTGAAAGTCGGTGTCAAACACACATTTCCATAAGATGTAGTTCAGATACTGCTTTGAGATACTGTTGTGACAAACATGAATGAATGATAATTAATTTATGTTGGTGATTTAGCAGATCGTTTTTTTACTTATGGCATCCTCAAAAAGTGTCCGTAGTATAGATGCAGGCTCAAATAACGCCCCCCCCCCCTCTCCAGTAGTTCCCCTAAAATGAAATTGCAGGCGTGTCTTTCTCTCTTTAACTGATGGTGGCGGTGTCGAGCCGTGGAGTAGAGCTACCGTACTAATAAACGGCAATGAGCTGTTGTACCGTGGTTGGTAGGATATAAGACTGTCAAAGGGGGGACAACCGTGCTTTTAAATAAATCATTTGCAGCGGGACTCAGCCTACACAAGTAAGATGCCATGAATACTTGAGACAGTATTTTGTAGCAACAAAATACTGTCGTGTGTGTGTGTGTGTGTGTGTGTGTGTGTGTGTGTGTGTGTGTGTGTGTGTGTGTGTGTGTGTGTGTGTGTGTGTGTGTGTGTGTGTGTGTGTGTGTGTGTGTGTGTGTGTGTGTGTGTGTGTGTGTGTGTGTGTGTGTGTGTGTGTGTGTGTGTGTGTGTGTGTGTGTGTGTGTGTGTGTGTGTGTGTGTGATATAGAGCTAGGTGAGACCAACAGCAGTATTAGACCAGTGTGTGGGATGTTGAGGTTTATGTCTCTTTTCTAGGTTTCTTGGACTCCTCTCCACATAGCGGCCTCGGCGGGCAGAGAGGACATTGTGAAGGCCCTGATCTCCAAAGGAGCTCAGCTGAACTCTGTCAATGAGAATGGCTGCACCCCTTTGCACTACGCGTCCTCTAAAGGCAGATATGAGGTAAGGTCACAACTGATTCATATCTATCTGGAAGGAAATGACACCATTCTCCAGAAGAACTCTTATGAGAACTCTTCTTCACTGTTACCGTCAGGCAGGCGATACCGCAGTATCAAGTGCCGTACAAATAGACTCAGAGATAGCTTCCACAGTCAGGCCATCAGGCTGCTGAACAAGGGCGTATAGCATATAACAATGTATATTTTATTACATTGATTTATATATACATATTGCTCTTTTTCTGTGCCGATATATTGCATTTTATAAATCGCTTTTTTATTTTATATATTTAACTATTTTTTTTAAACTTTTATTCTATTCTGTTTTTATTCTATCTTATTTTTATAACTGCTGTCTGTTGTCGGGTATTGCCCATAAGATTTTCACTCACTGCTTTATACTTGTGTAAACTGTGAAGTGACAATAAACTTGACTTGAGAACCAGGAGGTTCAAGTTTCCGAAGCACCTGGGCACTGTCGAGGTGCCCTTGAGCAAGGCACCCGGGCACTGTATATAAAATAGCTGGCCACTGTTCCTAATACTAGGATGGGTTAAATGCATAGAAACAAATTTCACCGTGTGCATACATGTATGTGACCAATAAAAAGGATTCAATCCTCCAGATTTAGATTTAGAACCAGAAAATGCATATTAAATAACGTAATCTGCTTTACTTAGTTGCTTCTCTGCTTCTGCTGCTCCACTTTCCATTCCAAGTGCTTTATATTAATTGGATTTATTCACGAGAACATGGGGAAACTATTAACTTCCATCAACTATAATGTATGCATCACCATCGAGTGGACACCATTAAGGCATGGCGAGTAAAGAGTGTAAAACAATGATTCATTTATTATTATAGATTACTCAAAAATGCAATGTAATGATATAGGTCTCCAATACACATAAAGATGAAACACATGACTTTTTTTAAATGTAGAAACTTTAACTTATATAATATTTAACCTTTTTTAATATGTATGAAACAAAATGCAGAATATTTGGTAGTTACAACGATGCAGGACTTAAAGTAATTAAAGGTGCGGTTTGTAGTAATGTAAGTAAGTAATGTTTTTAAGGGGCTGTTTCAAGGCGCTGTCACACCTTGACGATTTAGCCAGCGTATGCCCGACATATCAAAATGTCTCTAAAACGCTGGTATACATAACGTATTAGTAACTTATATAGAATGTTTGATAACTTATACCAGCGTTCACAACTTATGCCCAGGCGTATCGCCAAAGATCACGTGTCGTAGCCGATAAAAAGGCTGGCCCTCGATGATTCAAATCATAACCGCACTAGACATTGCAGTATCAACATCACCGTATCAATATGCTGAAAAAAACTTTGAAGAACGCTGCCAGTACACCATTATACGGTAGCTGTAAGTTAGAAACACGTTCCGTAAGTTCTGTGGTCGTCCGGAACTTCCAATACGTCTACATACGTCAATATGTGTTGGAGATAAGTTACACATACGTTCAAAGCGCGTTACTCATAGGTTAGAAATACGTTTTGGGTACGCTAGACCTTATCTCAATGTATTTTGACTTATGAGTAACTTACAAGTAACGTGTGTGTCAACGATCTTATGGCCCGCGTATGCCAGCATATGGCTCATACATCGTACTTCTCGCCGCACTATGACGTATACCAGCGTGCTTCAGCATGCTCTTAACTTATACAAAACTTACCCATAACTTGTTCGATGTATGCCAGCGTTTCGGGCATACGCTGGCTAAATCGTCATGGTGTGACGGCGCCTTCACAGAATGGAATATTGTGGCCAGAAAACAGAAGTGTTCTGGAAAGCTAAACTGAGGGACACGTTTCTTTTAGAAATGAGCCATTAAAGGACATCCAAATCATATCTACATATCTTACATTATTGGACACTACAATAAATTCAAGTCAACAACACCCAACGACAGACGTTTCATTGTTACTGTAGACGTCACCTAGAGTGGTGCTTTTCAGTGAGACCCTATTCCTTACAGATAGCCCAGGTGCTGCTCGAGAACGGAGCAGATCCAAACGCCACAGACAAGCTGTCCGCCACTCCCCTCCACAGGGCCTCTTCTAAAGGAAACTACCGGCTCGTCCAACTGCTTCTACAGCAAAGCGCCTCCACAAACATCCAGGACCGCGAGGGGAACACACCACTGTAAGGGAATGTCAGTCGGATGGGTGGATTTACTGTGGTTGTACAGGGAAATATTTGTAAATTTGTCATTTGTACGGTAATAGAACAATGTGCAGCAGCCATAAATAACAATGAAGTGAGTGAGTTTCAGTCTTCCTCAGAAGTGTCCTTCCATTGAAACGATAATAATTGAATAATTGTAAATTGTGCTTTGGGTCAAAGTGCTGTATCAATTTACCATTTACCACAATGGGCTACAGCTGTGCTTTGTTCAGTTATTCTGGAACTTATTTATTGATCATACTTTGCTTATTGTTTTTTGTTTGTTATTCATCAGCCACTTGGCGTGTGACGAGGAGCGCGTCGAGGCCGCCAAGTTACTGGTGGAGCACGGGGCCAGTATATACATTGAGAACAAGGAGGAGAAAACCCCAGTCCAGTTAGCCAAGGGTGGCCTGGGCACCCTGCTCCGCCGCATCGTGGAAGGATGACGTGTGCACCTCGGCCCCAGTCGCCATCACCTTCCAATTGTGTATAGGGATTTCAATCTCTAAATGTAAGATGTCCATTGATGCACGGCCTACTACAACAGTTGACCCACAAGCAACTGCGTTTTGTTTTGAAGTTAAAACTTTTGTAAATATATTATCATTTCATTGAATATCATTGAATCAAACCAGTCTGAAAGGTATACGCATACGTTTCGGGGGATATTGGTATTTCAATAGCCATTTCATATAATACATATATTGGCATCTCTCCTAAAATACAATACAAGTCTTATGTTTGTTACATTGACAACTCCATCTGCTCTATTTTTCTACTGATGAGAACCTGCTTTGATAAGTTTCCTGTCAAATTGTTTGCCCCTTGCCTTTCACTGGACACATTGTTCTCAACTATAGTACTTAACAATTATTCTAGACATGTGCATTTGGTGATATGATACAAATCATAATTTAGTGAAAGTCTGTGAAATAAAGTAGCCTACTATCGCATCTTCATATCCAGTGTCTAGTATTATTCAACAAGATGTTCCCCTGTATTTGAGTTATTCCCCTGTATTTGAGCTATGCTCTAGATGAATCAATGGGAAGTTCCCCTCTTTTGCTTTTTGCTTTCAGTAACTGTGGCCCTGCGGCTTTTTGCTTTCAGTAACTGTGGCCCTGCGGCTTTCAGTAACTGGCCCTGCGGGCCACAGTTACTGAAAGCGGGGGACTGGACCGACCGACGGACTGGGAAACGCCCACGCGGTGATACTCGTCAGTCCTCGGGGTTACGCGTCGGGGTGCGCATGCGCACTGGCTTACTCGGTGGCTTGGCTTACTCAGATGTCATCTCTACACATTTACATACACATTTCACTGTCAAACAAACGGCCCTATTCTAGGCAACATTTTAGCCGAGCATAAAGCAGCAGGCTTTTTTTGTTTTGAAAATCGCAAGGTAAGTCCGCGCCTTTTTCTAAAAATAAAGCGTTAAACCTGCCTTAGTTTCAGAGCTATGTCGCTATGTTAGCTCACTAGCTTTAAGGCTTCTCCGCCATAACCTCCCGACTATGGACACTGGGACTATGAAGCGGACATGGCATGTCATCGGCGGTGACGATCAACGTACTCTTAGCACTTTTATTTTAAGATGTTAAAAGTCGTTTAAATGTCATCACGGCCACCCTGAATATCGATACCGAACTTCTGTACCGCTTCGTACCTTGTTACCGTACCATTGTGTTCAGCTCAAAAGGCTGGGAGCTGTTCTAGAATAATAGAGGTGGACTGTCACCTGTCACACCGTCCAGTGGGGTTAGTACCGGACATCTTCCACTCTTTCCCCAAATACATCGATTTAAGTGGACAAAAAAGGCGAACTATACCTAAATCAATCAATACCCACACCCCTACTTACGTAAGTCTCAGATTTATATCTACGACATTATCTACCATTGCCAGGAAACACATTCTGAACGAGACGAAATTGAATAATTCATATCTCAAATGAAGTCAGCTGAATGTTAAACGAGGAGGTTAAAACATTCAGCCACCGTTGGTTGCATACCTTGCATATCTCAAAGTGCGGGTCACCATATGATTCATATGCAGATCACTCAAGCGGTACCACATGCATGATATAATAAAGTGCATAATAAATCAATAAAGGCTTGTTTCACACTGGCGTTATAAGTGCATTATCACATGTCTTACCACATGTCTATCTGCATATATTGGTGCGATTGGAGGTGGTTGAGTACCCATCTTTCGCGTCATAATGGTAGATAGTTACTCATTACAGGAGAATGTTCCTTACGATTGTGAAAGTACAGATCGGGTCCTGTCCCACGCCCACTTACAACAGGACGTGGACATCGTGGTCTCGGCGGGTATTGATGGATGGCTCGGCGGTATGTCGTCGCCCTAATCGTTTGAACTTTGACTTTTTTTTTGTTCTAATGAATTTTTTGTTGTTGACCCTGGGTTTTTAATTCCACTGAAAGGACCAACGATGCTCCGTGCGCCACCTACTGGCAGCCTGTGTTACATAATTATAATATAATATAATACTATATATATAAGATATATATATATATATATAATAACATGATTGTCTACCTACTCTCTACCTATACTTTCGGGGAAATTACAGCCACTTTCGGAACTACTGATTCAGAGGAAGTCATTACGTCATGGTCCATACATGTTCTTCCTCCATCGAGGGCCATACTACACAGGGAGCAACGTCCATGTGACAGACTTCCTCTAAATAGCAAATGTGTTAAAACCATCTAAATATATAAGCCTGCACATTTTAGGGTTTCCCCCTAAAATCCCCCTAAGATTAGGGTTTCCCCCTAAAATGTGCTGATGAGTAGATGAGAATTCCATTAGGCCGCTGGTTCTTTCACAAATCCACCCTCTAATCCAGCATTCAGAAAATCAGAAAAGTGTCGCCATTCTATCCATTCCACGGCGTTTAATATTAGTTGCATCTGTTGTACACAATCTAATATGTAGGCAACTTTCTATTATTAAGTCACTGTGTAAAGACGTATTTTTTCTGCTGAAAAGTAGGGATTTTCATTAAAACTGGGCTGTCTGAAGTAAAAAGATGACCCAATTAGAAATAGGTGCTACATAAGCAGAGAACAACAGTTTGTCATCCTACACTATTATCCTAAACACAATTTTGCTGTCTGTTTCTCTAATGACGACAATGTAACAATTGTGGGGATGCATTAGGGGAAATACACCTGTGATATGTTTTTCAATCAAATAATCAGAATGCCTTTATTGTCATTGGACAAATGTTCTATCAATCCTCAAGACACGCTTACAAGCAAATACAAAATATGTCATTTTCTTTATGCAAAAAGAAAACTAAACTAAATAAACAGGTTAGGAAAGTAATATATAATTATAGATGTACTAACTTTTTTAGTAGCAACCAATCAGGAAGTGACTATTTCTGTTCCTGTTAACCAAAGTGTTTTTCTCACTTCGGTTCAGGTCTCTACTGTCGTCATCTTCCCCTAATCATTTCAGCCGTCAGACATGGCTAACCTCACGGGCGAAGGTAACCTGGAGTCGGACAGCTCCGTCGACTGGTCCCAGGTCAACCGCCGCCTGGCCTCGTTCCGGGACTCGGGCCTGGCCGAGTTCCGGGACTCGGGCCTGGCCGAGCAGTTGTCTGGGGAGAAGCTGGCCCGGGCTGGCTTCTACTTCACAGGCCCCGCCGACCGCGTCCGCTGCTTCAGCTGTCAGAAAACGGTGGAGAACTGGTGTAGAGAGGACCGGCCGGTAGAAAGACACAAAGAGGTAATGCATGGGATTTATTATTGATTTTTTGCTGCCTCAAAATTAAGGAGGTGGAAGTACCATTTTTCACCAGAAACTACTACTCATCGTTATTCTCCCAATTACGTACCTGAGAGCATTGTATGGCACATTTGGGAACTAAATCGAATAGAAGTCGGCAAGAAGGACTTCTATTCTAGGCCAGAAAGCATAGGCCACATTTGAGTTCAAATGTGTTTTTTGTAATATAAACATTTAATGTAACCTGATAACATTCAGCCACTAGATGTCACACTTCCCCCCCCCCCTTCCATTCCATTCCAGTGGTTGCCAGTCTGTTGCGCAACCTTCACATTTCATGGGAAAAAAAAATTCCTAGAAAAAAATCTGAAAAAGAGGGGTCGTCTTATAATCGGGGTTTAGACTTTTCGATGTACCGTAATTGCACATGTAATTGCACAACAACAGATCGCGCCAAACGAGTGTTCCGAGACACCGCGCGACACTTAAAGTACCGTAACGCAAAGTCTTAAAGTAACAGTACATAAAAACAGTTACCTGGAGAGATAGAAATGGAGAGACACAGCGACCAACTTGAAAAAAGTGGCTCAAAAGTAGGGCAAGTTAATAAACAAGAGAGACGAAGTTACGATGCCAATTTTAAAATAATGGTGATAAACGAAGCAGAGACATCAAACAACTGTCGAGCAGCAAAGAAATATGGTGTAACTGAGTGTAACGTTAGAAGATGGCGAGCCCAACAAGACCGTCTTAGAAATGTGAACAGTCAGAGGAAAGCCTTCCGTGGTCCGCAAAGGGGCCGCTTCCCGGAGGTTGACAGGAGGGTGTTTGAATATGTGAGCGAAAAACGTAATGAAGGTATGCCAATTACCGGAGCTGTCATACAGCTGAACGCCTTGGAAATCGCCAAAGAGCTCAACATACCACCCACCGAGTTCAAAGCTAGCATGGGCTGGTGTAGAAGAATGACGCGTAACGGGCTGTCATTGCGACGCAGGACAAGCCTTGCCCAGCGCCTGCCCTCGGACTTCAGAGAGAAGCTACTGTCTTATCAGCGATATGTGATCAAGTTAAGGAAGAAGCACTCATACCCCCTTGATCAGATGGGCAATGCTGATCAAACGCCTGTATATTTTGACATGCCAACATCTGTCACTGTGCATAAGAAAGGCGACAAATCAGTGATTGTGAAGTCTACTGGAAACGAGAAGAGCCGAGTAACTGTCATGTTAACGTGCCTCGCAGATGGGACACAACTTATCGTAGGTGCCCAGGCAAAGGGCTGGATGGAGACGGAGCTTGTGGTGGACTGGCTCAAGGTGGTGTGGAGCAGACGGCGTGGGGGACTCAGAAAGAAGAGGAACATGTTGATTCTGGATGCTTTCCGTGGACACTTGACTGAGCCAGTCAAAAAGCAAGTGAAAGAATTGAATGGTGACCTAGTGATCATACCGGGCGGAATGACAAGCCAGCTGCAGGTGTTGGATGTGGTCGTTAACAAACCATTCAAGGTTAATCTGCGCAAGAGATACACAGTGGCTCCTGGCTGGTAATCACCCACTGACACCGTCTGGAAAAAGCAGACACCGTGAGTGACGATAGCGGGAGTGAGAGCGAACAACCCAGCGAGAAGAAGACGCAGCTGAATGAGAAGACGTGATGTGACCAATAGACTGATGTTCTGACATTTTGCACTGTTTTATTGCACTACTATTTTAGTGCACTACTGTTTCATTGCAATCTATCTAGCCTGTTTCAAATAAAATGATTTTCTTTATACTTTAAAAAGATTTGGTCTTCAAAAAGGTATTTTTTACAAAAATGAGTCTTGAAAAAGAGGGGTCGTCTTATAATCGGGGTCGTCTTATATTCGGGTCAATACGGTATATACTATTACTATATATACTACTAAAAAAACTTTTATTTCGGACCCGGTAACATTTTTTGATGATTTAATTCACAATCATAATATTTAATTTTAGAAAATGCAATACTTTTATTCCGCACTTTTCTAAAAGGATGTATTTTTGAATGATTCGTCTACATTATATAATTATTCGTATACAATTTTTATCAATTGCACTATCTTTTAGTATGATCGATTATTTTTTTTTGTTGCCCAAAAACGTTATGGATGGACCTTAGTACAGCAAACTATACTGATCAAATTTGAATGTATTTATTTGGGCAATATTTAAAATTAGCAGGAATTCTGGCAACGACAAAAGAAATACGGTCATCATGACCTAGTATGTTTATATAATAAAGAGCCATCCCATGTCGTGTTATGCTAAATAGCCCTCTCATAGCCCGCTCGTAGGGCTGTGCCATATCTTATCGTTTATCGCGATGAGTCCTCTCCACGATAAGTATTTTGTCATACCGCGGTAATGACGATAATTAATGGCGTGTTTACATATGCGACAAACGTGGACATGTAGAAGGAGAACAACAATGTCGGAAGGCGGAGTTCCAAACGTAGGCGAGGAGGAGTTAATCGAGAAAAAAGGAGCTGGAATTGGCTTCTATTCACGGCTATCAGATCATTCCGCGAGTAGTCCCGTTCACTTTTCCTGACGGAAAATACTGACTTGCTGATAGAATTGCTGAATTGTTTGCGCCAGTTGCCAAGCAACGCCTCAACTTCGGAGAACTATTTTTTTCTCCGCGGAAGTATATCATAATAAATCGGGACCGACTACGGCACCGACTACTACTTATTAATGAGCGGGACCGACTACCGACTCATTAAGAACGTTCCGTTCATCATCACTTACGTTTTTGATGATGGTAAGGATTAAGATTTTTAATTTTTTTTAATTTATCGTATTTTATCGTTATCGCAATAAATACCATGAAATATCGTGATATCGTTTTAACTCCATATCGCCCAGCCCTACTCTCATGTTTTATATATTTTTTTCTTCAGGTGTCTCCCTCCTGCAAGTTCCTCACATGCGCCCACCGAGTTGTTTCAAACGGTGCGTACAACACTGACGTTCCCTGCGACGAGGAGGCGGAGGACATGGCGTTCCGCTTGAGAACGGGGGAGGTTGTCGACGAGACCCCCTACCCCAAGGTCCCCCACATGACCAGCGAGGACGCCCGCCTGCGGACGTTCCAACTGTGGCCCTCCGGCGCCCCCGTGAGGCGTCGCTCTCTGGCCCAGGCGGGCCTCTTCTACCTGGGGGAGAGTGACCGGGTGCAGTGCTTCTGCTGCGCTGGCATGCTGGGGGGCTGGGAGGCCGGAGACACGGCCTGGGGGGAGCACTCCAAACACTTTGCCAACTGTTTCTTTATCCTCGGCCATGATGTGGGCAACGTGCCGTCCCAGGGAGGTGCCGAGATGGAACAGGAACAGGAACGGGAAGGGGAGGAGGGAGGGAGAGGCGGCAGTAGACAACCGGAGAGCCACGGTTTCCCAATGGGGAGCTTTCAGGAGCGACTGGAGAGCTATGCAGGGGTCCAGCATTCGGTTGACCCTGAGAGGCTGGCCAGAGCTGGCTTCTACAGCACAGGTACTTACATGAAGGGGCATTCGAAAGTGTGTGTGGGTGTGGGTGTGGGTGTGTGTGTGTGAGATGGTTGTTGAGCAAAAACATTAAATAATAAGAACTGAATGTGGTCTTATTGCAGGAGATGGGGACCGGGTCTTATGTTTCCGCTGTGGGGGAGGGGTCAAAAACTGGCTACCTGACGAGGACCCCTGGGTGGAACATGCAAAACACTACCCTGGGTAATGAATAGGACTATAAATATGAATGAACCACATCAACAATGTCGACTCAACCATGCCCCTTTGTCTGATTCTTATCTTTATTTTTTATTCTTAAAAATACATTTTTTTCCCCCAACAGATGCAGTTTTTTGCTGACCGAAAAGGGACAGGATTTTATCAGTCAAGTGCAGCTACAAACGCCGCAAAGAAATGCAGCGGTAAGCAGCCGGGCCGTTAGCCGCGAAAACTCAATGTTTAAGCCCTTAAGTCAATGTGCAAAACGATTAGAAATGCGCCGGGTTAGTGTGTTAGATTGGGCGGTCACCTAGAGCTTTTTATTCCGGTATCTCGTATCTGTAACCGGTTAAGTGTGGTCACCTTCTCGTGTCGTAATCATCATCATCCGGCCCGTCCTAACCTCATAAAAACATACACTTTGTAAACAGCAAGGACACTTATTTATTATACCCTGGCAGGATAGAAGACAACTAAGGAGAGAGAGCGATAATAATGATTCGCCACTGGACTCTGCTCTGCATAAGTAAAAGTTATGAAAAATGTAGACTTGGCTACCGAGTGGTATGTTCTATGAATGAACATACATGGAACATACAACATACATAGAACATTCACATATGTCTATTTATGAATAGGTTCTGTATCGGACATAGCATTTGTTAAACATTACTATTTCACGTTTGAAATGGTGTGGCAATATCCTATTTGTTTTTGTGTTGAATTTCCAGACTTCCTCTCAGAACGGCTTTTCAAGACAGCATAATGGTAACATGTCTTATTCACTGAGATGTTACATTGCAATGTTACATCATATTATTATATATAATGTACCATGAAAGCTCCACTGAAGTTGCCCTTTAGCACATGGGTGCGGCATAGTGAAGTGTGTCCATTTTCTCCACCCGTCGCTCTCCAGAAGTGCTACAATCGGACATAACCCGGGAAGCGTTGGCGATCGGTCTGGATCCCACCACTGTTGAGAGGGCCGTCCTAGAAAAGCTGGGCAGGACGGGGTCGGGCTACACCAGTGTGGAAGCACTTGTCCACGACTGTTTCACCACTGCCACTGCCGCCAGCGAGGCCACGTCTAAAGGTGTGTTTGAAGGATGTGACCCCGTTCTGCCGGAGTGTACACACAATGGAGTGTTCGCAAGCAACTCTTTTGTTCTCTTCCATATTCACAAGAATAAGAAGAACATGAATGTGATTTGTGATTCCCTTTCACAAGTCTCTCCTTTTTGGGAGACACAACTGGTGACTCAAACAGTTTACGGACACGAAAAAGCAGTTATTAATAGGAAGTCCTCCAAAATACAATATTCCTTTTTTATACATTTTTTATGTCAACAGAATAAATGTAATGAAAAGGCTGTTATGCAAAAATACAAGAATGAAAGCAAATGTTAATAGCGGTTTTTTTCAGAAGATCCGATCGAGAAACTGCAGAGGCTTCAGCAGGAGAAGCAGTGCAAGATTTGTATGGACCGTGACATCTGTATGGTGTTCATCCCCTGTGGCCACCTGGTGTGCTGCAGGGAGTGCTCACAGTCCCTCAGCAAGTGTCCAATCTGCTGTGGCGCCATCACTCAGAAGCTCAAGACCTACATCGCCTAACCAGTCCCGCTCTTTCTCAATCTCTCTCTCTCTCACGCCATGCGTCTATGCTGCTTCCTTAGCCGTGATTTTTTTTTGTAACATATTCAAAAAAAAAGTGTATGTGTATATAGAGATGTAACTATATTTAATGTGTGTGTGTGTAAGGGGGGTGGGGTGTGCTATTGTTCTTTGTGCCGAGTATATTTTCACAATCAGTGACACTTCTATTTTATATAATGTATAGACGAGAAGACTAGCAAGCTTTTACCTTTTGACTTGGCAGGCCATGAATGTGTGAAGAAGACACTAATGAAGGGGACCATTTCCGTAGTTTTTTTTTGCCAGATGTGCCTTCCTCTGGGTTTGTTTTTTAAATCAGTCGCTATCTTCTACCTCTAATATCTGTAGACTTAAATGTGTTACAAAATAAAGAATTTGGTTTGTGCGATGGAGCTTAACACATTACGCTCTGTTTTGGGTTTATGTAATCCAGTAACTCCCAACATGCTACTTTGATTTTCAGATTGAACAATTGAAATCTTCTGGTCTGAAATTGTGTTCATTATTGAGGCTTTATAAACTGCACGTGTGCATCATTTTCAATAAACACAATGCCTTCAATAAATGTATCAAATTCATTGTACTTGCATTTTGGTAGCAAAATAGAAGACGAATGTAATTATTCTAGAATAGAAGCGAATTATAACAATGAAACTTATTTAGAATTCATTTTATGCCAACCATTTTAATTGTGCAAAGTGTGCTGATTGACTGTAGAGGGGCCAACCCTAGAACAGATCTAGGTCATATAGGCCTATTGTCACTTCATATGTGGATTACTGATTCACTCACACTGTTCACAATTAACTGCTGTGTATGAATGGCTTTAGACTCAGAATCTGAATGCCTGTGACAACACAATGGTCTAGCAACCCTCATGGTCACTCTTAGACAACAATTAAAAAATATTCATTTTAATATAAAATGTTACTAAATTATAAACTAACTCAAATGATAGTATATACATATTGCGGTGGCCCTATGTACATCTGTGTAACTAAGTAATATTTAATATACTTAATATATACATACCAATTTGAAATCTACACATACATACATTTCTTATGTATATACATATAAACCTAATACAGCTGTAGACATGTTTACATACATACAACGTACATGTATTTACATACAACGTATTGTATTGTTAATATAATTGTTTTGGAAAGTCATATTGCATTCGTACTGGAATGCGTACTCCCCATTCACTCATGCAATATGACTTTCCACATGGCAAAAATAACGAATCTTGACGGTGCAGTGTGATAACTTGACTTTATAAAGTCAATCTAGTGAAGTTGTATCGTTCTTGTTTCTTAATTCAGTGCAGTCAGTCGCACACATGTTGGGACTAAACTGCGTGTTTTGATGTGTGTGTGTATGATTTTTTTTTTGTTATGGAGTTGTCTTTGTTGACATTCCACTGTAGACCGCTAGGTGTCGGGTGAGCTGCCAGCGTGTGTAATCCAGGCCATTACCCGACTCGGCCGCTAGGTGGCAGCTCTGCACCAGGATCCTTACCCCCGGCCGGGTCGTCGAAACAACAAACCGAACTACGGAGCCAGCGGGGCCGATAGAGAGAACGTCCGAAACCGCCTCTGACCGCCACTTTCAAACTCTTTTTCCCCCCGATTTCTAATTCGGAATCGCCACGGGGGGGGGGTCCTTCTGCGTGAACATATAAAGTTCGTGTTCTCTGGGAATAAAGATTCACAACAAGGTAAGTTAGCCCGTAAAATGGCGGAGCGCAATCTGGAAGTTAAGTTGAATGGTATATTGGCTAGTTAGCTCGCTAGCATTGCCTTAGCATTTTCTGTTAGCAGCCGAGCCGAGCCGCTCGATGCTAACGCTCGGCTACTCCTGTTTTTCCCTTTGCTCGCGGACTCTATTTCGCCTATGTGCGTTTTTAATGTGTTGTGTTGTTACAAAAGTACCGCGATTTCGAGTGTCCCGGCTGCACTTCCTCCATGTATACATGTAAACAAAGTGTTTGTTGCTTATGCAATACATTTAGTGAACTCCCGAGGCAAGATGGAGGACGCAAGGACGGGGATGTGTTTTCGGTAACGTTAACGCTAGCTTCTGGAAACGGTGTACTTGACTACTGTTAGTTGTTTTTATATATATATATATAATAAACAACGACGCCCTGTTTAATCGTAAAACAATGTAGTATTTCACACAACGGTTGACGTTCACGAACCCTCGAGAGAGAGAGCGGGGGGGACATTCAGCGTTGTTCGCGGGGACGGTATATACAGATATTACCGCGGCTAGCTAACGTTAGCTTTCCGCTAGCGCGGTGCACAGAATGCGTTGTGTTGTTATTATTATTATTATAGTTGCTTAACGCCGAGCCGATTCCCCTCTTGTCGACGCCCGTGTGGCGTTCGCCTTTTTAAAAGGCGCTGTTGTTTATTGAATCGAATAAGTTGTGTGGCGAATGTGTGTGCGTTTTGGATACGTACGACACTATATAGTTTAGTGTTCGGAGTGAGTGAAGCTAAGAGACTAGGACGCGGGTAACGAGCCGCTCGGCTCTGCTAGCCGCCGACGCACCGGTGTAAATTTTGTCAGGCGCCCGTCGAAGAGGGCTCTCCTTCTCGGTGTTGTTGACGACGTCGAGTACAGACCGTGAAGTTGTGGGGCTCTCCACGCCATATACATTCGCAAATATGACACAGATCGCGCGGGGAATGGCTTCCCCCCCCCTGGAATGATCTTAGTTCCTCGTATCTCCCTGGGAAGTTTATCGCTCTGTGATTTGGCGCCACTTTTTTTCTAACTCGGCACCCCTTCGATTTCAGTCGGAGTCAAAGTCGATTAGTGTTTGTATAGCCCTTAATTACATATTCCGTTTTAAAAGGGCTTCACATGTCACCTTTTTACGAGAGCCCCCTCCAACTCTTGGCACCCCAAAGGACAAGAAAAAAAGCCCTTAATGGTCGAGGAAGAAACCTTGAGTAGGAACGCAAGAGTGGGGGATCTCTCCTTCCAGGGATAGTTAGTAGTTCAATGGGTGACATACATAGTCATGTACGAAGTAATTCACATTACATACCATTTAAAGTACATTTATACAACGGGAAATGCCAAGTTGTCAGTCAGCATTACTACCTGGTCGATAAGGGATGGCAACCCACTCGCAAGGGCAACGTGTGATCCGTGAGTGTATATTTATTAAGCATGCTACTGTTGTATGTACAAATGGGTCGTATACACGTGTTCCGGTGGCTGGGCTAGGTCGGGTCATAAGGTGGCGTCCGTGAAACACGTCAAACTGTGTAGCTTAATGTAGCTGTGCAACACAGAATAATAATGCATATATTAAGATAATATACACATAATACGATCACGGTGAGGACGTGTCAAGGGCTATTCTGAAGTACAACGCGTTGCATCGGTTACTTTGATTTTTGAATGACATACTTTGCATGTCAGTAGACCACTACCAGCAGCACTACTAGCGAAAGGCACACCCAGAACAGAACACTAACATGGGAGGAGTTTGTTTTCCTTCTCTACTATATCTGTAATTGATGTTAATGTATACATGATGCCGATTAGACTAGTATGACTGTTTGTCGATATTCGTTTATATATGATATATATATATATATATGTATCATATATAAAACATATAAACTAACATCGTTTAGCTGTTGTATCCCCTTTGACCTAAATATCCATATGAATCGCATATAGCAGTGCATTCACTCGGCTAAATCCCACTGTATCTTGTTGATGTTGATGCTTTGCTTTGATTGGTTGAGATATGTGTAGGGCGGATAGGCCATTGCCATATTTGGCTATGAGGAAGACCCTTTGCACTGGTTGCGACGCTGGTCGTAAACTAGAGGGAGATCAGAACGAGAGGGAACCAATGAGTGCGGCCCTACTTGACAGGCCCATTTGTGCCCGCCCCCTGTTACCATGTGAACGGTTTTTTTCTCCCCATTGAACATGGCCATACGAACATTTGTCTCTATATCCAGATAAACAATTGCATGATGTGTGTTGTTGTTTTTTCAGCATTTGTTTAGAATCTGTTCTAAACTTGCATGTCAATGTCCCTTTTTACTAAACGGCCGGATGTTGTGTTTTTAGGTCACATGCAACATCTCCTGGCCTTAATTTTATGAGGGTCTCCAGCCAGTCATAAGTTGCAGTGGTCCAGAAGATGTTACAGAAATGATAGCGGCACCAGAAATATCGTCAGACTTCCCCTTCCCTCAGTAAGTGGCAACCTTCGACACCCTGTCAGTGGATCTTGGTTGTCTTGGTGGGTCTTGGTGGATCTTGGTTGTCATGACCATGTCTCACGGCTGTCCTCCACTTCCACAGGGACACAGACACCCGTTTCTCTTCAGACACAGACTTCTCCGAGGAGCCCGATGGAAGGAGTACAGTCGCAGCCAAGGGAAAGGTATGAATTACTACCCAACTCACACTTTCACTTTGTGGCTTGACTTCAGCCTTTCTTGTAGATTACTGTTTCTCTAAATAAGTGTGAGCATGTGAATATGTTCAACCCGTTTCCCCAACCTTTGTTTGAACTAAAAAATGTAGTGATAGTAAAATGCAAGGTTTTTAGATTTAGGTTTTTGGTCATTTATGTGACATGGTTTCTCTAAGCTAGTCTGGGAACCAGACGCATCTGCAAGCTCATGTTTTATTTGCTCTGGCAGATGTGTCTGGCCCCCCTCCCATTCAGACAGATTTCCAACCCACCTGGCCACCGTCGGTCCAATCACAACCGTTTATCTAACACAGGGCCGGTTTGATACACGACTACAGCCGTTCAGGCATTTTTTTGTAAACAACAAAGATGGCTGCCACTGATGTGGAACGGTCTGTTGAATCGGCTATCGCAACAGTTTTAAACAAACCGGGCTGTATATTTTCTCTGAAAAGAACAAACTGCAAAAAAAAAAGAAGCTTTTGTTGATAAGAAATATATATGCCACGTGTCTGACAGGATTCTGTAAGCACTATGTCAGCTCAGCGTTAAGTCACTCTTTTCATTGCTATGATTGGTTGTAGGTCTATTCAGTTGTGTAGCAAGGCATTTGGGTCTGTGGTCGCTGTCACTTAACCTGGCACTGAATGTTGTATTCAACCAGTGCCTAAAATGGCCTGTTTATATTTTCGATGTATTGACATAAGATGGACACAATGCCCGAGGGGTACTATTTTCACAATGAGACAAGTGTCCAAGACGGTCCAAGAATTCAACCCTTCTCTAACTTGCTGTCTCCCCAGGGAGGGAAGAAGGGGAAGAAGGCAGTGGGGGAGAAGGGGAAAGGAGCCAAAGGAACGGGGAGGCTCAATGGCCACCATCAAGAGAACGGCATGGAGAACATGATGCTGTTCGAGGTGGTCAAACTTGGCAGGAGCGCCATGCAGGTATTAACTGTTCCTCCGTTTTAGACTCTTAAGCCAGTATCACTCTTGGTTCCCTTTTAAGAGAGGCTTTTAGGGGCTCTTAATTCCATGTTTTATATGCTGTTTTTTTCTTCTTTTTACAGTCTGTTGTTGATGACTGGATCGAGTCGTATAAAACCGACCGAGACGTAGCGCTCCTGGACCTAATCAATTTCTTCATCCAGTGCTCGGGATGTAAAGGTGTGTTTGTGTGTGGGTCAAGGGGGAAAACACATTGAACAAAGTTGTTTGACAGATGGATTACGTGATGTTTGATGTGGAGTGGCCCTGACTAATGTGGTTTCTCCCCCTCTTGTCAGGTGTGGTCAGCGGCGAGATGTTCAGGAACATGCAGAACTCTGAAATTATCAGGCGAATGACAGAGGAATTTGACGAGGTATCTATATCTTGGGGATGTATCGCTCTGTGAATGAAATTGCAATAAGTGAGCCATTGCTGCAGGAACAATGATATTTTGAGACCTCTGCTCTGCTGACATTTAGTTGGCAGCTTACATAGATAAACGTGTTATAAACATCTCCTTTACTCTCCATCTCCTGTTTGCGTTCTATAGGACAGTGGTGATTACCCTCTTACTATAGCAGGGCCCCAGTGGAAGAGGTTCAAAACCAGCTTCTGTGAGTTCATTGCGGTATTGGTGCGACAGTGTCAGTACAGCATCATCTACGACGAGTACATGATGGACACAGTCATCTCCCTCCTCACCGGGCTGTCCGACTCCCAGGTCCGCGCCTTCAGACACACCTCCACACTGGCAGGTAATAACAAGTTCCGGTCCACATGTTTGCGAGTACGCAAGAGTACGGTGGCGTGCAGTCCGGTCTCTTAATAAATTTGGGCTCCTGATCAATTTGCGGTTGTTGATGATGTCGTCTTGCCTGCCTAGCCATGAAGCTGATGACGGCACTGGTGAATGTAGCTCTGAACCTGAGCATCAACATGGACAACACCCAGCGCCAGTACGAGTCCGAGAGGAACAAGATTGTGGCCAAGCGGGCCAACGACCGCCTGGAGCAGCTGCTGCAGAAACGCAAGGAGGTAACCAAAGACGGATGTTACATTTGGCTTCAATTGGTGGCATATTGATAAACTATTAAAGGGATGGAGGGGAACTATGCAGCTTATATGAAGGTCCAGACTCACCTTTATCCCGTTGGAGGCAGGGAGCGGTCTTGTATGCATGACCATCCAGGGACACTGTTCAGCAAGCTGGCAACTGCAGTAGTTCATCCGAAAAAACATGGAAATACTTTGGAAACCTTCTTATGCCACTGAGTTGTCTTATATGCAATGTATGTCAGGGTCAAACAGGGTCTTATGTAGCTCATTGTAACTGAGCTGGTTTGAACGCATACTATACTTCAGATATTAAGAGACATTACCAATGCTACACCCTAGTGCGGCTCATTGTGTTAATATGTTGAGTAATGAAGTCTACCCAGCACATCAAACATACTCCCATCACCTAAAGGCCTTTTATTGGGTTGTTGGTTCCGGTCCGGCATTGATGTTGACTGCGTTCACCCACCCCTCTCGGTTTAACTCCACTGTAGGTACCGGTGTGTCACGGTGCCGCCTGTAATTTCGCTAGCTTTGGCAGTTTATTCGGTTATGCAACAGCAGGTCCCATTGGGCGTCCATCTGCTAGCACACACACACACACACACACACACACACACACACACACACACACACACACACACACACACACACACACACACACACACACACACACACACACACACACACACACACACACACACACACACTGCTGCCACACCACGGCAGGGTGGCATAGTTGGCCGTCACACACTGCCTTGTTATGCTAACCATGCCTTGCGGTCTCGGTCTCTCTCTCTCTCCCTCTCTCTCGCATGCGCATGCTCTCTCTATCTCTCTATCTCTCTCTCCAACAAGTTGGTACCGTTTGGCTAAACTAATGCTGGCCGCTATTGTGTTCAATCGAGTGCTTTGTTGTTCATTTTCCAGCTCCAGGAAAATCAGGACGAGATCGAGAACATGATGAATGCCATCTTCAAAGGCGTGTTTGTTCACCGATATCGGTATGAGTTGACATATTTCAGCGCTGTTAAGAATATTTCCCTCCTGGTATCTTATTTTGATCTCATTGTGTGTATGCGCTAATAATAATATTGTATGTGTGCCGTGTCGACAGTGATTCTATAGCGGAAATCAGAGCCATCTGTATAGAGGAGATCGGGGTGTGGATGAAACTGTACAGCGATGCCTTCCTCAACGACAGCTATCTGAAGTATGTGGGATGGACCATGCACGACAAGGTGGGTTATGATTCAATAAATTGAAAAAAAGTGTTATTTTAAAGGTGCCGCTTTTCAATCATTGCAATGTGGGTAGTATATGCAAACAAACCAGATCTCCCCGCTGCTTTTGGTCCGCCGGGTGGCGCGTTTCGTTTTCGCCCTATGATGCGAAACTCAAATGACGGGGTAATATTTAGTATCTGCGTTGAGCTGCGTCCCAGAGACACAGAGCATTGGCAACAATGGCGGGTGTTTATAGATGGAGACACGGGTGAAAAGCGCCAGAATTCCCCTTTTACTGGTATGATCCCAGAGGCTGTCATCCTAACTGCTGTGCACCTGACGTTTCAGCAAGGAGAGGTCCGCTTGAAGTGTCTGACCGCGCTGCAAGGTCTCTACTACAACAGGGAGCTCAACACCAGACTGGAGCTGTTCACCAGCCGCTTCAAGGTCAGCGCCACCTGCTGGGCGACTTATATACGACACGCATGCAGCCGGTGACCAACTCTTATATCAAATATGTGTCCGCATACCCCAACTTGTTTTTTTTGTATTGCGTGCACAGGACCGCATTGTCTCAATGACCCTGGACAAGGAGTACGATGTCGCAGTCCAAGCTATTAAGCTGCTCACCCTCGTCTTACAGTAAGTAGCGTTGTCTTCCAAGACGTATGCAGTAAACAACAAAGCAGTATGCATCCTCCTAACTAAGTTTTTATAATTTTTTTTTCAAACGATGGTCTTAATTTAGTAACACTGACAAAATGGCATATTCTACTATACTATACTCAATATATATATATATTTTAGAATTGTTGTTTGTGTGTATAGAATTGGTGAAGTAAAGTATTTTTGTGTAGTATATTGTAGATGGTATATAGTGTTTATAGTATTGCATGGTATAGTGGTTGTAATTCTGAATGTGGGAGTGGATGGGGAGTAAGCATTCCATTGTACTTGTTACACATGGCAAATAAAGCTTCTTGGAGAATAATACATTAATGTTTTAAAACAACAAAAAACGTGATTTTGGGTCCCCCTGGTGTTGAAGGGTGGCTCCACCGGTATGTGTGTGATGGACTGTCGTAAGCACGGCTGGCTGAGCCTGCATGTCTGTCCTGTTTGTGTCCACAGTAGCACAGATGAGGTGCTGAGCCCAGAGGACTGCGAGAGCGTCTATCACTTGGTCTACTCCGCACACAGACCTGTCGCCATAGCAGCCGGGGAGTTCCTCTACAAAAAGTATGTTGCACACCAAACCCCCACTCTTGTTTATTGTAGGAGGATCAAGTCAATCAAGGTGATATATACGGCACTTGAAAACAACTCGCACTCTCTTTAAATGGACCGGTAATGCAACTCTTGCATCGTATGGGAGTGAGGCAGAGGTCAGGAAGGAAGCGGCTTGAAGCAGGTTAAGGAGAGAGGCCGAGAGTAGGTCCCCCCCCCCCCCCCCCCCCCAATCTCCAAAGTTTGAATTGAATCTTATGTTTTTTTTTCTCATGTCGACATTTCCAATTCAGTCCTGTGAAATCTGAGGCCAGGTTAAGATTGTGCAGGTCTCGACTTGAAGCAGGATCTCTCTACCACCACCACCGCCACTCTGTAATCAGTTTAGGTCTGGCTATAAAGCAAGGCGTTGACCTTTGTAGAAAGACATTGGTGTATTTATTAGAGACGAACACTGACTTGGTGTGTGTGTGTGTGTCTCCTTCAGACTGTTCAGCCACCGGGAGCCAGAGGAGGAGGGCGCCCCCAAGAGGAGAGGAAGACAAAGCGCCAACGCAAACCTCATCAAGACCACAGTTTTCTTCTTCCTCGAGAGCGAGGTGTGAACACGCTCTCCCCCCCTATCCCATCACCAAGTGTCCCCTTCCCTCCCATAGATGTGTCAGCCTAGTGACTGCACAGACGCGGCAAAACATCTACGCCCTGAATACAGACTTTGCGTGTGTCTCTCCCCAGCTTCACGAGCATGCCGCCTACCTGGTGGATTCCCTGTGGGAGTGTGGACCAGAGCTTCTCAAGGACTGGGAGTGTATGACCAGCCTACTGCTGGACGACCCTCTTCCCGGAGAAGAAGGTAACACACACACGCACACACTGGCCTCACACACAGACACACTGGCCTCACACACAGACACACTGGCCTCACACACACACACACACACACTGGCCTCATACGCACACACTGGCCTCAACACTGGCGTGGTTGTCTGGTGTATGAACCGGAACAGTTTGTCTGTTTCCTATGGTCATTATAATTTGAAAATGCACGCATCACAAGGCATCGACGGGAGACATTAATAAGCGCGACGGTTATATAATGTCACGCGGAAATGAAAACTGCTGACTATTTGGGTGCTATTTTGGTCACCACGGTTGAGTCGTTTGCGCGCTGACACAAAGCGTGTGCAGCGTAGCCTGCGGTACGCACTGTTCCAATCACGGCCAAGCTGCCATCCGAGCATTAGCATGCTAATGAAAACCAAGTGTTGACCTCTTACCCTATGGAGGGAGATTTGTCCCGGAATGATCAATGCTAATGGTAGTCAACTTGAGTCCCGTAAATGTACACTTGAATGACAATTGTGCTATGATTTGTACAGAAGTATGAGTCCAATTTGTACATTGTACAACATATACGTTTTTACTGTACTTACCGTATTTATATGAATCTTCAACTGTTGATATAACTGCATACCCCTGCTCACTACCTGTTGATACTTGTTTACTTACCTGGGTATATATATATATATATACACACACCTATAATTCTGCACAAGTTATTTTATACCTGCTTTTATACCTTACACATCTTATTTAACCACTGTCCATTGTATATTACTATGCACTTTACTGCAACATTTGCACTCTGGTTTGATGCCAAATTATTTTTCACTGTACTAGTGATGTGCAATGACAATTAGAATCTAATCTAATATTAGTTGGAAATGAGACGGTATACATTTTTTTTTTTATATATTATTATAAATAAAATCTATATTATTCTAATGATATATAAAAACTTATAATGTATAAAAAAAATACACATATCAAATATATATATATTTTTTATATATATATAACCGTGAACTCTTTGTCTTGTCTCCTGTGTGTTACCTGAAGCCCTGACAGACAGACAGGAGACTGCTCTGATTGAGATCATGCTGTGCACGGTTCGTCAGGCGGCCGAGTGCCACCCCCCGGTGGGCAGAGGCACCGGGAAGAGGGTAAGATCACAAACAATAACAAATGCCTATCAAGGCACTGACTGATTGCCGAGCTGCAGCTACTACTACTACTACTACTACCACCACCACCGTACAGCGTTGGCACGCTCTAATTGAAGAATTGACTTTGCTATCAGGTGACTCAATTACCCGCCGCTGGGAACGAGCTGGTGAGCTAAACACACTGTATGTTGCCAGGTAATGACTGCTAAGGAGAAGAAAACGCAGCTGGATGACAGAACCAGAATGACTGAGCTGTTCGCAGTGTCGTTACCCCCTCTACTGGCCAAGGTGAGTTAGTGGTCTTCTCTGCTCCAACATGATGAAGTTGTATTTTGTTTATTTTCTGTTTAAGGAGGCATACTTAATATGCGTGTGTGTTTGTCTGGCAGTACGCGGTGGATTCAGAGAAGGTGACCAACCTGTTACAGCTCCCTCAGTTCTTCGACCTTGATATCTACACCACAGGACGTCTGGAAAAGGTACAAAGAAACTCATCAGAGAATAGAAAAAAACAAACTTCAAAGTTGCTGTTGTTTTTTTTTCTTTTTCTTCCTTAGACCAAAGTCATCTAAAGTCATTACGCCACCGCCATTGCAAAACCTGCCAGGCTCATTTAGGAGTTCTCTCACGCTTCGGGTCTCTCTCTCTCACTTTTAACGTCGCACTGTCTCTGGCCTTGCGCCCCCTCTCTCCCCCCTCAGCACCTGGAGTCTCTGTTGCGTCAGGTCAGGGAGATTGTGGATAAGCACACGGACACTGAGGTCCTCGAGGTCTGCTCCAAGACCTACCATGCCCTCTGCAACGAGGAGTTCACCATCTTCAACCGGGTAGACATCGCTCGCTCCCAGCTCCTCGACGAGCTGGTGGACAAGTTCAACCGACTCCTGGAGGACTTCCTTCAAGAGGTGAGGGTGGCTACGATGACGATGATGATGACGAGGACAAGGTGGCCGCTAGTGAAGTGTTGGCGGTTTGCACGTGTACGCCACTGTGTGTAAACTCTCGAGTGTCTCTCTCTCCAGGGCGAGGAGGTGGACGAGGACGACACCTACCAGATTCTCTCCACTCTGAAGAGGATCACCGCTTTCCACAAGTATGAGACCGAAGCGCCTCTTTATGTTTTAAAAATAAATATATATATATATATATATATATACACTCTGCATTCCCTCCGCTCTCACCAGAACTTCCCGTCCGGGATTAACGGAACATCTTATCGTGCCTCTCTTCAAACCCACTCCCAATGAGTGTATGTCTGTTCTATAATGCATGCACGCATCCAGACTGTGTGCGTTTTGTACCTGTAGTTCAAATGAGCTGTCTCTCTCTCTCTCTCAGCGCGCATGACCTTTCCAAGTGGGACCTCTTCACCAGCAACTTCAAGCTGCTCAACACGGGCATAGAGAATGGGGACATGCCAGAGCAGGTGAATACGCCCCCCCCCCCCACGCTGGAGCACAAGGTCATCATGGGAGACGGGTGTCCTGTAGCGGTTCATCTCGTACTGACCACCATGTTGTTGTTTTTGTGTGAGCAGATTGTCATCCACTCACTCCAGTGCACTCACTATGTGATTCTGTGGAACCTGGCCAAGCTCTCTGAAGGCAGCTCCAGAAAGGTACAATTTGCTGTGGCGATTAAGGCTGGAGTCTGTTAGGGGCCACCGTTTTCAACGCTGAATCATTTTCTAATGGAGACTGAGTATAGTGTTCATAAACGTTTTGTTTGTTTTGTTTTGTTTTTTTTCTTCTTCCTCCTCCTCCTGTGAGTTCAGGAGGATATGGTGACCCTGCGGAAGCAGATGAGGGCGTTCTGTATGATGTGTCAGCGCTATCTCACCAACGTCAACACGGCGGTCAAAGAACAGGTAATGCCGCACTTATACCCGTGGTGCTGAATATCATGCTGACGTACAATTTGTTGCTAAGAAAGTGGTAACAAATCATGCGAATAAGAAGATTCAATGTTTTTATGTGCCGCATTCAACAAGTGCAATGGAATGCTTACTCTCCATTCCCTCCTGCAGTATGAATTTCCTTAAACACTATGCACAATAAAAGACTGATGTATGACTGAGATATGTACATGTGTTGAATTGTGCAAAAAGCATTTAAATGCAGTTTAAATTGCCAGTAGTGCAGCAGCATCATGAATACGGTGCAGAGCAGTGCAGTGCAGTGCAGAAGAGTACAGTAGCTGTAATGATTCCAGAAAGTCCAGCAAAGTATGATGGTGTAATGAAAAAGTTCAGTAGGCCCACTGCCTGTGGATAAAAAGTGTCCTTGAACCTGGTAGTCCTTGTAAAGCTTAAAGTCACACATTTGGAGTTGTACCCATGTGGTCTTGTGCTTGTATTTTAAATCTAGCTCCATCCCTCCCATTCCCATTGCATCCCAAGAGAATCTGCGCAAGCTTATTTGTTTTTTTAAATATATATCCCCGTTCTTTTGAGTTCTTACCAGCAGAAGAAAAGAAAATCGAATCGCCGTCCAGATAAATTCCCGGCTATCCCAGGCTTTATTATCATGTATTTTTTTGGCTTCACTATAGGTTTATCTTTTCCCCTGTATTTGCCAGTGTAACTCTCCACCTCATCTCCTTCTGTTTCATTTAAAGTGCAAGTAGTTACTCCCACTCAGTCGTTGGCTCAACAACACGCGCATTGGCCCCTCGGTGGTTTATGATGCACGGGGCTAGGCGCTACCGTGTTATCTGCCACGGAGGCCTGGCAGTGGAATATCTATATAAAGCATTACAGGCTCCATCGTGTATTAACGGGCCAATAACATGGGGCTGTATGCCCTTTTAACAACTATGCCTTTTTACAACTATAGTGCAATTAAAGCACGGTCGACAATGTAAAAAAAACAAAACTTTTTGATTATTCAATTATCAACAACAGAATGTATAACAACTTTATGAAGGGTAAAAGATCACAGCAGAATTACCTGTTGGGCTTTCCCCCATGATGACACTGATTGAGTTGATTTAGTTAGCCTAACATCCTTGTCAGGTTGTTGAATTAATAGAGCCCCCCCCCCCCCCGAGGCGTGTGTAGATCGCATCTTCTTCTCATTGAGAACGTCCAAACCTCAGGCAGGTAGTCTGGCTCAAATGAGGTTAAAAGGCCGTCTCTGTATCAGTGCATCATCCATGCCTGCAAGCAGTCCTCCCTTTTCCTCTTCTTTCTTTCTTCTTCTCTTTGTTCGAAATCGGATCAGTCAAGTTGGGGCGTTTTTGTTTCCTCAAGAGTTGTGTGGCGGCGGTAAAGGGAGGGGAGGGGGGGGCTCTCTTTTTTTTGTAAAGCAAATTTCCTGTGTTTTCCTTGGATGTCTTGATGCGGTTTCGTGTTTCCCCCCCCCCCGCCGGCTCTAAGCGTCTCTCGCTCCTTGGTTCGTTCTGTCCATCCGCAGGCCTTCACCATCCTGTGCGACGTGCTGCTCATCTTCAGCCACCAGATGGTGTCGGGGAGCCGGGAGTACCTGGAGCCCCTGGTCTACTCCCCGGAAGACTCGCTGCAGGTGGAGCTGCTCTCCTTCATCCTCAACCACGTCTTCATCGACCAGGACGACGACACCAACAGCACAGGTAGCGATGCGCCCGCTCGTGCCTTTTATGCCACGCGGTGGCGGAAATGGCCGGTGCGTCTAATAGAAGTCAACCGGTTCTCCCGGATTCCACTATCGATGATCACGTTAATTATTTTTTTGGGGTTGGTAAATAAGTCGACAAACATCAATTTATAATAGAATCTTAATAATGTATAAAATAGATTAAACATTAACCCATTTGTTTGTATGTAGGTGTTTGTATATATTTAACAGACAAAAGTAACTGTCTGGCCACTACTTCTACCGAATACCAATAGAAGTAGTCTATAACGTCTATAATCCTTAGTTAACTTGGTGCTGCGGAAAGGTCACAGCACTTTAGTATTCGGCGAACGTACGTTTTTTAATGGGAGGGACCAGTGCAGTCCTGCAGCGGCGGCGGCGGCGGTGTTGGCCGCGGCTTAATGTGTGTAATGAAAACCATGTGGTCCCGATGCTGATGTTTGTGCTGCTCGGTCACGCCGGCAGATGGGCAGCAGGACGACGAGGCGGCGAAAATTGAGGCGCTGCACAAGAGGAGGAACCTGCTGGCCGCCTACTGCAAGCTCATCATCTACTGCGTGGTGGACATGAAGACCGGCGCCGACATCTTCAAGCAGTACATGAGGGTGAGGCGTCTCAGGGGGCTAAACTCTCTCTCTTCTCCGCTTTAGTTTTCAACAAATAAGGCGTCAAACTCGTAGTCGCCGGGGTTTAATGACGGCGGGTATAAGCTCCATCTCTGACCCCTTTTTCTTGCTCCCTGGGAACTTGAATTGCTTTTGATTAATAGCGTCTGTTGTTGGAGCGTGTGGTTTGGTAATGTAGTATTCAACGAGAGAACCTAGCTGCTGATTGGTCCACTGACTTGTAATGTTTGGTGTCCAGTATTACAACGACTACGGAGACATCATCAAGGAGACGATGAGTAAAACTCGGCAGATCGACAAGATCCAGTGTGCCAAGACGCTCATCCTCAGTCTGCAGCAGGTCAGTGCTTAACCATTTAACAATTATTTTTTTAATCTATTTAAGGAATACTGGTTTCCAACCAGGTTTGTGCCATTACAATGTAGGGAGTATCTGTAAATTATCTGAACAGTGATCCAATTATATTTTAGCACCATTTACTTTGGCTGTTCTCTGGTCATGTAGCACCCATTTTCATTTTTGTTGTGTCTTTCAGGGGCTGCATAGACAGATTCTATGAAAAGCCCTACTTTCCAGTGGAAAATACTTAATTGAAACTATTGATTTTCATCCAAGAAACGCATACAAGTCATTCCGATGGCTTGGCCTTTGTTGCCATGTGATACTTAATTTCAGATTTAATAATGTTCCCTATGTTCCCTTTACTTAACCCTAACCTTTTAATTATATTGTTCACGATTATTCAAACGTTACATTAATGACATCCCCTAGGCCCGACACAAAGCTTAATGGCAGAAACAAAAGCATTAGATGAGGTACACATCCAAAACAATATTGACGTAGACGAATCGCGGCAGCCCTAATATAATCCCCAGGTGTGAGCTCTCGACTTGACTTTAAACCCCGCTTGTCATGTCTGTCACCCGCGCTGCACCGCCTCCAGCTCTTCAACGAGATGCTGTCAGAGCTGGGTCACAGCTTTGACCGCTCCTCCTCGTCGTTCTGCGGGATCAAAGAGTTGGCCCGTCGCTTCTCGCTCACCTTTGGCCTCGACCAGGTCAAGACCAGGGATGCCATCGCCATGCTGCACAAGTAAGATCTCGCCACCTCACCTCCCTCCCTCCCTCCGCTCCCGTCTCTTGTTGCATTGCGCAAATCTTGGATTACCGGCCTTGGCTGCGGGGCGCCGTCCAAAACTGGAGACGGATGACCTCTGGGTCACTATGTTTCCACTGTGTATATGAGCCCACGGTATGTACTGCCCTTTTCAACAGGCTTAGCCCGGGGGGGGTGCCCTGCCGAGAGGTTGCCCCCCCCGTGTATTTGGCACTTCCATTTGTAAGCATGGAAGTGTTGTTGAGAATTTGCTGGCTTCGGAAGCCACCTGTGTTTCTAAACCCCTGAGAGTGTGTGTGTGTGTATGTGTGTGAGAAAACTGGATTTGCACGGAAATCACACAGCAAAAAGGGGGTGGAAGACCACATTCTGACATGTGATGTGCTGGGATTTACTGTGTGTGTCTTTCCAGGGACGGAATAGAGTTTGCGTTCAAAGAGCCGAGTCCCCAGGGAGAAGGCAACCCTCCCCTTCACCTGGCCTTCCTGGACATCCTGAGCGAGTTCTCCTCCAAGCTGATGAGGCAGGACAAGAGGACTGTGTAAGTCTGCATGTCTGAGCTGCTAGCCGGGGGAGGGGGCGATAGTGTCTCCGGCACAACAGGTGTCCGTGGCAACTGGTGTTTTGTATGTTTCGGTTCAAGGCTGTGTGTGTGTGTGTGTGTGTCTCTCTCTCTCTAGCGCTCCTCTCATCCTATGGCTTCCTTTACAGATATGTGCACCTGGCTTTGTGTGCTTGGGGCCGTCATGATTTGTTAGAGGTGTGTGTGTGTGTGTGTGTGTGTGTGTGTGTGTGTGTGTGCGCACACTTGGCGCTAAAACAAGCGGCCCTGTCTCTCTTGACTGATTGTCCTGTCTCATCCTCCTTCCTCCGCGCCCCCCCCCCCCACAGGCACATGTACCTGGAGCGCTTCATGACGTTACAGATGGCCCTGCAGCGGGAGGACTGCTGGCTCCCCCTCATCTCCTACCGCAACTCCCTGCAGGCGGGCGGCGACGACGACACCATGTCGGTGATGAGCGGCTACTCGAGCCGAGGGTCCTCGGTGCGCTCCAAGAAGGCCAAGCCCATCGCGGTCACCGCCGCCACAACCGCAGCGGCCGCCGCCGTGGCCGCCGCCGCCAAGCGGAAGCTTCCAGAAGGTATTCTATATTGGGGAACACTGGGGACATTAATCACACTCCAGACTCCCGTTAGTTTTTCCAGGCAGTGGTAGGCAGCCCCTTAGACAATATATATAGACTTTTCTAAGTTTATCTTAGGTTGAACTACATATTGTCACTGGGGGGGAGTTTTGGTTTTAGGGCAGTTTGGCTCATCTTTTTCGTTGATTGTATTTCTTTGGTGTACTTCTTCGATGTCGCTATGGGGTCCGGCCCGTTATCTGTGAGAGCACAGAGTCCTGTTTTATGTCTAGCCTCATCGGTAGCCTGGCCCCTCTGGTTTACAGAGCTGCAGTATTGGTCCACCTCTAGGCAGCGCTGAGGCCTGCATTAATCCAGATGACCCCCCCCCCCCCCCCTCCCTCTGTGCTGGGGAGGGGGATTACAGAGCAGATGGTGGGAGGGTCACAAGATGGAGCCGCTTCTTACCGCTTAAAGCGGGGTCGTTTAGATTACCATCCGGGTCACCATGTGCGTGCATGCGGCTCTGTAAAATGGGCCATTTTTAAAACAAATGGAACCCCGCCATGCTTGTTTTATGAAACTCCCAAATGTTTATAGAGCCGTTGCGTTCCCATGAACGAAGTGTGTGTGTGTGTGTGTGTGTGTGTGTGTGTGTGTGCGTGTGCGTGTGCGTGCTCTTTCTTGCGGGCCAAGTTCTCCCCTGGATTATATTTTCTGGGGCATTTTGCCCCTCTGAGAGCCGTTACGTTTTAACGATCAAAGAAAAACATGGTTCAGTAATCACACTTTAATGGAGCCAATTCATGAAAGTAATGGATTGGTACAAATCACGGCTCTTTTCTACAGGAATCGACATCAAATGAAAGCACCCAATGTTTTTAAGTTATCGCCCCTCAAGCTCTCACGGCTGATCGCTAACCATCTTTATTATTTTATTTTTTTGCTATTTCAGTGTGTGAGATAACAGAGTTTTGTTATTATATATATTTTTTTAAACTACTTCTGTTTCATGCTGTAGCCACAAAACCATTCCAGCTGAATTATACTTCTCATAGTCTCATTACAACCCTAAACTTCGACGCGTTATAACCCTTAACTTCTGTGTAGCGCGACGGAATACGAGATTAAACGAACAAAACTGCGACCCCTCATTACACTTCAAGGGAGGTCTTCCTCCTCCCCCCCCCCCCCCCCACAGTGACCATCGACTCACCTCTGTCCTCTCTTCTCCTCTTCCTCCTTCTCTTCCATCGCCGTCTCCCCTCCTTCCAGAGGAGAGCAGCAGCAGCAGCGACGTGTGGCAGCAGAGCATGCAGACACCCGTCATGATGCCCTCGCCCCACCTCACCTCCACTGCCATGCGGGAGCCCAAGAGGGGCCGCGAGGACAGCTACATGGGGGTGTACCCCCTGCCCCACGACCAGCCGCCGACGCCCCATCAACAACAACAACCACAACACACGCCGCAGCACCATCAGCAACAACAACAGACGCCGCAGCACATCCAAACACCCATGGACTACAAGTGAGTAGACTTCCCGCTACTACGGCTACCCGCCCGCCACCTCTCTCGTGACCCCCGCCCACCTCTCTCGTGACCCCCCCCCCCCCCCCCAACACTCTGATACCCCTCTCTGACTTTGACCCTGTGGGTTGGTCAGAGTATCCTCCCCTCCCCGTGAGGCAGGTCGGTTCCCACCCTGCAGCGGTAGCTGGTCAGCATACCGATGAGTCCGTTGTTTAATTGGTCGTTATTAAACGGGTCGTATTTATCTCATGGTTTCTTCTGGGTGGAAGTTGGGCGGCTCTGCAGTCTCCCTGAGCATATGGGTCCGCCTTAATGGCATTTTTTTCCCCTTTCGGTTCTGTAAATGGGGTTAGACATCCTGTAGCGCTGCCAAAATACATTAGTCCAAGGTAATGTGTGATTTCCTATGTGTGTGCTATTAATTTTAGGAGCAAAAGGAATAAAAATGAGTAGCGTATATACCGCTAGCTCCCTGCCAACTCCTGGGCCCGTTCGGCCGGAGACTAACAGGCCGACCTACTTCCTGGCCCAACTAAACCTTTTTACTCTTTCTCTCTCACTGGCAGACCACCAGCAGGCCATCCTTAATGCTGGACTCAGTGCTGACTGCAGTCACAGCCTCGGCTCTCCTAATGTGTGTGTCTGTGTGTGTGTGTTCAGTTCTCAGGTGACGTGGATGCTGGCCCAGAGACAGCAGGAGGAGGCACGCCAGCAGCAGGAGAGAGCCATGAATTACGCCAAGCTCAGGACCAACCTGCAGCACGCTATGTACGACACCCCCCCCCCCCTGCTACCACCTACACAGAGTGGGGGATGGGATGGGAGGGAGGGGAGGGGGAGGGCACTCTGCATGCATTCATTCATACTGAGCTCCCAACGGTCGCTATAGCCGCTGTTTGTTTGTGTTCCACAGTCGCCGTGGTACCGGCCTCATGGAGGACGATGAGGAGCCCATCGTGGAGGACGTGATGATGTCGTCTGAGGGTCGCATGGACGACCTCAACGAGGGCATGGACTTTGATACTATGGACATAGATCTGGTGAGATGTTGGTCTGTTGTTCAGGCAATATGTACAATTTCCTCCTGAATGATTAGTTAATTGTTATTTGATTGATCATCTTTAATTCTCATTGCATCTTCAGAATATATATATATTTTTTAAGATGTCACATCCTAGTCAAATGGTTGCTTGCTAGTTCAGCATTAGAATGAGGGTTCTAATACTAAGGGTTGAATGTGTGTTAACGGTGACCGGTGATGTTTTGATCAGCCTCACGCTAACCTTGCTTCCTCCTCTAGCCTCCTTCTAAGAACCGCCGCGAGCGCTCAGAGTTGAAGCCGGACTACTTCGACCCGGCTTCCATCATGGATGAATCGGTAAGCAGCTCACTTCTTTTACAGCGCTTCCACTGCCAAACAGCCACAGTGGAACACTAGGCTTCAGTATTGGAACCGAAATATGAAGCATCTGCCACCTTTTAAATACTTAAAAGGGAAGTGGATATTTTATCATCTCTGAGGTCTTATAATTTATTACCTTCACCTCACGGCCAATTCCTGTTAATGTTGCATTCGGCTCTGCTTGGTAAAATAATAGTAGTCTCTGCCTTTCTCTCACCGCCCATTGGCTACAAATTAGACGACCGACTCGATAAAACCCGAATCAAATAACGTCTGCTTTGACGCATGGATGATTTTCCCACATATTTTATAAGTGTAAGCCGTGGCCAAGAGCTTGGTGTAGCCTCACCAATGCTACAGAAACTCTTGGCGTCTGCTCCCCCCCCCCCCCAGTGTTTTGTCTGTCTTCTGACTGTTGGCAGGCGTTACTGTGATAATAGCCCCGGCCCTGAGTGACAAGAGGGGTTCACTGGGGAGAAAAAAGAAACGTAACTGTAATCAACCCTCCCGATCGATCAACCCTAACTATTAATTTGGGATCGTTTTGATTATATTCATTCACGGGGACACGGCAAAACTGCTAACAAACAAAACAATTTCTTTCTTGGATGGAAGTATTGACATTTTTAAAGCAAGTAAATGAAAAAAAAAGAAAATGCATTTTCAACGTAATCAGAAAAGTGTGGTCGACAGCGCTGGGCGGCCGGTATTGGACCGCCAGATTAGCTATTAAGAGGTGCTTTCTCACCGTTTAACAGACTGTTATGGAGTATTGATTCCTCAAGTGCCTCTATTTGCTTCCTCCGGCTGATGATTAATTGAAGTGTTCTCTCGCACGGTCCCCAGGTCCTCGGAGTGTCCATGTTCTAAACAGATATTAAAGAAGCTGGGAGAAGAAAGAGAGTGGAGTGGCTGGCGCCTTTGTATTTAAAGAGAGTTTTTAGACGCGAACACACACACACACAAGTGTATCCTGTAGAGAGAGAGAGAGAGAGAAAGAGAGAGAGAGAGAACATTTCTGGCTTGTACTCCACGTGGACCAAGGACCGCCCTCCGGCCCTGCCCCCCCCCCCCCCGGCCCCGGCCCCCTCCTCCCCCACGCTCAGTGTTGCTTGCTCAGAGAGGACTTTGTTTCAAATATTTACTTTTTATAACCTTGGGTAAGCTCTTCCTGCTCGGAATCCATAGTGACAGGCCACTATCAAACCTTTACTACTAGAGCTCAGACGTGTCTCAATAAAAAATCCATAGTAGTCTTTTATTTTGTTATTTTTTTGGTTTGTTTGGTTTTTTGGGTTATTTTTTTCTCAAATGGGGGGTGGATTTGGTGTGTTAACTTAAAAGAAAAGTTTTGTATGTCTAACCCTTTTTTTATAATGGTAGTCAGTAACCAGGTGTGAAGTAGTAATTTATAAACGGACTGTAGTAGCTTGCTTGTAATGTGTTAGCCAAAACGGACGGAGGTCTTTGTTTATTTTTTTGTTTTTTTATTTTATTTTCCCCCCAAACCCTCCTTGTTTGTACGTTTCTAACACACACCCCCCCCCCCCTCGCTCCTTTATAATTGGACCTGCTGGGTGGCCTTGAAAGCCACCGGTGGGTTCCGATTGTTTCCGACGTACTACCGTCGAAATCGGTCTGTGAAGATTCCCCAGAGACTCTGCCGAACTTTTCCAAGTGTAGACCGTAGGCGCCGACGCTCGCCCCAAAGATTCGGATCACTCCCAACAACACGATTATGTCAACACGATTATGTCTCTCCCGCTGAAATGCACACCCTCCTCCCCCCCCCCCCCAAAAAAAGTGAGCTGATTTCTTCCCTGGTAGTGCCACTGTGTGGAGTATGAAAAAACAGTGCATTTGAAGAAAATATCTTTTTATTTTATTATTTTTTTTTTTTTCCTTTTCTCTCTTTTGAAATCCAGCATATTAATGTTGAAATGGGTATCTACATTTTAAATAAAGTTATATATGAATTGGTGCTGATTTTATAAATGTGCTATTGTTTTTTTTTTCTTTCTTATTTTCCAATTTTCAACCGACGGTCACAAAGTTTGAAAAACGTGTGAGGAAAAAAAATTTACAAAAAAAAATTCAAGAGCATGTGAGTCCATGCGCAGAGAAAGATTTTTAAATTTGTATTTTTATGGTTTGTCTTGATGATAATGTATTTGGGTTTCTACCTGTTTTTCCTACATGTAAATTAGTTTGGATAAAACTAATGGGAGGGAGGGGGGGGGGGAGATTTGTGAAATTCAGCTTTAAGATTTTTCTCACCGTGGGGAGGGAGGGGGAGGGCAGAAAGAAAGAGAAAATAAAATAAAATAAAATGAAAAAAAAAAAGAGTCCGAAATAAATACTTCTAATTTCAAAAAATGTTAAAATCCGAAAAAAGCTAGTCCATCGGAAACCCTTTGGTGAAAGGTGTACCGTGTATTCAGCAGTGCTCTGGCAGCTAGACAAAGCTTAGATTTTTTGACAGCTACTTGTCGTACACACACACAAGTTTTATTGCGATGTTTTGTCTACTGAGATATTTTACTTTGTAGTCATTCCATGCCTAAGCCTTAAAACATGCTAGTGGAGGTCACCTTTCTCTCCTTCTCTCGCCGTAATCTTCCTTGTCCCGAGGATCGTGTTCATGTTTTAAAAGGTGGATAATTGGCTTCTTATAACATGGAACGTGAAGTGATAAAGTAGATGAACAGCCAGTGTGTGTATGTATGTGTGCGTGCGTGTATGAGTGAGTGTGTGTGTGTGTGTGTGTGTGTGTGTTTTGCCTAATTATTTTATGTAAGTAAAAAAAAAAAAAAATTCTTTTAAGGAAGAAAAGTACTGTTTATTGTTTGTTACTTTACCTACCACTACATTGGTATAAATTCTTATTGGATCACATGTAAATATATATACAAAATTTCAAGCTTTATTTTTCTTTTACCTCTCAAAAAACCATTTCTGTGTTCTTCTGTTTTTTTCCGTTTTTTTTTCCTCTGCACTCAATTTTTTTTTTAGTTTTTAATTTTAATTTTTTTTTAGTTTCCATGCTCGGTTGTCTATATCCCATCCTCTTTCAACTCACTCTGTTTCTGATTTGTACTTGTCTGGAGACTTTTGAATAAAAATCTACACATTTCATCTGTGGTATTCTGCTGCTTCCCTGACCTTCTCCCCTGACCCCGAGTCTCACTACTTAGCATTCCGCACGAGGAGGCTCACGCGAGGACTGTGACCTCATCAAGTCGCTGCTGGCCCAACTCTTAAGGTCGGGTTTCCCCAATATCCGGGCAACAAGTTCATGGCGCTTTCACTGGGAAAATATGAAGGGTAGGAATCCGCTATTTTCCCACACGTCTCAAGGCTCATTAGATATATATTGTCAGTGCGACGGATCGCCACGAGAGGGCGGTATAATCCAGGACTAAATATTACAAAGACGTGTTTATCTTATGGTTCTTATTGTGCAAAGCGTAGCTAATCGGCATTGTGCGTGGGCTTAATTCAACCATTCTACCTACGTGGTATTTACTGTAGTCTACAGAGGAAAAGGTACGCCTGTACGACCTCGTAATCGGCACCATAATTGCTCATACCCAGCTCCATCCGACACCCGTTTGTGTTGGCCATCAAAAGAGCCCATTGTGCGAAGTGGAGAATAAACCGGGTCAAGGCAACGCAACGTGGACACGGCGACGCACCACGTGACCAACTAATCAAAGCTCCAAGTCGACCGACCAGCGTTAAGTGCAGGCATAATAAGAAGAAGGAGGTGAGGAGGAGAAGACGGAGGACGAGGTGGTGAGATCAACCCGGCCTTATTAAATAGGACTTGGAGGAGCACTGCGAGACACGGAGAGGCTCGTCTGTCACGGCGGGTCTCTAATGAGTTTTTCTTCTCTGGGTATAGCGGTTCCTCGCCTCGAGAGTGGGTAGAAGAACACACACTACCGGTACTTGGATGCGGGGGGGGGGATGCTGGTTATCCGATTTCTCTCGGCAGCCACTCACACTGCCACTTCTGAGGAAAGCAAAAACGTAGGTGTTAGAAACCCCCGATGGTGTTAATCTAACAAAAGCGAAAACAATTTATGAGGGCTCCAGTTTCGCAATTACACTGCCAGGCTTTTATGGCCGTCATAATTATGACGGTCAAGGACTTGGACCTCTATGGCAAGGAGGCATTTCGTTTTTTTTCTCTCTCTCTCTCTCTCTCTCTCTCTCTCTCTCTCTCTCTCTCTCTCTCTCTCTCTCTCTCTCTCTCTCTCTCTCTCTCTCTCTCTCTCTCTCTAATGGCATAGCGGCAGTCCAGAGCGGGTTAAGTTGTGCATGAGTCGGGTCAGGGCTGCTCAATCAGAGCTCACAGCCTTGGTTCTATAGGCGCTTAGGTTCATATCTATTCCTGATAACCTACAGGGCCCCCAGCGGCCCTATCTGGTCCCCTGGTATCCAGACAGAGAGAGAGAGAGACACACACACACACACATTGTGTGTATTACAAGGGCAGACATATTGCCATGTAAACCAAGCCCAGTCTTTATGTTTGTTTGCAGAACAATATCTCTCTCTATAAGACGGTGAGAATTATCTTGAGATACATTTGTGTGGGAGGGGGACTCATGCATTTGCAAATTGCAATTCAGTCAGTCAGTCAGTCAGTGAGTCAGTCAGTCACGCCTTCGTATAAATACTTCATGTAATCAGTGTGGACCAGCAGTTGTTGACACAGCAACAGGGCCGGGCCCCCGGTCCCTGCACTGCAGTGTGTGTGTGTTTTCTCTTTTCAATTGGTATAACCGGGATTGAAACGCTTTGGTTCAATCATTAACAAACACACATCAGCTGTAATCTCACCGGGCAGGGAGAAGCAGCTGACCCTAGGAAATCATTTACCAGGGCTCCCTTTAGCTCAGATCAAACACAGACACACACACACACACACACACACACACATAAACACACACGCGCACACGCACACGCAAAGATGAACAGACAAACAATCAAGGCCCCGGCTCGGACAGCCAACAGCCAATTGCTCTTTGACTTCCGGGCATGCATTTGCATACAGAACCGGACGACCCTTTCCTGGCATCGCGCACGCGGTACGCTTCCAAACAAAGTAACAAACAAAAGTGCACAGGATCACTGACATTCACCATTTATAACCCTCCTCCTCCTCCTCCTCCTCCTCCTCCTCCTCCTTTAAATACAACCCAAAGTGCTGCGCTCGTCCAAATAAAAATAAATATATAAATATATATATATATATATATTCATTGGCGACCCAAACAACAAACAAACATCAGGGATGTCCCTGGTCGGGGATTAAGGGGCCGGAGAGACGGCCTGCTGGCCCTCGGCTCCGGGGACGTGGAGCTGAATGCTTAACCTGGTATGGGGGATCAATGCAGCCTCGCTGCACACAGCAGGTTTGTGTTATGAGTGAGACTTGGAAACAGAACAGAACAGGCCAGAACAGGTCAGAGATTCCTCGCAGGTAACTATGAATAGGTAGGCTGTGGGAACCTGTGGCCATGTCTGCCTTCCCCTTTTGGTTTGCTCTGTGCTGACGGAGGTGGAGAGAGAGAGAGAGAGAGAGAGAGAGAGAGAGAGAGAGAGAGAGAGAGAGAGAGAGAGAGAGAGAGAGAGAGAGAGAGAGAGAGAGAGAAGAGAGAGAGAGAGAGAGAGAGAGAGAGAGAGAGAGAGAGAGAGAGAGAGAGAGAGAGAGAGAGAGAGAGACCGAAAGAAACCGAAAGGTGTGCGGAATGAGTGACGGGGCTTGTTGTCACTGCCGTTGGCGTAGAAGAGGAACAGGAGGATTAGTCTGTCATCTCCGCCCTGGGTCGGAGGAGGAGGAGAAAGGTGGGGGAGGGGTTTTTGGTTCGAGGAGGGGATCTGTCATCGACCGCCCTGCAGGTGGTCCTGCGGTGAGCGGAGTCAGGGCAGTTGACCTTGGGGAGAGGGAGGGGGGGACGGAGAGGGGGGGGTGGGACGGGAGACAAGCTTTTCAGTATAACGCCTACCCCATGGGATTGGCAATCAGGTTCTCCACACCTCCTCCTCCTCCTCCCTCCTTGTCTTGTCCTTGCCTCAACACAGAGTTTAGAGTGGAGGGGGTGGGGGGGACTGGATCAAACCCTGAGCTCTCCCAGGGCGGGGCACCCCACCCGTCCCCCACCCCACCCCACCCGGCGAGCCCAGCATCTTAATGGTTTTGTCCGCAGGAAGAGGAAGAATTATGACGCTATCCAATAAGGGGAGCGAGAGGGAGGGAGGGCGGGAGGGCGGGAGGGAGGGAAAAAAGGACGTCCGGGGGCCGGTGAGGTAATGCCACGCCGCGTAATGCACCCCCCCCATCTCCTCTCCTCTCTCTCTCTCTCTCCTTCGATCCTCCGACACTCGTTCAGAGGTGACTCTTCCAGCCCGCCCCACCCCACCCCCAACCACCCCCCCCCACCCACCCCCAACCGGAGATGGCTTGATGGATATGGGGGACCGAGCGATACGGCTAAATCACGGGAGTCTGGCTGAAGTTTGGATGAGCGTCTCATAAGAGGATGATGAGACAAGCGCCATTAAGATGAAGGAAAGTTGCCGGCATCGCACCGGCCATGCCAGGAAGCCCCGGTGATTAACGGGGGGGGGGGGACCTCCGCTAATAAGACTCATCTCTTTAATTGGCTCCACGATCCAAGTGCGAAAATTACCCTCTGCGTGTGAGAATGTCTGTGTGTCTTTGTTCGTTTGGTGTGTGTCAGTATAGATGTGTGTGTGTAATAGACATTTATATAGCGCTTTTCTAACCAATGGTTACTCAAAGCGCTTTACACGTCATGCCTCACATTCACCCATTCATACACCGAAGTCAGCCATGCAAGGAGACAGCCGGCACAGCTTTTGCTAGAAGGAGGCGGGATTGAACCAGCGACCTTCCGGTTGTGAGGCGACCGCTCTACCTCCTACCTGAGCTGTACTGCCGCCTGTGTGTGTCTTTGTTTGTTTTGGTTGTGTCTGGGTGCGTCAGTATGGATGTGTGTGTGTGTGTGTGTGTGCACGTGTGCATGCATCTGTGTGAGTGAGCGTGCATGTGTGTGTGGTGTGTGTGGTGTGTGTGTGTGTGTGTGTGTGCGCACGCGTGTGTGTGTGTGGGTGTGTGTGTGTGTGCGTGCGTGCATGTGCTTTAGTACTTCTTATCAGTGGGTGTGGGCTGTTAACTTTTCCCGTCTGCACCCAAGGGAGTTAGGAAACACAATCACCTCCATCGGTGGCGGGCCAAGATTTTAAAAGCTCACCCAATAATAATTTATTCAATCTATTCTTAAGTGGTGGTGGTGGTGCTAAGCATGAGCTCCATTATGTAAGGCTGGGACAGCGTCTCGTTAGAAGGGAATATGGCGGCGATGATTATAAATCCAGAGGGAGGCCCATGTATTTATAGGCCTCAGAGAGAGAGAGAGAGAGAGAGGGGGGGGGGGGGGGGGGAGGGGGGGAGGGAGAGAGGAGAGGAGGAGAGGGGGAGAGAGAGGGGGGCGGAGGGGGAGAGAGAGAGAGAGAGAGAGAGAGAGAGAGAGAGAGAGAGAGAGAGAGGGAGAGAGAGAGAGAGAGAGAGAGAGAGAGAGAGAGAGAGAGAGAGAGAGAGACACAGAACTAGTTTAGCCCAGAGCCTGTTGTCCTCCAAATGAGACAGAGACGGAGAGGTGGGGGGGGAGAAAGAAAGAGAGAGAGAGAGAGAGAGAGAGAGAGAGAGAGTGAGAGAGAGAGGTAGAGGGCAACACGGCGAGAGCAAATTTGTAATCGTCAAAGAAGAAAGTGGAGAGAGTACAGGCCCCCGGTCGGCGATCGCTGGTCCTTGTTAGCACTCTATTCATCAGCCCCGCCGCCGGAGGTCAGGGTTCGAGAGGCCTTAGGGCTCGCGGCGTTGACCCCTGAACCCCTCACCCCTGAACCCACCCCCCCGCTCTCCCCCCCCGCTCTCTCCCCTCTCCATAGCACCTGGAGCCGAGGTATTTCCTCGCAGCGATATATCGGCGTGTAGCATTTCTCCGTGGGTTAATTCATCACCAGCCGGGGGGGGGGCTGAGCGGTTGGGATAAGGTCACGCCATAAATTATACCACACTTAAGTAAATAGCGCACGGATGGCAATAAACAAAAACCCCACCCACACCCACACCCACACCCCCCCCTCCCACACCCCCACCCCCCTCCCCCGTCGCGGTACAATCTAAATCCCGTGCGCTACCCTTGAGAGTGTCACCGCTCTTTATCCCTCTCTTTATCTCGCTTTTCTTTCTCTTTCGCTCTCTCCCACGCACAGACACACAGACACACACACACACAGACACACACACACAGAGACACATGCACGCACGCACACACACACACACCGAGTGGGTGGGGCCGACCCCATGGGGCCCGGGCGATGGGTGGGAGTGGACGAATTCAGACAGGAAGAGAGAGAGAGAGAGAGAGAGAGAGAGAGAGAGAGAGAGAGAGAGAGAGAGAGAGAGAGAGAGAGAGAGAGAGAGAGAGAGAGAGAGAGAGAGAGAGAGAGAGAGAGAGAGAGAGGAAGGAAGTGGGCAGGAACCTCGGAGGAGGTGGAGGACGAGGAGAACAAGGACGATAAGGAGGGCGTGTGTGTCTGCGTGTGCGTGTTGAGGAGGGGAAGGGATGTGGTCGTCAGGGGAAGAGCGGCGGGCCCAGTGGGAGGTTGGATGAGGGTGGAGGTGGAGGTGGGTCTTACAGGAGGATAGGGGAGGTCACAGCTGCGATAAAGGGGTCACATTGAGAGATGTTGGTTCATTCTGACCGTGAAAAAGAATAAACACCGACCTCCTCCCCCTAAGAATAGTTTTCTGCCCTTGGTCATCATCATCTGTCATCCCCCCCCCCCCCTTCCCACCTACCAGGGCCTTGCCTTTCCTCCCTCTCCCCATCCGTCCGCACCCCAGCCAGGTGTGAGCAGCCCTGTCCTGGATACAAGTCCCCCGTGACCTGGAGTCCTCGTCTGCCCCTGCTTGGAGGCCGGCCGAGAGACGTGATTGCCCTGCCTCCAGCGAGGCCGGTTGGTCCTTCCCCCATAAATCGCTGTGCTCCTGAGAGGGCTCAAACCCAGAACTCAAACCAAAGCGCCCCCCCGCTGACATGGAGACGTTAGACGCTCACGTCGACCGCTGACCTCTAAATCCTATAACCTGTGACCCCCCCCCCCCCCCCCCCCCCACCTCCCACTGGTCCCGTCACTGGGGCTTGTTGACT
>CM051001.1:19661048-19663548 GCA_027704905.1 Muraenolepis orangiensis
ATTCAAATGGGTTGTCAAATTGCACTACAGCACAAGTAAAGTACAGTGTAGCGAAAAAAGGAATATGGCATCTAACCAGAGTGCAAATGTTGCAATAAAGTGCATGGTTATATATAATGAACAGAGGTTAAATAGGACGTAAAAACAGTCCACTAAACAAAACTACTACTTAAAACAGGTATAAAATAACTTAACAGAGTATGGTATGAGAGAATTATAGATATATCTATCTATACACAGGTAAGTATATATATGTAAGTATATAAGTATATATATATGTATATGTATATATGTATGTGTATATATATATACTTATACTTATATTTATATATATATATATATATATATATATATATATATATATATATATATATATATACAGTGTATATATATATAAGTAAACATATATATACAAATACCAACAGACTGCTGCACATTAGCAGAATGCTAATGTGGCCTAATGAGCCTAATGAGCCTAATGAGCCTAATACTAATTACAGTACAACCTGTTGTACGTGTGGCAAGAAGAAGCCACAATAACCGGTGTGTAATCCCTATATATATATATAATATGTGTATATATATATATGTACATGTATATATAGACTAATATTTGTATATATGTATATATATATGTATATATATATATATATGTATATATATACGTATATATATATATGTATATATATACATGTATATATATATATGAATGTATATATATATATATAAGTAAACATATATATACAAATACCAACAGACTAATGCTAATGTGGCCTAATGAGCCTAATACTAATTACAGTACAACCTGTTGTAAGTGTGGCAAGAAGAAGCCACAAGAAACCGGTGTGTAGTCCCTATATATATATGATATATATATATAGTATATATATATATATATATGTATATATGTATATATTGACTAATATATGTATATATGTATATATATATATATGTACATGTAGACTAATGTTTATATATATGAATGTATATATATATATATATATATATAAGTAAACATATATATACAAATACCAACAGACCTAATGCTAATGTGGCCTAATGAGCCTAATACTAATTACAGTACAACCTGTGTTGGTAAGTGTGGCAAGAAGAAGCCACAAGACCCCGGTGTGTAGTCCCAGCCCTGGTATCAGACTACATGCAGGTTATTTATAGAGACAGCAGCAGCATCATCATCTATTCACATTAACGTGTTGAGTCACATTCGCCGAACGAAACAAACCCTCCAGAGGAACATAAACCACAGCAGCACATCAAACATGCCATCATCTGTTGTCCCCGTTGCCGTGTGTTTTTCATGTGTGTGACCTAGTTCAATTCCAAAAGGTACAGAGTCCCCGTGGGGGGGTGGGGGCTCTCGAAGTGTTGCATTGTGTCAAACATTATGCATTTTATAGTGTGGGTGGTATATTTAACCTTCACTGTTTTGGCACAACGTTATCTATTCGATGTGGGAAACATGGTTTCACACCTTCTTCTTTTGTTTTTAAAGGTGAGGTTTCCGTATGCATCTCATGCATATTATTGGTCTATTAGGTTTAAGGTTTAAATGTGCTTATGAGATGATAACCCCCGGTTGGTATTCAGGAACAAACTCACGTTTAACATCAACTGGACTATCTGCAGTACCTTTTGCACTTTATATGTCATAAATAGTATGATATGTTTACGTATGTTCTTGTGCTTATACTTTTAGATTCGTGTATACTGTAAATATGTACATTTGTGTACATTTTTTGTATCTGGCTTTGGAGCTGGCTATAACATTCCACTGCACACTGTTCCTTATACATGTGACACATAGAGCAGGTGCTATGCGTGTTATTGCGTGTTTGATGTCATCGTATCAACGTGAACGACACGGCAGCCTCGCTCTGATTGGTCAGTTCTGTTCTGTCCGCAGCTGCGGAACTCATCAGTGTTGCCGCTCCGCAGAGTCTCATTGGCTCACAGCGGATCAGGTATCTCCGCGGGGCCATCCGATTGGCTCACATCACATCACAGCGGATCAGGTATCTCCACCTGGCCTTCTGATTGGCGGTTGTTGTGTCAAGTATCCCGGGCCCCAAAGCAGACACATTAGAGGATGATGAGGACATGCCATCTCTCCGGGCAACGGGGGCACGGAGAGATGGCATATTGATGTTGCCATGGCTACGCTGCCTCTCCGTATAGACGCTTTAGTGTCAATGAGCGTCTTGCCCCTTAGATAATCTCGCAAATTCGGTGTCTCACACACACACACACACACACACACACACACACACACACACACACACACACACACACACACACACACACACACACACACACACACACACATAGAAATCCGCACACACACACACACACACACACACACACAACCTTGTTCCACTGCTTCCTTATGAACCGTTTCCTTATTGTGCAGTGAGAGACCCAGACAGCGGTGACATGGAGACAGGGCTCTTAACCGTCCTCGTCATTCCTCATGATGAGTTTG
>CM051001.1:19666048-19668548 GCA_027704905.1 Muraenolepis orangiensis
CGTCATTTGCAAGTCGGCGACACCTTTGGCCAAGTCCATGGAGACTATTATATGGAGCTCACAGAACTCCAAGTAAGTGTCACTTTTCATTGTGTGTGTGTGTGTGTGCAGCAGCCCAGCCCAACTCCGGAGTGAGTGTGTGTATGTGTGTTGTGGAGTGTGTGTGTTGTGTTGTGTGTGGTGTCTGTCGCCATCGGTGTGCGTAAGGAAGGCGCTGGAGAAGCTGCTGTTGTATATTATACATATATCATTTATTGTATTAAAAACAGTAGAAAACTGTTCAAATGGTTTAATCATAATAATAATGTTGTGCATATATGTATTTCCAATGAGAAAATGCTAATGTGGTATAGTTTCATTTCTTAGTCAACTTCACATTGAGAGTGCGTGGTAGACTTGGTCTACTGTGTTTAAATAATAATAATAATAACAAAAAAACAACTCTTATGTGGGACCACATCTTGACACCAAGTGTCAATATTCCACTATTAAGACGTCGTCGTTATCTGTCGTTTTGACATTTTTGCTTGTGTGGACAAAGGATACCTTTTTATAAGTTAACCATCTCAAGAGTTTGCTAAAACTTTCTCGGCAATTCACTAAGAAAACTCTAGGCCTAAAAATATATATAAAAAAACCACACGGAAAAACACACAAACGAGCAAAAAAAAGAGCAACAAAGCAAAACGCAGGTGAAGCTTGCCAACTGTGTCAACGTGTAACCTAGTTTAATGAACTGAGAGAAACGGATTCCTCCGGTTGGCTGTGATGTGATGGTGATGGTACTCCCTTCACACGGAGAGGTCTCTCTCTCTCTCTCTCTCTCTCCTCTCTCTCTCTCTCTCTCTCTTCTCTCTCTCTCTCTCTCTCTCTCTCTCTCTCTCTCTCTCATCTCTCTCTCTCTCCTCTCTCTCTCTCTCTCTCTCTCTCTCTCTCTCTCTCTCTCTCTCTCTCTCTCTCTCTCTCTCTCTCTCTCTCTCTCTCTTCTCTCTCTCTCTCTCTCTCTCTCCTCTCTCTCTCTCTCTCTCTCTCTCTCTCTCTCTCTCTCTCTCTCTCTCTCTCTCTCTCTCTCTCTCTCTCTCTCTCTCTCTCTCTCTCTCTCTCTCTCTCTCTCTCTCACGGAGAGGATCTGGGGCCCCAATGTTCTCAATGTACGGCTCCATTTAATTCAACACCAGACAAACAATGCCTTTCAGGTGACACGGATCTTGGATGGTATGCCATCCAAGATCGTGTATTGTTTCTCCCAGTGTTATAACATGGATGTGAAGCTAACACCCACCCCCCCACACACACACACACACAAAAACATATCCAGCCTATATAGTTTACAGCAGAGCCCAAGCTACCGATCATAAAATTCCGCTCTGGTTGCAATTATCACCCACTCAGACTCTGCTTCTAAGATGTTAAGACGCATAGGAGAAGAAGAATGGAGAGCTAGGAGCTGGACAGCCAGACTGGAGCTGAAGGTATAGCGATGGGGGGGGGGGGGGATGAGAGGATGGCTTTGGGGATGGGATTTAGGACTCCTCATCTACCGCTTATCCACTGGCAGTAGCATACCTGGGAATCGTCACAGGGACAGGTTTTGAGGTGTGAGCTTGAGTGTGTTAATGACCCAATTTCCACCTTTGTTCTGTTAGTCATCCATAGTTGCAAATGAGGGATGGTTATATCCTTATAACTAACTACCACACACACACACACACACACACACACACACACACACACACACACACACACACAACACACACACACACACACACACACACACACACACCCCGACCGTCATGTGGGCAGACAAAGTTACAGGAGATGAATACAATGTATTGATCGACGATGTTAAAATGGGTATAAACCGTATATCCTAAGCCACTCTGTCTCAGGATACCGTTTATACTCTTGTTTTACCCCTTGTCGTATGAATCAAGGAAAACAAGAAAACCCTGCAACAATAAAAATTGTAAGAAAGACACACCCTCCCGAAAAGAAATGCCATAAAGCTGAGAATAGAACAATAAGGCATTCTGTGAAGTGTTCCCCTCAAACCTCATTATCCTGGGCGCTCTCTGCGCTTTTCGGCCCAAAAAAACAAAACAAAGGACAATTATCCTGCCCGAGTCGAAGCCCTTCATGGAAAAAAACAAAGACAAACCTGTTTTTACCCTCTGAAATGTATCAGTCAGCAGCCCTGCGCAATGGGTGCCATAAAGAACCCAGAACTGTGAGCAACCACCTCGTCTACTGCCTCTCTCTCTCCCCCCCCCTCCCTCCCTCCCTCCCTCCCTCCCTCCCTCCCTCCCTCCTCCTCTCTCTCTCTCTCTCCCCCCCTCCCTCCCTCCCTCCCTCTCTCTCCCCCCCTCCCTCCGCCTGGCCCTTTATTCACCTGGGTTGGTTTTCCCCTGAAAAGTAGGTGAGAATATGAGAGAGAGAGAGAGAGAGAGAGAGGCGGGGGGAGAGAGAGAGAGAGAGAGAGAGAGAGAGAGGCGGGGAGAGA
>CM051001.1:19673548-19678548 GCA_027704905.1 Muraenolepis orangiensis
AAGAAATAAAAGGAATACATCTTTCAGTTGCAAGTTTTGGCCACTTTGAAACTTTTAAGTGATGTCGCAACTCAACAGCCCCTCTGAGAACACTGGGGGTGGAAAACTGTGTGTGTGTGTGTGTGTGTGTGTGTGTGTGTGTGTGTGTGTGTGTGTGTGTGTGTGTGTGTGTGTGTGTGTGTGTGTGTGTGTGTGTGTGTGTGTGTGTGTGTGTGTGTGGTGTGTGTGTGTGTGTGTGTGTGTGTGTGTGTGTGTGTGTGTGTGTGTGTGTGTGTGTCAGGCAGTCGTTGCATGTGCCCCATTGTTCTTTGTGTGCTCACAGAGGAGCATTAAGGAAGTGCGGTGAGTGTGGCAGTGTGCCCTTATAGCCAGAGAGTGTTGAGGGGCCTGGCTGCTCTGCTCTGGGACGGCTGGCGGCACCGGCGGTGATGATGGCGATGGTGGAGGCGGTGGCCGTCCCGCAGGCGTTCTGGCCCCTGCCCGGAGCTCCGCCCGCCCGTCCATCGGGCGGGCGGGCGGGCGAACGGGCAGGCGGGTTGGCGGACCGTCGGGGGGGGGGGAAAGCGGAAGTCAACCCCCGGCCGCTCGCTTGCCAAACCCCTCGGAGCGTTGGCGCTGACGTGGGAGCCGACGCTAAGGGTTTTGGCGACAGTCTCTCTTCTCCCTTTCTCTCTCTTTCTAGAAGCTTTTCTTTTTCCGCTGCCTTTTGTCGCGCTGCCGCCGCCGGCCGCCGCCGGTTGTTGTTGTCGTCGTGGCGCTTTTTGAACGGAATGGGAACGGAACGGTAGGAATGTAGGAATGCCGAGGTAAAGGGAAGTCACTGTGCAGGGGGGGGGTGGTGGTGGTAGGGGGGGGGCGGTGATGGTGGTGGTGGTGGTGGTATGGGGGGGTGGTGGTGGTAGGGGGTTGGGTTGGGTGGGGTTTGGTTGGGGGGGGAGGGAGGCGAAAGCAGTTGAATGGCTAAAGTCTGCCTGTTGTTTACTGTCGTCGTCGTTCTCTCTCTCTCTCTCTCTCTCTCTCTCCTCTCTCTCTCTCTCTCTCTCTCTCTCTCTCTCTCTCTCTCTCTCTCTCTCTCTCTCTCTCTCTCCTCTCTCTCTTTATTTTACATAAGAGCAGATGAAAATGAGGGGATTATAGAGGGGCGGAGAGGAAGCCAGTGGAGACCGTTGAAACCCGGCCCTGGGCTCCACCGCACATCCTTTCAGTCCAGCGCTGAGCTCCCCAGATTACTTCCATGTGTCAGTGCGACGGCAGGGGGAATGAGACTAAGAGAGGAGAGAAGAAAGGGGGTACAGGGGTGAGGGGGTACAGGGGTGGGGGGGGAGAGACACTGTGAGAGAGGGAGAGAGAGAGGAGTCGCCGGAGCGCCGTGAAAAGCCAGCCGGGACAACCCGGGACAACTCCGACGTCCGGGAGGAGCTCAGGCCCGGCGTGGGTGTGGAACGGATCAGTGTGACAGCCATCTCTAAAACCATTACCCCCGCGAGGCCCTGTGTGGAGCAGCAGGCCCCGGGACCTTCCTTCCTCCCTCCCGGGGGCTGACCTCATCGCACACTTTAACTGTTTCTCACGGAACTAAACCCTCCTCCTCCTCACCCTCCTCCACCACCACCACCTCCTCCACCTCCAGCGCCATGTGCCGCGGAGGCGTAAGCCTGTCGGGCTCCGGCGAGCGAGGACCAGCGTGCGGTCCGGTCCGCTAACAGCGGGCTAGCCTCCGCGGGGTTCCGCGCGCCGCCGCCGCCGCCGCCGTTAGCCCCCTCAGAGACACGAGAAGCAGCATGGGACTCGTCTTGGCTGTCAATTTAGTGGGACATTAAAAGGACCAGAGGCGACGGCACAAGCCGAATTGTAATGATTAAAATAAAAAATAAAAAAGGCGGGAAGGATAGAATATGGAGGGGGGGGGGGTGTGTAAGTGTTTTGTTATTACTTTTGTGTAGTTAAAGTGTGAGCTAGTCGTTTTTTGTCCGGGGAGGGGAAAAAAATGAAAATAGTACATTAAAGAGCGGCGGAGAGGGGGGGGAGAGAGAGAGAGAGAAGAGACAGACAGACAGAGAGAGAGAAAGAAAGAAAGGGGGAGAGAGAGAGAGCTCGGATGCAGCCGGACCTTGGGGTATCTCTCTCCGAAATGTGTCATCAATGCTCGTCGTCGAGCGCTCTCGGCCTATTGATATACGAGCTCCGTTAATGGAGGGTGGTTGTAATTGAATGGAGTGGCAGGATAATAGAATGATAGAGAACAGTGAAGTAATGGCAGAAGTGCAACACGTGCACACACACACTTGCACACACACACTTACACACACACACACACACACACACACACACACACACACACACACACACGGCCCCAGAGGATGCATCTCTCTTGTAAGTGTGTCAGTGTGGCAGATGGAGCCGGCTGGATCCCCTCCTCCCCCTCCTCTCACCCACCCACCCACCCACCCTCCCTCCATCTCCTCGTTGTCCTCTTTTATATTATTAATAAAGCTTTATTATAAGCCCGTGGTCGCAGAGTAGCGGCAGGCGTACAGATGAGTGACGTGACAGAAGGGGGGGGGGGTTTAATGGCGGGTTTAATCCTGGAGACTTTTCCGCTCCGCTCGCTGCGGGTTTTAGTTTTTTTTTGCCGCAACGGAAAAAAAGTGTCGCCAAACGCTTCTTCCGACTCTTGATTCGGGACTCTAGTTTTACTTCTCTTTTGGGTGTGGGTGTGTTGTGTGGGTGTGTGTGTGAAGGTGTGGTGTGGGTGTGGGTGTGGGTCAGTGTCTATGAGAGCATCTGCTCATGTGTGTCTGTGTCAAATATTTTAGATTTTGAACGTTTGATTTATCCCTCTTTTTTTCTTTTTCCGTACTCCCCCCTCCCACCATAGTGTGTGTGTGTGTGTGTGTGTGTGTGTGTGTGTGTGTGTGTGTGTGTGTGTGTGTGTGTGTGTGTGTGTGTGTGTGTGTGTGTGGTGTGTGTGTGTGTGTGTGGTGTGTGTGTGTGTGTGTGTGTGTGTGTGTGTGTGTGTGTGTGTGTGTGTGTGTGTGTGTGTGTGTGTGCGTGCGTGCGTGCGTGCGTGCGTGCGCCCCCTTTTAAACCCATTCTGCCAAGTTTTTTGGCTCAGGCTTTTCTAAGCAAACTCCCAGCATGGGTCGGTCTCGCTGGCCGTAGAGAGAGAGAGAGGAGCGGGGGGAGAATAGGGGCCCGTGGGGCTCTCGGGGGAGGGGGAGAGGAGCGGGTGGGGGGACTGGGGGCCCCCCCGCGGCTCCCAGCCCGGTCCCAGCTCCTCCGCCCTCGCCTCGGCCGCCCCCTGGGCACGGCGAGGCCCGGCATGGCAGCTGTGAGTGACGCTTCAATTGCCTCACCCTGGGACGTCCCACCCCAACCTTGCATTCCCTTTCACACCTCGGAAACAGGGGTGGTGGTGAGTGGGTGGGTGGGTGGGTGGTGGGCCCAGACAATTACACACATATTCAGCAATCTCCCTCAGTCCTTCAGCTATCTTGCTCTCCCCATTCACCCCTCCTCCCCCCCCTGTCCCCCCCCCCCCCACCCCACCACCCCCCCTAGAGCTGATGTATAGCCATTTACCCGGGGATCTATAAAAGGATTTGGAAAGTTCCAGAGCTTTTGCAAACAGGTCCAACTGCCTTTACCAAACAAATTAGTTTTTTGTAACTCCTGGGAGTGTCTCGGTAATGTGCTTTAAAGGCGGGCTGTTTTTGCTATTTATTTTTTATTTTTTCTCCGAGCGAGAGACCGTCTGCGCAAAGTACACAAACAAAAACACCGAAAAACTAAGGACTGCTCTGAACAAGCCGCCATCCGTCAAAACTGTATACACAAAAAAATCGAACAAAAATCCCAAGTTGATTGCCAATCGTGGATTTTTTTTCCTCCGATATTCAGGAAAAGTGTGAGTAATGGAAATAAGACAAACATTTGAGCCCCTTTTTTGTTTTAAAGTGGAGTTAATGCTATCATGTATGTGCTCGTCACTAAATTGAGTTTGTCTCCAAGGCAATTGGATCGAGGAATTGTAAAGCCGGCAGGATTTAAAGTCTCTTAATTGAATTATTTTGATTGCCGGCTTGATTGATGGAGTCAGATGCAAAGCTCTGCACCCCCCCCCCCCCCCCACCCTCCCCCCCCCCCCCCCCACCCTCCCCCACCCCCCCCCAACCTCTCCTGCATTCTTTTTTTTCTTTCTCCCCCTGGTTTGACTAATTCCTCTTCCAATACATCCATTCCAGACAGATACAAAGGCCGGCTGCAATCAATCAATCACGTCTGCCCTAAGCGGAGCTCTCTCTCTGCCCAGGCCAGAGATATGTCCAGAGAGAGGGTCACACAAGACTCCCTTTACCAGCCGTCAGGGGGGGGGGGGGGGTCAACGCAACAACTAACAAAAACTAACAATGACATCACACAGCACACTGGCACTCGAGAGTCCTAATCTCTTCCCATAATGCCGAGCTCTAAAACCCTATATACCGAGATTCCAACCGCAGCGAGAAAAGAGGGCTTTAGTCGTCGTCCCCCTCCACCTCCTCCCTACCCATGGCGTGTGTGTGTGTGTGTGTGTGTGTGTGTGTGTGTGTGTGTGTGTGTGTGTGTGTGCGTGTGCGCGTGTGCGCGCGCGCGCGCGCGGAAGAGAGAAGAGAATTCTGGACTGAATGGAGATGTCACTGTCAGAGTATGCCCCCTTCACATTGGGGGGGGGGGGGAAGATTTGCTCCAGAACCACCATATTGTCAACGTCTGTCTGTCTGTCTGTCTGTGTGTGTGTGTGTGTGTGTCCATCTCTCTATCGGTGTGTGTGTGAAAGATGGAGCCTGTCGGGGGGGGGGGGGTGGTTTGGGTTGGAGAGGGGTCCCCCCCCCTGTTTCCTCTCCGTGCTAAGTTCCTACCGTGGTGATTGGAGCGCAGCGGGAGGCGGGCCTATATTTCATGGCGTTTCATCTCCCTCCCTCCCTCCCGCCGCCTCCCCCACACATGTTCCCCATTAC
>CM051001.1:19681048-19688548 GCA_027704905.1 Muraenolepis orangiensis
GACGCTCGTTAAAGCCCGGGCGTTATCAGCGACGACGCAGACTCTCGCTGTACCGGTTTCCCCGGAGCCTCCTTCTGCTCCTCCTCCTACTACTACTACTACTACTTCTCCTCCTCCTCCTCCTCTCTCCTCCACGCCTCTCGGCCCCCTTAATGAGTCTAATGATGTGCGCGCGTCTGTGTGATCGCATCCGTCAATATGGTCGCTCAATATGGGACTAGTCGTCGTCGTCAGCAGCGGGGAGAACCCCCCCCACCCCTCCCTTCCTCCCTCTCTACTGACGATACGATCTTTCATCTGAGACGAGAGGAGGGGAGGGAGGGGGGAGAATAATGTCCCAATTTGTCCCAGATTGGACGGGACACGTGTATAGCAGCCCCCCCCCCCCGGTCCTTCACTATCGCGAACGCAGATTGTTAAGCATGGGAGAATGGACCTGTCGCGTTAAACATTTAACGCGATAAGGGTCCTCCTTAAAGAGGGGAAGAGAGGGAAGGGAGGAGAGGAGAGGGGAGAGAGGAGACAGACAGACAGAAGGCGACGAGCGTATGAAGTATCTTATTTTTTTGGGTTATTTATGCCAAGTGCGGTTTAGCGAGAGCCACGTTTGTTTAACGTTCGGTGGCTGAGTTGATTTTCCCCTTTCTTTCCTTTCTTTATTTTTTGGTTTTTTTTTTTGTTGCTTTGGTATACATTTGATTTTCTGTCGTAATTACGGGGTTTCGTGTTTAGGTATAATTTGTTTTCAGACAACATCCACTACTATCTGCGATGCGTTGTTTTGTCCCGTTATTCCCGGTGTTGTATGCATTTCATTCATATAGTAGGGCCCCCTGTTTATTTTCATTTTAATGCCTGGAATCCGCCGACAGAATGCCGTGCACTGTTGGTTGCGAACGTGTAGCCCGGGGGTCTCCTCGGAGCCTCACTGTGTATTGACTGCAGATGTGGCCCCTTATTTACTTCCAGAATGTTCCTTTTTCCCCTCTTTTCCACTTCCATTCTGGCTCTAAATATACAAGAGAAAAAGTGACATATTTCCCTCATCCCCCCCCCCCCCCCCCCCTCTCCACAATTCAATTCAATTCAATTCGGTTCCTAATTCGGAAGCCAGATAACATTTGTATTCTGGTCTCGTTCGTGTTTCAATTTGCCAACATCCTATTTCCCCCCCCCCCCCCCCCCCAATGTTTTCGCTCACTAAAAATGTCTGTAGAACGCCGTTGTCCTCTGTTGCCGTCGTAAAACAAAAATGGGATAAGCCCGGGCAACAACCCCGTTGACACTGATAAAAGCAAGAGTTTTTCCCCTCTTTTCTCTGTTTCTCCCCCTTGTATAAAGCAGCAGCAGCAGCAGCCGCCGTGGTTTTGATTGATCTCCCTCCCGTGGTCTTGATCCTTGGGTTTGGCCTGATTAAAGCGATCCATCAGTTCCTCTTATCAGCGACCGCGCAGATTGACTGGAGCACACTGCACTAAAAGCTCTCCTCCCCCCCCCCCCCCCCCCCCACACAATCTCTTTGTATTGTTGTAACAGAACGAGTCAGAGGTGATGCGTCGCCGATCAACTCTCTCTCTCTCTCTCTCTCTCTCTCTCTCTCTCTCTCTCTCTCTCCTCTCTCTCTCTCTCCTCTCTCTCTCACGGCTAAATATACCTCCTGATTGTTTTAAGGGGGAAAATATCTTGACACACACACATACGAAAGGGAGTTTTTAGATTAGCTTTCCCGCGTGTCCATTGTCTCCGCACCGCGCTCCGCTCTGGCTCACGCACGCAGCCGGACATGCCGCAGTAACCTTTAAACAAGGTTGAGGCACTGGGCAGCGGCCATTACGATACAAACTGTTTCCCCCAGCTACTAAGTGATGTTTCCTGTCCGTGAGAATGTCACCTCCCAGCCAGGGAGCTGACCTACCCTACCCCCCACCACCCTACCCACCCCCCACCCACCAACCGCCATCTCCCCCATCCCACCCCCACCTCTTCCATTCCGTTCTCAGACTCCACAAGAGGAGAAGATAAAGACATCTCTCTCTCTCTCTCTCTCTCTCTCTCTCTCTCTCTCTCTCTCTCTCTCTCTCTCTCTCTCTCTCTCTCTCCTCTCTCTCTCTCTCTCTCTCTCTCTCTGTGTCTGTGCTGACAGCCTGTCATTGACACGCACGCACCTATCACACCACAGGACACACATGCACACCGGGGGGTCTTGCATGCATGCATGTCGTGCACGTGCACTCTCGACAGCAACGGCAGGCAGACAGACAGGCAGACGGGCAGGCAGACAGACAGACAGACAGACAGACAGACATGTATGTGCATGTACATGAGCACGTGGTCGGCTCTCCCTTGGGCCACGTGCCGAGCGGGAGGGCGGTCGGCGTTATGAATCATCGGGATGATTTGCAAGTCAAATGGGCAGTTTCATAAAAGACGGGGCTGTTATTTTCCTCCAGATATATTTAACCGGCTGGTCCTTTCTCCGACCGCCTCATAAGGCCTGTATATCAAACCCACGGATGTCGGAGCGTCACTTTTTGCCCCCGTGTTGCTGGCAACCGACCATTACTGCCACACCGCACGTGTGTTTTGCGTGCGCGTGCGTGTGTTTGTTTGTGTGTTTATGTGTGTGTGTGTGTGTGTGTTTGTGTGTTTGTGTGTGTGTGTGTGTGTGTGTGTGTGCCAACAGATGGTTGTTCCATACAATACAAACAGACCGCTTTGCTTTAGCAGTTTCCCCCCCCTCCCAATCGTCTTTAAACGGCCGCGTTTAAGGCGTCGGTGACCCTTGACCTCGCAACGTCTTAACGTTGTTTTATTTTGTTTGTTTTTATTTTGTTAAATGTTTCTCTCTCTCTCTCTCTCTCTCTCTCTCTCTCTCTCTCTCTCTCTCTACTCTCTCTCTCTCTCTCTCTCTCTCATCTCTCTCTCTCTCTCTCTCTCACACACAAGATATGGCGTCGCAGCCCGACCACAGCGATCTATCAGGGGCTACTGAACAATAACTAATGTTGCCCTATAAAATGACCATGTCACCGGGCAACTAAACCTAACCTAACGAGTGGTAAAAACATATAAAATACCCCAAATCTTTTACACCGTTTTTGATATGCAAGACACTTTTCATTCACCTCAATAAAGATACAGAAACACGACAAATTAGCTTTCGCCATTGTTGTTATTTGGTAACCACCACCTCGTGAATAAAACAATTTGTATTCGGGCTTTGAGTTTTTTCCTAAATCAAAAAGCCCTTTAACGTTGAGCCCTGTCCATATTGGGACACCACAGGGATATCATAACATGCTGAGGATGTTATGACGTGGCCAGGGGTATCATGTCCGCGCTCCCGGCCCTGACGTGACGGCCCCTGTGTGTGTTTTGCGGCCACTTCTGGCGGGACAATCGTATCGCTATCACAACACCGGTTATGATTTCCTCCCTCTCTCCCTCCCCCCCCCCCCCCCCCCCCGCCCCTGGCTCACTCTCTCCCGCTCCGCCCGCCGCCCTTATCGCGAAACACGAATCTACGTTAGTTTACACAGGCAGAATTTCAGGTTCCAGGGGGAGAGATGGTTTATTGCCCATAGTCGTGCCGGGACACGTCGTGCCAGAAACAGGTGGGAACCTGCGGGCGGATCGCTCCACCGTCGCCTAGGGTGGGGGTGGAGGCAGGGCGGAGGAGGAGGAGGAGGAGGAGAGGGGGGAGCAGGAGCTCTAGGTACACGTGCAGCCTTTTGGTAGGAGTGGCCCCCGTCTGCATGGCACGTTAGTCAGCCCGCTGCTATCTAGCTAATCTCCTGGCTAATTCATTTAGTCCCGTGAGCTCTCCTGTGTATTAATATCCTCTCTGCACCTCCTCATCCCACCTCCTCATGGGATGCGGGAGCGCCGTTGCCATGGCGACACGCGTGCGTCGTGTGGTTATTTCCCCCCCCCCTTCCCCCCATCCGTCAGATGAGTGATATCCCAGAGGCACGAAGGCGGCCCGGTTGTCCAGGGCCGAGGGAGGGAGAGAGAGAGAGGGGCGCTGATTAGAATTGCAAATGGCCGCCCAGTGTCGTGTTTATTGTGTGTCTCAATATTGGAGACAATCAGGCGAATCAAAGCCCCCCTAGCCGGATAGATGGGGCTGGGAGGCACTCCCTGTGGGCCTCGCTGCTGGCTGGCACTCGGTCCCCCCCCCCCCCCCTCCCTCCCTCTATTACTCTCTCCTATTTATTTCACTGATTCCCTCTCTCAATTTGTTTTTGTTTTGTCTCTCTTGTTCTATGTCTCTTTCCATTTCGATCTATCTTTTCTATCGCTTCTCTATTAATCTCTATTTCATCTCTCTCTCTCTCTCTCTCTCTCTCTCTCTCTCTCTCTCTCTCTCTCTCTCTCTCTCTCTCTCTCTCTCTCTCTCTCTCTCTCTCTCTCTCTCTCTCTCTCGCTCTCTCTCTCTCTCTGCTCTGCTGTGTGTGTGTGGTGTGGTGTGTGCGTGTGTGTGGGTGTGTGCGTGCGCACACAGCTGGAGAAGGAGCCACTAAATCTTGAGCGCGCTCAATCATCATTGCATTGTGGCTGGCCTCGCACACACAAGCCGGGGGAGAACACTGAGGAGCGCTTTATGATAATGAAAGCGGCCCCGGCAACCGACATAAATATCACAGGGCGCGGCGGCGAAGGGATTAAAATGTCTTGTACGCCCCGCTCATAACAAGACGTTTTTGTCATTGATTTCACAGCTCCCGCAGTCGTTAGGAGGCAAAAATGATCTGCTGTTTTATCAGTGGGAAAATCTCCTGTTTCTCTCTCTCTCTCTCTCTCTCTTCAATCTCCCTCGCTCTCTTCCTCCCTACCTCCCGGTCTATGCCTCACGAACATCGAGACACACTCCTCACGTCAGAGCAGAGACATTTGCGTCATCTGCATAATTTCTCCTTCCCCTTGTCAGGATCTACCGAAATGCCATTGATTCCGCCCCCAAAGCGCCCCGGCGTTGGCGATGAGTGGGTGGTGGTGGGGGGTGGTGGGGTGGGGGTGGTGGGGTGGAGGGTGGGGGTGGGGGTTGAAGAAGACGGCAAGCTAACCGTGATGAAAAGCGGTCTTGGAAGCGAACGGCGCTTTCCCAACGAATCACTGGCCGATATGTTGAAATGTTCCTCCTCCTCCTCCTCCTCCTCCTCCTCCTCCTCCTCCTCCTCCTCCTCCTTTCAATTGGCCATTACCCCGTCGGCCCTGTTATTGGGCCCCGATATTGACCCTGTGCTTGTACAAGTCCCCCCCCCCCCCCCCACCCATCACCCACCCATCACCGCGGAATCCATCTGAAAGCCATCTCGGGGGCCGGGGACCAGAGGGTAGCCAGTGTTTTAGCTCACGATGTAATTCACTTTGTCAGTGGCTCTGGGAGGGCCGGGGCGAGGGCCCGGGCTCCGGTTTCGCTACCGTCGGCGATGCACGGCACGCACATGTACACGCACGCACGCACTCGCACGCACGCACACGCACGCATGTGTGTCATTTGTCGGCCACGCACATGCACACGCAAACCCTGTACGCTAGTATTCGAACGGGGGGGGGGGGCGGGGGCGATGGAGGTGCACTTTTTTCCCGAGGAAAGTGTGCACCCCATCTTCCCCCCCCCCACCCCCGCCCCTCCCTCCCTCCTCCTCCTCCTCCTCCTCCTCCTCCCTCCCCTCCTCTCTCGGTATGTTACATGTCACACCCCACCCACCCGCCCCACCCTCGCCCTATTCCTCAGGGTCATACATGTTCCCTTTTTAGAAGTGTATGACCAGTCTGGACAAGCTAGATCAGAGGCCCCTGCTCCCAGCCTACAGAGGGGAGACAGGTACGTGGGAGGGAGGGAGGGAGGGGAGGAAGTGCGAAAGGTAACCTTTCTTTTTGATTTTTTATTACAACCGCGCCACACACACACACACACACACACACACACACACACACATTCACACATTCTTCAGGCTGCCGTAGGGTGAACCAAAGAAGAAGAAAAATGTCAAGAGGAATGAGTCTAGAAATCCCTTAGATATACGGTTAGGTTTTAATGGGGGGCTTAGCACCAAGTGTTTCTGTGTGTGTGTGTGTGTGTGTGTGTTTGGCTGGCGGGCTTCCTGTTGCTTGACGGGAGTCTTTGACGTGCGTTGCGTTGATATGATGCGATGGAGAGTTAGTGTTTTTTTTTTTACAGCAACAGGCTGATCATGTAGAGGAGCTTATTCAGAGAGAGAGAGAGGGACGTGCACGGCTGAGCTTGACAGGCAGCCCACTTGATGAGAGCTCTTTGGCGTGTGTGTGTGTGTGGTGTGTGTGTGTGGGGGGGGGGGGGTGTGTGTGTGTGTGTGTGTGCAGTGGTGTGTGTGTGTGTCTCCAAGTGTCGGATCGCCGACTTGGCTGTGTGTGTGTGTGTGTGTGTATTGGGGTGTGTGTGTGTATTGGGGTGTGTGTGTGTGTGTGGGGGGGTGTGTGTGTGTGTGTGTGTTTGCGTTAACCCAAGGGGAGAGTTCACGAGGTGACAGCTCGTCAGCTGTTTGACTTTCCCCCCGTTTCCCAGGAAAAAGCATTTTTGAGAACAATGAGGAAGAAAAACCGCCGACCAAAGACTTTTGTCGGAACGCCACAAAAAGCAGAATGCCGGAAAAAAAGAGAAAAGAAAGAGAGAAAACAAAAGAAAAGCCGAACAAACAAACGGCGGCCCGCAAAAAAAAATCCCCCCTTGTTTTTTTGTGAAATTCCTTTTTTTGGCATCTGAATTATCGCACTTTCCCCGAGGTTGAGAGACAGAGGGAGTGTGTGTGTGTGTGTGTGTGTGTGTGTGTGTGTGTGTGTGTGTGTGTGTGTGTGTGTGTGTGTGTGTGTGTGTGTGTGTGTGTGTGTGTGTGTGTGTGTGTGTGTGTGTGTGTGTGTGTGTGTGTGTGTGTGTGTGTGTGTGTGTGTGTGTGTGTGTGTGAGAGACTGGGCTGAGCTGAGCCGCTAGCCGACAGCAAGGTATCACCTTCTGGACTGCCCCTGACCCATCCATCATGCCGCGGGCGCTACAATAGCAGGAATACCGGAAGCCGCCACGGGTTGAAGTCGGCCTCCGAGGGACGGGACACAAGATAAATATTGTGTTACTGCCTTTCTCTCTCTCTCTCTCTCTCTCTCCGCGCCCCCCCCGCTGCGCTCTCCCCCTGCAATTGTTCTGGCCGTTGACAGACGAACAATGGAAGTGTTTTGAACTTTGCTAGCCGCGCTATCTCTTTACTTGAGGGTTCACAAGCGTCATGTCGGGGCCTGCCGTGTGCCACCCAAAGATTGATTGACCGATCGGAAACCCACCTTTTTTTTCGGAGGGGGGGTGGGTGGCTTTTTACCTTCCCTCGGGATCTCCTCCTTTTGTTCTCCTTGGAGCTGTTTTTCTCTTCTTCTTCTTCTTCTTCTTCTTCTTTTCTTCTTCTCGGTTAGCCTCCCAGTGCCGCGAGCCCCCCTGACTTTAGCCGAGTCATATTAACACCTGCTAAC
>CM051001.1:19693548-19698548 GCA_027704905.1 Muraenolepis orangiensis
CTCTGAGCCGTTAAGAGACGAGCAGCGCTTCTTAAGGAAGGGCCACGGTGGGGGGGGGGTTGGGGGGGTGGTCGGAAACCCAGACGCTGACAGCCTGCCGTCTCTCTCTGGTCCTCCATGAACTGTAAACCCTTCCCCTGGATGCCCCAATGAAATGATCACATTGTGTCAACGCCGTGTCGTGAGGCAAAACGTAACCAGAGGGAGAGGGAGGGAGAGAGAAAGAGAGAGAGGGAGGGAGAGAGAGAGAAAGAGGGAGGGAGGGGGACGAGAGAGAGAGAGAGGGAGGGAGGGGGACGAGGGAGAGAGGGAAAGGGAGAGAGGGAGGGAGAGAGAGAGAGAGAGAGGGAGAGAGAGCGTGAGAGCGTGTCCGTCTTGGTGTTTTTCAATGTTTCCATTGTGCAGACGGACAAATGTCTGCCTTTGGGGGCAGGCGGGCGAGAGTGAGAGAGAGAGAGAGAGAGAGAGAGAGAGAGAAAGAGAGAGAGAGAGAGAGAGAAAGTGTGTTTTTTCTCGAGACGAGTGTCTTGTGTCTTGGCTGGCAGTACGTTCTTAATATTGATTGACTACTAGCTGGGAGTGGGATGTGTTTGGTACCCTATGATTAGACGACTTGGCGTTGGCCCCCCCCTCGGGCGAGCGAAGCAGCTTCAAATCTCTGGCATTATTATGGTGTGATTAAATCTGGCCAACAGCCGTCTCCGTCTCTCTTTCTATTTCTCTCTCTCTCTCTCTCTCTCTCTCTCTCTCTCTCTCTTTCTCTTTCTCTTTCTCTCTTCTCTCTCTCTCCCTTTCTTTACCTCTGTTTTGGTCTTTCTGTCTACCCTGAAGAAAGGACTACCCTTTCTTCATATCGCTCTCTCTCTATGTCTCTGTCTCTCTCTACGGACACAAGGACTGTTTCTTGTTCTCTGCTGCTACGAGCGACGAGTCATGGGGATAAATGACTTGTAATGTTTTGGAGCTAATCCGTTGCGCTTGAAAAACAAAACAACCAGTGGGGCGGGGGGGGGGGGGGGGGTGGGGGGGCTGAGGTAGAGGGGGGGGGGGGAACTCTATATGGAATATAGGTACATAGGCTTTGGGAAACATCCCCACCACATTTTTCCAACGCAGAGCTGTTTGTCCAGTTGGAAGGGAGAGGGGGGGGGTGTGTGTGTGTGTGTGTGTGTGTGTGTGGTGTGTGTGTGTGTGTGTGTGTGTGTGTGTGTGTGTGTGTGTGTGTGTGTGTGTGTGGTGTGTGTGTGTGTGTGTGTGTGTGTGTGTGTGTGTGTGTGTGTGTGTGTGTGTGTGTGTGTGTGTGTGTGTGTGTGTGTGTGTGTGTGTGGGGATAGCGCGAGGGAGGAAATGATAATTGTTGAGGGAACACTTTGTGGCCCCGTAATTACCTTGCTGATAGAGATGTGGGAGTAGAGTACCTGAGTGTGTCTTTGTGTTTATGTGACATTGTGTGTGTTTATTTGTGTCTTTGTGTTTATGTGACATCGTGTGTGGGTAATGTTATGTGTAGGTGAGGTGGTCTCCTGTCCTTGTGTTTTAATGGGAAACAGGAGAGAGAGAGAGAGAGAGAGAGAGAGAGAGAGGAGGAGAGGAGGAGAGGGGAGGAGGAGAGAGAGAGAGGAGGAGGAGAGGAGAGGGGAGAGGAGAGAGAGGAGGAGAGAGAGGAGAGAGAGAGAGAGAGAGAGAGAGAGAGAGAGAGAGAGAGAGAGGAGAGAGAGAGGGCGAGGAGAGAGAGAGAGGAGAGGAATTGGGGGAAGAGCACCTGTTTCCACCTATCCGCTGGCTCAACCTGGCCAGTGCAGACGAGGAGCTGGGTTCACCCCGTACAGATAATTGTTTTTAATTGATATATATGGTATGTTCATGGAGCTACTTAGGAAGAACAAATCAATTTGGCACCACACACACCTCTCTCTCTCTCTCTCTCTCTCTCTCTCTCTCTCTCTCTCTCTCTCTCTCTCTCTCTCTCTCTCTCTCTCTCTCTCTCTCCCTAATTCTCGTTCTCTCTCTCTTCCCTATCTCGTCTCTCTTCTCCTCTCTTCCTATCTGCTCTCTCGTTCTCTCTCTCTCTCTCTCTCTCTCTCTCTCTCTCTATCTCTCGTTCTCTCTCTCTCTCTCTCTCCCCCCCCCACCACCATCTGTCCAGCTCTCGCCAGCTCTCCCATGACTTTGCTCATTCTGAAAAGTGGTGGATGCAGGCTGCCAGCTCTGGGCCCGGGTAGGGGCCTGGGCTGACAGGGTGAGGGGCGGGGGGGAGAGAGAGAGAGAGAGAGGAGGAGAGGGGAGAGAGAGGGGAGCGGCGGGCAGAGGGATTTGGAGGCCTCAGTAAGGGGGCACCGAGTGGGCTTGAGTGTAGGCGGTGTATTATATGGAAGCCGTGGAGGGGCATTGGGCGTCTGAATGAAGGCGGCCAGAGGAGTCTCTCTGGGAAGCCCCAGGATGCACCCCACCGGGCTGTTGTGTGTGTGTGTGTGTGTGTGTGTGTGTGTGTGTGTGTGTGTGTGTGTGGTGTGTGTGTGTGTGTGTGTGTGTGTGTGTGTGTGTGTGTGTGTGTGTGTGTGTGTGTGTGTGTGTGTGTGTGTGTGTGTGTGTGTGTGTGTGTGTGTGTGTGTGTGTGTGTTAGTACGAGAGGAGGGAGGGGGTGCCATATGTGAGATCATGTGCTCATATTCACTAGTGGAATGTGAAAGGAGGCGGGAGGGCAAGGGGGAGGGGCGGGGCCTCCACCCTCGCTCCCTCCCTCGCTCCTCAACTCTCCTATTCTCTCCTATTCTCTCCCTCTTCTTCTCCTTCATCTCTCTCTCTCTCTCTCTCTCTCTCTCTCTCTCTCTCTCTCTCTATCTCTCTCTCTCTCTCTCTCTCTCTCTCTCTCTCTCTCTCTCTCTTTGTATTGTACTCTGTTTTTTTCCTCTCTCTCTCTCCTCTCCCTTCCTTCCTCTCCCTCTCTTTGTATTGTACCCTGTTCTCTCTCTCTCTCGCTCGGTCTGTCTCTGTGTGTGTCTCTCCCCCCTCTCTCTCTCTCTCCCCCCCTCTCTCTCCCTCCACTGTTCACGTACCGCCGGCTCTGTTTTCATAAACTCGCAGAGACTCGCAGAACGGCGTCCAGATGAAACAAACCCTGGGCCGACGCTTGGTCGCTTTCAAGAATGACTCTCCTTATTTTGCTTTGCAACAAGGAGATCCACCTCGTTTGACACTCCGGGGGGGGGGGGGTTGTTGGGGATGAGGGGGTTGTTGGGGATGAGGGGGTGGAGATGAGTTTCGGGGTAATTTCCAAGGAAAACCACAGCCTGGTGTGTCTTCACTGTTCCTCTGCGCCCCTTCCTCCCTCCCTCTCCTCATCCTTTCATCAACAGGTTTTTCCGGCAGGCGAGTCTCTGGACGACCCGAGCGCGAATGAAAGATTCGATTCAGCCTCCCCCAACCCCACCCCACCACACCACCACCCACCCCCAAACGCCACCCACCCACCCACCCACCCCCCCCACTTACTCTCCCTTTCGACCTCATTTTCTGTAAAGGCCGCACAATAATCTCCCCCTCTGGTTCGGGCCCCCCGTCTGACGGCGGGACCCCTCGCCGCCGCCGCCGCCTCCATCGAGGCTGCGTGAGGACCGCTCACGAGTGGCCCCGGGGACTGGCGCCGGAACCCGGAGGGAGGGAGGGAGGGGAGGAGAGGGGGAGGGGGGTGGGAGAGACACCCGATTAAGCCGACAAACCGAGAGACAAAGTCACCGTCCCGCCCGTTTAGTGTCACATCCTGGCCGTCCGCGGGTCGGTCTCTCTGCTTCTTCTTCTTCTTCTCCTCCTTCTCCACGACGGCGTGCCAAGCGGACAGCTTTTTTTTGTTCATCCAAAAAGTGGGCTAAACACTAATTGCTGCCCTATTTCTTTTATGTTGCCTCGTTCCCATCTGCGACGGTAGCTTCCAGACCTCCTCCTCCTCCTCCTCCTCCTCCTCCTCCTTCCTCCTCCTCCACCAGCCAGAGCCTCATTACGGCACACAGTTAACAAAGGCTGGGAAACAGAAGCACGGAATTAACTTAGGATTTTTGTTCTTCTATCTTCTATCTCACCGCCAGCTAGGGGGGGGGGGGGGGGGGCTGCCCACACACCCACCCACCCACCCAGGAGGGGGGGGGGGGAATTGAATCAATGACAAGGGGCCAGGCTTGTGATTAAATCCTTAGGGGATATTAGGGATATTAGGATTTTTGGGGTGGGGTGGGGGGGGGGGGGGAGAATTGTAATATTATTATTCATCTAAATGTTTTGCTTCTTCTTCTTCTTCTTCTTCTCTTCTTCTTCTTTGATAACAGGATGACTACCAGGGGGGGGGGGGGGGGCGGGGCCGGAAAGGGTAGTTGAAGGGGGGGGGGGGGGGGGAAAACACTGTAAAAAAAAGATAACGAGAGATGGAGACTAGGAGAATAGTTTAATTGTTATTCTGGCTGGGGTGTTAAAAAAAATAAATAAAAAAAGCCGTTCAACCGTTTTTTTTATTCGAAACAATTTCCAACGAGTTCCAACGTTTTCAGAGAATTCACAGGTTTTTTTGGGGGGGGGGGGGGGGGGTTTGGACACGGCGTGAACGCGCGGAAAAGCCGCCGCAACGTCGAGTGCGACGCTCGACGAGGAAAAGGAGTTGATTGGGTTGGTTTCTTCCGCTTTTTTTGTTGTTGGCTCTTTCACCGAGGCGGGTTCCCACGTGTGGTTCTGTAGGTGTTTTTTTTTTTTATGTATGTGGGACGGGGAGGAGGGAGGAGGAGGGAGGAGGAGGAGGAGGAGGAGGAGGAGGAGGAGGAGGAGGAGGATGAGGGTGGTGGGGGGGGGTGAGAATGATTGTGTGTGTGGGGGTGGGTGGGTGAGGGGGAGGGAGGTGTTGAGGAGGTGAATAAGAGTGACGGATAAAGGGGCGAGAGGAGAGAGAGAGAAAGGAATGGGATTTGAGTGAAAGAAATGGAATGGGGAAAATGGAGAGAAAGAGGGAGGAGGTGTGG
>CM051001.1:19703548-19711048 GCA_027704905.1 Muraenolepis orangiensis
GGGGGTGGGGGGGAGGGAAGGAGTGATCACAAGCCCTTAGAGAGTGCTGCTCTCACTTAGGGAGTCGAACTTAACTGCTAATGCACTGGATAAAGTTCCGCCCCCCACACACACACACACACACACACACACTCTGCCTCGCCTTGCCTGCTGTGTCCAGGAAGCCCTTCTCAGTTGCTCTCCTCCCCTCCTCTACGGGAACGCAGGCTCACGGTAATGTTCAGCAGCGCCCTGATTGGCACCATCACACTCACCATCTCACTCACAATCTCACACACACACACACACACACACACACACACACACACACACACACACACACGCGCGCGCACCTTCAGACCTTCCAAACACAAGGCGGATGATTGTTCCTGCATCTCCACAGGCGTAATTAAGGGTCAGTTTGGACCCTTTCGGCTCAATGGCTATTGGAAGAGAAAGGCCAGTCATTAGTTTATCCTCCTCGCCCCAGAGTGGCTCGCCTGTCAAATGATTAGCCCTTAGCGATGGGATATTTTTCTTGACTCTGCGAAAGGAAATCGCTTGGGTATTGTACCCCGTACAATGGTTAATCCATCGCTTTACAATTCATTTCAATGGGTATTTAAGCCCTTTATGTGACCTTTATTCACTAATTAGTTTATTTTATTTGTGTGCGTGTGTGTGTGTGTGTGTGTGTACTTCTGAAACCGGGAAAACAAATATAACCGCTTGTGTCAAATAAATAGGTTTCGAAAACAGAAATGAGATTAAAAACAAATATGCATTTGAAATCAGATTGTACACATGTGCCTTTTTTAACGGCGAGCGGCTGCAGCTGGTTTCATTAGATTGGGTTACAGGGCGCGTAACACAAGACTCGTAGGAAGGTCAAGTTTTTGCTCCTCAAACTTTTTTTTTTCTCCCGTGGCTCGGCAAGAAATGTGTGCGCTCTCCGTCGCAGTCTCTCTCCCAGTCTCTCTCCCAGTCTCTCTCCCAGTCTCTCTCCAGTCTCTCTCCCAGTCTCTCTCCCCGTCTCTCTCTCCCGTCTCTCTCTCCATCTCTCTCCCCGTCTCTCTCTCCCAGTCTCTCTCCCGTCTCTCTCCCCGTCTCTCTCTCCATCTCTCTCCCAGTCTCTCTCCCCGTCTCTCTCCCCGTCTCTCTCTCCGTCTCTCTCCCCGTCTCTCTCTCCCCGTATCTCTCCCCCGTCTCTCTCCCCCGTCTCTCTCTCCGTCTCTCTCCCCGTCTCTCTCCCAGTCTCTCTCCCAGTCTCTCTCCCCGTCTCTCTCCCAGTCTCTCTCTCCCAGTCTCTCTCTCCCAGTCTCTCTCTCTCCGTCTCTCTCTCCGTCTCTCTCCCCGTCTCTCTCTCCGTCTCTCCCCGTCTCTCTCCCAGTCTCTCTCCCCGTCTCTCTCCCCGTGTCTCTCTCCGTCTCTCTCCGTCTCTCTCCCCGTCTCTCTCCCCGTCTCTCTCCCAGTCTCTCTCCCCGTCTCTCTCCCCGTCTCTCTCTCCGTCTCTCTCTCCGTCTCTCTCCCCGTCTCTCTCCCAGTCTCTCTCCGTCTCTCTCTCCGTCTCTCTCCCCGTCTCTCTCCCCTTTCTCTCTCCCCGTCTCTCTCCCAGTCTCTCTCCCCGTCTCTCTCCCCGTCTCTCTCCGTCTCTCTCCGTCTCGCTCCCGTCTCTCTCTGTGTCATTACCGCGTTGGCGTACATGTGTCTCGTCTGTGGCCCCGCGCAGAGAGAGAGAGAGAGAGGCAGATCAAAGAGCCACCATATTGATCATATTCCGGAGGGGACGTTAAGGTTCTAAACTAAAACACAGACCTGCCTGCTTCTCCCTTCCTTCCTTGCTGTTGTTGTCGCTGCTGCTGCTGCTGTTGTTGTTGTTGTTGTGTAGCGAAACCGAGAACAATCTGTACATTCTTTCTCCGTTACATGCACACACAAAAGAAGAAGAAGAAGAAGAAGAAGACGAAGAAGATAGCAGCACTTGGACAATTGCTTGCTTGTATACTATAATGTATACCGGCTATCTGCAAGTGGTAAATCCTCCGTCTTGAGAGGGAGATAGAGAGGGTGTGCAGAGAGAGAGGGAGTGTAGAGAGAGAGAGAGGGAGTGCAGAGGGAGAGAAAGGGGGGGAAAGTGAGAGGGGGGGGAATGCAGAGGGAGAGAGAGGGGGTCCAGAGGGAGTGAGAGAGGGAGGAAGGGAAGAGAGACTGAGAGTAAAGCAATTTAAATGATATTGAGAGAGAGCGAGAGAGATGGAAGGGGGGAGAGAGAGAGAGAGAGAGTTAGGGTTTCGAAACCGTCTGCTGGAGGTGGATCATTATTAGGCTCATATAGTGTATGGTTGTGGCGTCAGCAGTAATCACATGGTGCATTTGTCTTGGTATTATGGTAATGTTGTCGTCGTCCCCCCCCCTCCTCCTCCCCCCCCCTCCCCCCCTCACTTTTCTGTGCCTAGCGCTGCCTTGTGTACACGGCTGTGACACAGTACATCTATCATTAAGATAATGCATGTTTGCACTGTGGCCAATTTGTGTGTCTGAGGGTGTACATATAGTGTGTGTGTGTGTGTGTGTGTGTGTGTGTGTGTGTGTGTGTGTGTGTGTGTGTGTGTGTGTGTGTGGTGTGTGTGTGTGTGTGTGTGTGTGTGTGTGTGTGTGTGTGTGTGTGTGTGTGTGTGTGTGTGTGTGTGTGTGTGTGTGTGTGTGTGTGTGTGTGTGTGTGCACGCGAGATGTAGCTTCAAACATGTGAGCGCATAAAAGGAGACAGTGATCGGGAGCACCTGCAAATAGGTGTGTGCGCGTGTGTGTGTGTATACTATATGTGTGTGTGTGTCTGTGTGTAGTCCAGTCCTCAGGGTGTGTACCGGGTACATTATGCTGTCTGTGTCTGCTGGGAATGCCGTCCAGCGGGGCCGGCAGGGCGGCGTAAATCTGCTGGACTAAAAAGAGCCCCGGCTTATCTGTCCTGATTAACGGCCGGCCGGCCGCAGACGGGGAGGAGGGAGGAGGAGGAGGAGGAAGACGCACTTGTGGGGGGGGAGGGAGGGAGGGGAGTGGACATTCCTATGAAACTGTCCTGAATCATGTCCCTGTCCACCACCTACCTACCGTCCGTCAAACACCCCCCCTCCTCCTCCTCCCTCCCCCCTCCCTCCCTCCTCCCTCCCTCGCTGGTCACTCCGGCTCCGCCGCTAACGGTTAACATTGCCGACCGCATTCTTGTCCTTGATCACCGGCAGCCTCGCCCGCCTACACACACACACACACACACACACACACACACACACACACACACACACACACACACACACACACACACACACACACACACACACACACACACACACACACACACACACACACACACGCCGTACACAAGCCCCCGTCCATGTGGGTACAAAAGGCAACAAATGGTGGGGGCCTGTAAGTAAGCAACATATGGTTTGTTTGTATAGGTGTGTGTGTGTGTGTGTGTGTGTGTGTGTGTGTGTGTGTGTGTGTGTGTGTGTGTGTGTGTGTGTGTGTGTGTGTGTGTGTGTGTGTGTGTGTGTGTGTGTGTGTGTGTGTGTGTGTGTGTGTGTGTGTGTGTGTGGCGGGCTCCATGTGTCTCCCGTGCTCTCGTGTCACCACAGGGGGGGGGGGTCCCGGTCCAGTCTGTCCTGTCCATCTCGCTCCAAACCCCCCCCCCACCTCTCTCATTTACTCTCTGCCTGACCTGACCTGTCGGGAGCCGAGGGACACAGCAGGTCATCCCCCCCCCCACTCCCTCCCCCCCCACTCCCTCCCCCCCCCACCAACCAGGGTTGAAAGGTCGGATAGACACAGCGGGGGGTTCAGCAATGATAACCCTGTAGCTGATCTAAACCCCAGACCAGTGCCAGCCACCAGGCTCAGCCGTCCATCAACCACCCACAACCACAACCCCCCCCCCCCCCCCCACCCTTATCCACTTACCTCTGATGTGTGTGTGCGTGTGCGTGTGAAGCGAACAAGCCAGTTGTATTTCATGCTAATGTCTAAACACAGGATATGAAATGGGCTGTTTGTGAAAGAAGCTGTGTGTGTGTGTGTGTGTGTGTGTGTGTGTGTGTGTGTGTGTGTGTGTGTGTGTGTGTGTGTGTGTGTGTGTGTGTGTGTGGTGTGTGTGTGTGTGTGTGTGTGTGTGTGTGTGTGTGTGTGTGTGTGTGTGTGTGTGTGTGTGTGTGTGTGTGTGTGTGTGTGCGGGAAAGAGACATGTTCTGAGACAGGAAGGCGGCTTTTATGGCGAGGAGAATATGATGGGGAGAACGGGGCGGGAGAGAGCAGTAAAAAAGAGTGAACGAGACAGCAGCCGAGATAGAGGACTAGACACACACACACACACCGAACACACACACACACACACCGAACACACACTAGCACACACACACACCGAACACACACTAGCACACCACCGTCCACAAGCTTTTTTCATGTTCCGCCCGGGACCAAAAGGGAGCCTGGCTTTATTTCCTCTGCCAATCTGTTAGGGTAATAACGCCCGGCGTCTTGAGGGTGCTATGGCCAGTTCGGAAGGGTCCGGCTCTGGTCTATATAAGGACACTTTCCCACAGGAGAGGGAGGGAGAGAGGAGAGGGAGGAGAGGGAGAGGGAGAGGGAGAGGGAGAGGGAGAGGGAGAGGGAGAGGGAGAGGAGAGAGGAGAGAGAGAGAGAGAGAGAGAGAGAGAGAGAGAGAGAGAAGAGAGAGAGAGAGAGAGAGAGAGGAGAGAGAGAGAGAGGAGAGAGAGAGAGGAGAGAGAGGAGAGAGAGAGAGAGAGAGAGAGGAGAGAGAGAGAGAGAGAGAGAGAGAGAGAGAGAGAGAGAGACTGTTGTCAGGCAGTCCGGTCTGCCCCTGTTTTCTTCCCTCAGAGCCAGCAGGGTAAGCCTGATCCCCTATGACAGCTGTCACTCTCCATACCCTTGCACATACACGCACGCACACACACACACACACACACACACACACATGACCCCCAGCATCATGCGGCCTGAGCAGACTTCATTGCCCTCTGTTGCATGTTCTCTCTCTGTCTTTCTTTCTCTCTCTCTCTCTTTCTTTCTCTATTTCTTTCTTTCCGCCCTTATAGATAACAAACAGGAGACTTTAGCGTGACCATATCTTCATGCGTTTTCTTCTCTAATATATTGTTTTCTTGCATGACACAAGAAAATGTATAAACAGATATAGAGTTACAAGCTGTATCTGTTTATCATTTATTTTCCGTTGCTGGTCTTCATTTGTTTGGACGTATTGTTCAGATCTCGATTTGTTTAGAGAGGGTTTTTTTTTTTTTTTTGGTCAGCGTTGATCTATATTCCCTTTGTGCACGTTGGCACAACGTCACACGCATGACTCAGTCACACGCATGACTCAGTGCTCAGAGTGTGTTTCTGGAACCTTCCCCTTAAAGTGCGTGCCAAGTATTTTTAATAAGTGGCTACCAACGAAACTCCAACACCGACACCTACCACCCTAACACGCACACAGCAGCCACGCACACACACAAACGCACATACACGCACGCACGCACGCACGCACACACACCACACACATACATGCATGCATGCACGCACGCACACACGCACACAAGCGCACACACGCACACACACAAGCATGGCAACACCCTCTCCCAACACCCTGGGCAGAAGGAATTAAATAGGGAAGGAGAGAGTTGTCTGCAGTGTATCAGTAACGGCAACAGCACCGCGGCGTGCGATGCCGGCGGGGCTATCGCTTCTATCGGCGCTATTCTTGAGATGCAGCCCACGTGCGAGGAGCCCATCCCAGCTATACCACACACACACACACACACACACACACACACACACACACACACACACACACACACACACACACACACACACACACACACACACCACACACACACACACACACACACACACACACACACACACACACACGAGCACCAGCTCTGCCGAGTCAGAACTCCCAGCAAGACCACCGGTATTTACCACTTCCTTGAGAGGCAGAGGCAAGAGGCAGGGGCAAAGGTCAAGGAGGACGCCCGCCCCCCCCCCCTCCCGGGAAGCTTCTGGGTCGGCCGATCCGATGGATCGAAAGATGCTATGTTGATCCCCTATCCCCTGCCTGCCCTACATTCGCCACCATGTAAACACATAATATGCACACATACACACACACACACACACGAATACGTGTGCTCGTCTAATAAATATTTACATGCGGACATGCGGAGATTGCCAATGAGCAGGTTTGAATGTGCGGGGTTAATGGGGAATTAAATTGGTTAATTTCATGTGGCATATTTCATGTAACATTAACATAATCCAATCATCGGCACTTAAAAGACTGTGCGGGTGCTTTTGGAATTTTCGCCGAGTTTGTTCCGACATCTCGGAGAGAGAGAAATATCGGAGCCGATTGCCGCCGCTCAGAATAGTTCGGGATGTTTGTGTAAGAAAGGTCGAACGGTTCAAACCGAGTCAGGTTGAGGTTGTAAAAGTCGGGGTTGGATTTGATTTAAAGCCATGTCAAAACAACAAGATGGAGAACATACTCGCGTCACGCTGCGTAGTTTTAGCGCGTCTGATTCACGCGCCTAGCGGCGACACGAGGTAGCAATATCGGGGGGGGGGGGGGGGGGGGGGGGAAAAAGGTCGATTTTTTTTTTTCTCCCCCCCCACGTGGTTGAAACGTTTAACCCACTCAATATGAACTGGTTCTAAAAGCTCCCACATGGAAAGGCCCGAGCGAGCAGAGTACAGTAACGGCATTACACGCACCGGAGCATAAAATCGAAAGCCGTCAGAAGAATCCATTTTTTGTGCTTTCATTCTTCTTCTTCTTCTATTCTTCTTCTTCTTCTTCTTCTTCTCCTCTTCTTCCCGCGTTGGTTTCCCTGTATTCCGTGCCTCCCCTGCATTGTGTTTTGTTCCTAAATTAGATTTTCCTAATAAGTTGAAGCAGAACGTACATGCCCTAAAGTTGTGTTAGTATTGAACTCGGAGGGAAAGCGAGAGAGACAGAGAGACAGAAAGAGAGAGAGAGAGAGGAGAGAGAGAGAGGGGGAGGGAGGGAGACAGGGGGAGAGACTCTGAGACTGTAACGCATGGCACGATCAAAGAAAGGGTTTAGTTTAAACATTTACATCAGGCTGCTAATGTGTTCCCTGGTTAAACCCATGTTAACGGCTTGTTTACGCTACGATTTCACTGGAACCCTCTCTGATCTGAAGTCTATTTTCATCAAACGACTGCTTCTTTGCTTGCTTAAGCTATTATTCAGATTATAGAGCAAATATTAGGGTCTCTGTGAAGCGCGTATTTACAAGTTTCATTTGGAACGGGTAAATATTCATTTTTTTTTTTTTATTATTCTTTTTTTGGGTTGAAATTGAAGAGATCTATTCATGCCCCCTGGGTTGATAATTCATTATTTTGTTTATTTGAACAAAAATAATGAGTTTTGTTTATTTTAACAAAATAATGACTGCAAATTGCGGACGTCTGCGTTTCAAAGG
>CM051001.1:19717095-19737095 GCA_027704905.1 Muraenolepis orangiensis
TATCGATACGGCGTATCGACCACATCGTCAATCTCCCTCCACACATACAAAACAGAGAGCCTTGTCTACGTTCGTCCTACATAAACACACAGGCTTCGTCTCTGCACTGCAAAATACATCATCAGATCTTCCTTGATACCTAAATAGTGGGGTACAAATGGGGGGAGGATAATGCGTTCTTCTCTAAGATAATTAATGGCCTCTCAGAGACAGAGGCAAAGGTATAATTTTAAATTCAACAATTCACACGAAACTTCCACGCCACCCACCCCCACCCCCCCCCCCCACAACACTTCCAACCCCCTCCCCACCAACAACCCTCTCCCTCCCTCCCCTCTCGTCTCTCCTCTCCCTCCCCGAGTTTTAATGCATCATAAACACTTGGTGTTTTTTGGTCTCAGTTCAATAAAAACAGAGAGGAGCGGGGGTGTAATATCTGGAGCTGGGGGAAATTAAAGAAGCCCTGAAATTCGTTCCTCCTTCTCCCTCACTGCCACTCTCAGCCCTGCTTGCGTGCACAGACGTGCATGTGCAGTGCACAACAACACACACACACACACACCAGCCACACACACACACACACACACATAGCGCGCACGCGCATGGCAACACACATACATGCACACACACACACACACAACATCCATGGTATGCACGCACACACCCACAGGCCAGACACACACAGATACAGAGGCATCCACGCAAATGCACACAACACACACACAACACAGGCAGGCACACAACACACACACATACACACACACAAGGCAGGCACAGACACACACAGCAGCAATGCATGCACACACACACACACACACCAATGTGTATGCAGAATACACAACACAAGCAACACCCATGCACACACACACACACACACACACACACACACACACACACACACACACACACACACACACACACACACACACACACACACACACACACACACACACACACACACACACACACACACACACACACACACACACACACCAGTTAATCAGCAGCCCTGGGAGAAATCTAAGACCACATCTACACCCAGTGGAAGGAACCTGATACAACCGCCCTCTTTTCTCTCTCCAGTTCTCTTAATCGTCAGCACACACGGTTTGTTGATAAATCGGAGGAAAAGGTTTAGGGAGCTTATGATTCGACCAAAGTTAGCCTAATAAATACAGACATTTATCTCCAACAAGGCAGGGCAGGGGGGGGGGGGGGGAGGAAGACCGTAGGACGATTAGAAAATCTCCAATTGCTGTTTTTTCCCGTTCTTCTTCTTCTTCTTCTTCTTCTTCTTCTTCTTCTTCTTCTTCTTCTTCTTCTTCTCCACGCGGCTTTTTCTGCTTGGGCTGCTATTTTCAAAAGTCTGTTCGGCGTGCAGTGACAAACACAAGCCTACTGACTGACTGCTGAAAATATTAATCATACTTTCACGTGAAGACAAATGCCTTATCCGCTGGGAGTCGCTCCAGGCTACTCATAATGGCCTCTTTCTCAGCCTCGCTCGTCTGTCTGTCTGTCTGTCTGTCTCTCTCTCTCTCTCTCTCTCTCTCTCTGTCTCTCTCTCTCTCTCTCTCTCTCTCTTGTGGCAGTGTCCACCCAGCCGAGATCTGTTCGACACACACACACACACACACACACACACACACACACACACACACACACACACACACACACACACACACACACACACACACACACACACACACACACACACACACACACACACACACACACACGGCCAGACAGTTCAGAACATAACTAGGCCTGCAGCCTGAACAGACATTCCTCCTCTAAGCCTTATTACATTCTGTGCCGAGCTTGAAACCTAGAGGAAGAAGTTGAGGCCCCCCACAGGCCAACTGACATTCAACCGCCATTTTGGGTAAACAAAGAGAGAGAGAGAGAGAGAGAGAGAGAGAGGGAGAGAAAGAGAGAGAAAAAAAATCCTAATTATTGACTGAGTCAGGGCCTTTTGCATACGGAAACATAGCAACGTGTGTTGAACCGTACAACCCACGGCTCTCTCTCCGTGTCAGGTCATGTGACGTGAGCCGTGGGTTTCCTCAACGCAGCGGACCATTCGGCTCTGGTCTAACTTGGCCAAACTTGCCGCGGCTGGCTTAGCACGAAGAGAGAGAGCCAGCTGCAGAGGTCTGTCTCCCGTCTCTGCCTCCCTGCCTCTCTCTCTCTCTCTCTCTGCTCTCTCTCTGCCTCTCTCTCTCTCTCTCTCTCTCTCTCTCTCTCTCTCTCTCTCTTTTCTTAGCTTTCAGTGCTATCGGGTTGCCACTCCTCCCTCTACAGGCCATTACACAGGCCTCTTTATGCTGCGCTAAAAGCCGCTCATGTTCAAACACTCCTGGGAAAAAGCCCCTTAAAACACGTCGGAACGAGGGGCGGGGGTGGCGTTGAGGGTGGGGGTGGGGGCGGGGGGGGGGGGGGGGGTGGGGTGTAGTGGAGTGCCCCCCCTCTCGTCTGGTAAAATATTAATAGGAAGTTAATTGGTTGTAAATGGACTGCTAGGAGTCGTTGTCCATTAGACCGGCCTACAGGAACAACTCATTCAGTTGGAGTGTCAACTTACCACCTAGTGTCTTAATTGGTTCCCCGGTCACTGTAACCCATCACTTATGCTAACGCGAGAGGGAAGGGGGGGTGAGAGGGTGGGGGGTGTTAAAAGTCATGATTGCCACTTGTGCATTTTTATATAAAAGGGTTCTGTGTGGCTCTATTGGCAGCCCATAGTCCTCCTACTCACCCCCCCAACCCCCTTCTCCATCCTCCCCCCCCCCCCCCCCCCCTCCTCCTCCTCCTCCTCCCCCCCCTCCTCCTCCCATGCCATGCCCACCACATGCCCGCCCGCCCGCCACTTTTGGGTGTGTGAGAGAGAGAGGCTGGCACACCGGGTGTTGGGTGACCTCATTGTAAGGCTCACACACACACACACACACACACACACACACACACACACTGGAGGCGTCGACCATCACGGCGACCGGCGTACCCCCCCCCCCGGTGTCATATTCCCCCCCCCCCCCTCGCTTTTTTGGGTTGATCCAGGAAGGGTACGGCCTCTTTGTTTACACAGAAGAACCAACAAAAAGAGCTTTTTGCTTTTGTATTGTTGAACGGAAAATGGAAGGAGGGTTGGAGTTGTGTGTTCTGGTGGAGCTCTGTGGGGTCGTGGCTGGTTGCTACATACACACACACACACACACCATACAACAGGGAAGGAACGGAGGCTTCTAGGAGGCTTCTAGGAGGCTTCTAGGAGGCTTCTCTCTCTACAGCTGAATGTAATATTAATGCAGGAATGACATCGGAAAATCTAATGGAATCTAAACCCGCGGTTCAAATGTCAACAACAACACACACACACACACACGCATACGCATACATTTTTGATTACTGCAAAAAACCCTACAAGATGCCATTCCTTTTTTTAAAAGGGAACCAGGTGGACATGTGAAGCAGGGAATATTTTTAGAATAAAAGGAGAAATACTGCAGCTGGCAAACTGACTTCATCTACAATTGATTTATGAAAAGCACAAATACTTTGTTTGGTCGATAAAAGGGTACTTGAAAAGGCCCCTGGGGTTAGCCAGACTCCCTAAAAACGTAAAATGTCAGCCATTTATCACTATATACAAAAATAGCCATGCTTTCAGACTAACATGCATTGCTATGTAAGAGTATTCTGTATTCCACTGTATTCCATATTTGTCACTTGCTGTAGCAATATGCATTTATATGATTTTTTTCTCTCAGGGTTTTTTTTCCATAATTGCTTTGATTAGTTATAAGTAACCCCTGTAGCGCTCTCAGGTTTTATGGCACATACAATTACATATTAATTTGGACGGTAAGACTTTACAGCTTTGAATATATTACGTTTAGCAACATTCCGCCCCCTGTACGTCTATAATTAAATGGGGATTGTGTTCAGATGCTGTTTGTTTGCCCAATTACATAAGGAGGCAAATGTCAGGAAATCCAGCAGATGCTCCGTTTTGATTGGAGTGTGTTCCGATGAGCACCGCTAGATGGCAGTAAAACACAGGGAGACGTTTAGAGAGCCCGCAAACAAAGTCTTTGTCATAAATGTGACACTTCAATCGATAAAATATGCTGGCTCCTGGGTGTGATCGCAGCCTCCTGAGGAGGTCGTAATGGAAACTATTTCAAAGATCAGAGGAGACCATATTTATACGTCTAGGGAGGAGAGACACGACAGCGCTTTAAAGGCATCACTTAGCTCAGCTGTAAACCGAAATAAATGATGAGAGAAGAGAGACAGGGTTCGTGAACATTGACTGTGTTAACATTATAAAGCATTTCAAACGATTCGCGTCATTTGCGAACATAATGTTTCATGCTGGCTTCCGCTCTGCAGCTAAGTTGGCCGACACTCATTGCTTCATTCACATCGTGATATATTTACATAGAAAGCTGGACTTAATTTTTTTTACTGGAACCAGTTATCTCGCGCGCGCGCACACACACACACACACACACACACACACACACACACACACACACACACACACACACACACACACACACACACACACACACACACACACACACACACACACACACACACACACACACACACACACACACACACACACACACACACACACACACACACACACACACACACACACAGTGTGCCCTGGGCCAAACTGCTTCCCGAAGGTATCTGGCTCCTCGTGTGTGTGTGTGTGTGTGTGTGTGTGTGTGTGTGTGTGTGTGTGTGTGTGTGTGTGTGTGTGTGTGTGTGTGTGTGTGTGTGTGTGTGTCTGCGCGCGCGCGTGGATGGCGCTCACCCAGATGAGCCAGATGTGGTCGCAGCTCACGTCGAAACGTTCGTCCAAGGACCACTACGTCGTACCTTCTTTAGTACGTTTGGGCTCATAGTTCGTGTTGTGGTAACACAGAGGCATGTATTGTCGTGTTAGACCTGTGATGATCTAAATGGAGTGCTGCGTTACGTTACCCTCAACACTCTCTCTCTCGCTCTCTCTCTCTCTGACTCATCTTGGCTGGGGTTTTTGCTTTTAAAACACACGTTAAACACAAGTATGTGTGTGTGTGTGTGTGTGTGTGTGTGTGTGTGTGTGTGTGTGTGTGTGTGTGTGTGTGTGTGTGTGTGTGTGTGTGTGTGTGTGTGTGTGTGTGTGTGTGTGGGTGGCGTTTTTAGGATCATGGGCATGTGGGCCTCAGACTGTGTGACTTGTGCCATAAGAAGTTCGAACGATATCCAGTTTAATGTATAACGTTCATCATGAAATATGTATAATATAATATAATATTACAATAACATTATATTATTTTAATGTAATATAATATAATATTATAGTATAGCAATATAATATACCGGTAATAATAATAATAATAATAAGTGGTTTGTGGCGTATAATATAATAATATAATTATAATATTAGAATAATATTATTATAAATATTGTATATAATATTATTCTATAACATTATATTATAATCAGACTACAATACATACATGCTTTGGACATACAGGTTTGTGCTCCCATGTCTTCTGCTTAGCAACCGATAATGAACCTAGAATTAGAAGGTTATTGATTATTTGTTAACGTCTAAATTATATTGCTGCCTTTGGAGCAGCAATTAAATGAAGGTAAACCTCATATAATTGATAGAAAACACACGTCACAGCACCTGTACACAGACTATACTAATACCCCCCCCCCCCCCACTACAGATATCAAGCTGAAATAGCCATCAAGTAGTAGCCAGCAAGCCTACATGACATTGAACATTTTTGCCATGGTATAACAGAGAGACAGCAAGGTCATTGGTTCTTTGGCTTCCAGTTATAGTGGCTATAGACCTGGTAAGTAAAGTAAGGCAGTAACAGCGTATCCCTGCTCTATGTGCGCTGCTGAAAGCAAAAAGCAGACACCTTCCGAGTGCTGAGCCTACTTGGTAATGCAACACATGTGTTCGTTTGTGTTCCTCCGCCGCCATGTTTAATTGACTAGGGGAAACAAATGTTGAAACAAGATACATGTAAAACCATTTAATTAATCACTGCAGTGTCAGGTATACCAGAATAGGCCTATAGTCAAGGTGGCTGGGAGTATGTTGATCCATATACACATATATGCATATACATACATATATATACATATATACATATATTATAACAATCAAATTCCATCCCCCCCCAAAATAAACATTAACAATAAACATTTGGAGAGTGCTGTTTTCCACATTGAAAAGGCAAAAAAGGTAGTCCTACCTTTTTTGCCTTTTAAAAACCTCCTGAGGTAACAAGTAGTGGACTGAAATCCATCTATCTCTCTATACATCTATATATCTATATATCTCTCGTGCCTCACCCAGCAGCCCCTAATCAGTCTAATCAGCCTGACTGGGGGCAGGTGAAGCTGCTTAGAACGCTGCCATCAACACTACTCTGATGGAGACGTTTATTTGGGACGTTAACAATTCAGCCTTTAACCAACAATATCATTTAGACCGCTTTAAACACTCCAGCAGTTAAACGGTAAAAACAGATCGTTAAACCGATTATCTTTTAAACGCAGCACATAATTGTTTGCTGCCTTTAAAATAAAAGGGCTCAAATAAAAAGTAACTCCATACTAATTGTTGTATTCGGACATAATTTGAAAACCTTTGGATGTAGTTTTTTTTTTAATACGGTACATTGTTAACGTTGCCTTACCTTTAATCGGCGAGGTGGTCGGCGGTGAAGAAGCCTACTCCTTTAAAGGGGAAGTGTTGTTGGTAAATGTCGGCCAACGTGCTGTGTTGACCGCTAAGGCGAAGAGGCGGAGTTCGCAACAACAACAATACTAATATATCGGTTTGAATCCATTGATTTCCACAGGGCATTTCATCAGTCATATTAAACGAATCTTACATGGCCGTATCGTAATGTAATCAAGTACACAAACTGAATTAGGGTTGAAATAAGCCCATACATTTTCATTTTGGAAATGGAAACCATTTAAGATTAATTATCCTGTGTAGCAACTGCCACCGTTTACACCGGCTTAAAGGTAGGTGTAAATATTTAGTAACTACCAAGCACTGTGTAAGAACTAAATAGTGTGGTGCAACCCATTTAGCTTTAGTCACGCGCAAACCTCTTAAGCCATTAACGCCTTAAGTTAATGGCTCCGGTCGAAAAAAGACTTGCGTGGGTTATCGCTTCTCACGTTAGAGCGTTGTGAAATAACAGTGACAGACAGGCGTGATGAGGCCTGGTCAAACTCTGTAAATGATTAGTATAGGAGATACTGCAGGGGCATTCAAAATTATCGCAACATCCGCTGTTACGATCTGCACTTAGCATAATGACCTAGCCGAGTGCCAGTACACAGTCAGATTCTCTTAGCACCGCAGTTGTCTTTTTTCCTTGTCTCCTCCCCATCTTTCCTTGAGCTCGTGACCTTTTTTTCCATTGAGGTCAAGGAAAAGTGGTTTTGAAAATATTTGGGATGTTATTTACTTGGACTAATCCACTAGAACCCTTGTTGTTGGTGTTTCTGGAAGGCTGTGCATGCGCATGGCTGGTATAGTGCGAAGCAAACACAGTACATCGATCTGTAGGCCTGCTTGGTCATATATATATAGGCTGTGTGTCCGAAATCTCATTCCCTACTCACTCTCTAGGGCAGTGGTCTTAAACCAGGGGTTCTGCGGAGGTACTGTAAACATGATTAAAGCAGATACCAATTGCTGGCGTCACCTTTACCCGACGTTTCACCCAAACTCCACCCTTCAGGTCAGTGTTTGCTCCACGACAAAGATAGACCCGGGCCTCGGAAACCTTTTTATCCGGGCCACACACCAGGGTCAGTCCTTGTATAATGGAACAGTTCAGAGCCCGATGCGTTGATTCAAATGATGTTCGACATGGCTTATTACTAAGCCTCAAAGCTGGATACACTAAGAAGTTAATAAGGCATTACACATATATTATTAGGCCTATAGGCCTGGGATAAAATGCAACAGCATTTAATTGAAAAATATATAGGGGGTCCCTGCGCTGTTAATCAATCAAGATAGTCAATCCAAGACCCACTCTAGGGAGTTCAATGTAGGGGACTATATTTAACGGGGAGTGTTCCGCACTGGAATCGAACTCACAACCCCCCTTGGCAAGAGAGGCGACACTCTAACGTGAGAAGCTTGAATCCATTGACTCCAGCCGTGAGAAAGTCTTTTTTTAGGTGCTGGGGAGTGAGATGTACCACTGCACAGCACCTCCTGCTGCTTATCTTACACTCACCCCCCCCCCGCGAACCCCTTAACCCGGCTCTCATCCGGGTCACAGCACCCATGTAACCCATGGGAGTGTTCCCGCACTGGGATCAAACTCCACCACCTCCGGAATAGAGAGGAAGGAGACTCTCTAACTTGAGGCGCTAAACCCCATTGGCTGTAGCTCAACGCTTAGCACGTCTTTTTTAGGAGCCGGGGAGCGGGGTTTACCACAGCACCACCTGCTGGCCGCCGTTACATATACAATGAGTTCTTCGGCAAAATACAAATAAAAAACTTTTGGACACCCATCGAGTCGCCTGCTGGTGTGTATATATATGCAGAATTGCATATGTATATGCTACTTTCCACGATGCATTATGGGATACATGGAGTACCCTACAAAATGGCGAACTCTATAAAGTGCACTACGTAGTGAGTAAGTGAGTGACTTCGGACACATTGTCGGCCAATAGATGGCCAATGACAATCAAGACATGCCCTCTCATTAACATACAGATTAAGAAAGAGCGTCATCCCAATCCAGTTTATGACATACAGTGGTTGTTGTTTTTTTTGTAAGTAAGGAGATCACCGGCGTTGTACGTTACTTTAATGTGGTACTCTACAAGACATGCCTATTTAAAAACAAGGAACAATGAGACGAAACAAACAAAAAAATACGGTTAGTAAAGTTTGTGGAATTTCAATGAACGTACCGACGACGAGAGCTCCACTACATAGGGGTAAGCGCCATGAGCGCACGCACGCACGCACGCTACGTTTACGTGCACGCGCATCGGCTAACCAGATAGCTTGGAAACCAGTTGGCTCATAATAACACATGTGAAGCATCTGCCAAAAGAGCGGGAAAACGAGGCTTTGGTGAAGTCGTTCCCAGCCGTTGCAACAGTTGCATGATTATACAGAGTATTATAGCACGGGTAAGTAACACTTTTGTGAAACTTTTGTGAAAAATTGAACCCTAAAAATAAATTCCATTCGGGAAAGACATGCTTATTATAATGTTATTACATCGACGAAACAAAACAACGAGCAGCACTAAAACAAAACGTAACAAACCGATCACCAGCCCCCCCAAAACCCTCTCTGTTTAGTCATTGTCGGATCCCTATGTCAGGTAAGTGAGCCTTATGTTTTTAATCTGTCATGTTGTTAAAATTACAAACGGATTTATTGCCATTTGGCAAAAAGTCAGCGAGTTTGATACGTGAGAATCTTTCTGCGTCGATTTTTTTTCCATGAATGAATGAAGTTCATTCTGCGTTTATTCAAAGATCCTCAGAGCCTTCAGGCGAGTGTGAATATTTTGGGGGGACTGCAGTTGTTCCTGTACAAATCATCTACAAAAGTATGAGTTCTAGCAAAGTACAGTGCGACATAATTGCCTCGGATGAAAACACCCTCTCAGCATGCGTACTATATTACAAGCTCATCTTTTTTTAATTTTTTCTTAAACTTCGTTTCCCCTTCACCCAGTTCACACGGCGTTCCCGCTTAACTTGGGGAAGGGTCTAATAAAAGGTATTTTCTCAACCCCTGTCAATATCAGCAATATCAGCGAAAATGCTGCATGCCATTAGCAAGCACAGACGATCATACATGAGGCAGATAAGAGGATGGAATGCACACAAAAAAAGGTTGAAACGTAGCAAATATCTGCTTTTAATTGTACCGTATTATTCTCAGTGTTTTTGTTTGAGAAACCCTTTTGATGTGCGTATTAATTAATAGGTAGCAAAAGTAATTAAGAGCATATATCACTGAGATCGGAAGTAGCTTTTAGATACCTTTTTTTGTTGGGACCACCCATAGCGCCACCTGTTGTTCACCCATAGCACCCTAACACAATGATGTCATAGTTGAGACTAGGCCTATATCATCTTCTGAAAAAACAAAAAAAAACAAACAAAAAAAGCTTTTCTATCCCCTTACAAATTTTATTTAATTTGATTGATTTATGTTCTTTTTTTTTTTTAAATTTTATACAAGAAGGAGAGAGGACGGAAGTTCCAAGCTTGCTCGCTTGAAACCGGAGGAAACTGGGATAGGGGCCCCCAACTCCTAACCCGCTTTGTGGAAGAGGATGGGCTTGACCACGCCGGTGAGAATCTTGGGCACGTGGACGCTCACAATCTCCGAAATCATCTCCGGGAAGCTGACGCAGTTCTGCAGGGACTGAGCTTGCACGAACAGATCATATGTGAACTGGTGGAGTTTCCTGATAATCTGAGGGGGGTGATAAAGAAGAAAACATAAATTAATCAGGACAAGAGGAAGAGAAATGTCAGCATCAGCCATAGTGCAGTAGTCATGACGAGATGTAGTCGAGGAGTACAACACACAGTACAAAGAGATTGCAGTGCATTGCGGCCACACAAAAAAATGGTTTGATAAACGAGCCATCAGGCTTCAGCCAGAAGAAATAAGAATTTACACCAAACCTCCCCAGCCTTCCCGGAATTGGGCTTTTCTAGAGCTTACAGTGGTGTGTGTGTGTGTGTGTGTGTGTGTGGTGTGTGTGTGTGTGGTGTGTGTGTGTGTGTGTGTGTGTGTGTGTGTGTGTGTGTGTGTGTGTGTGTGTGTGTGTGTGTGTGTGTGTGTGTGTGTGTGTGTGTCTTGGTGCTCCTTTTAAAAGGTACAGTCTCCCGTGGATGCCCTGCCAGTATCTACCTGCTTTTGACATGCTCCAAAACATTTGGGGCTTACATTTTCATAAGATGCGGTTACGGGCCTTTTTTTTAGAAATAAATCAGGAGAAATCTTAAAATCCAATCTAGTGGGCGTGCGAGACGGAGGGGCTAAAATAGTAGGCAACGTGACCCCGGTGTACTGCGTGTGCCCAGAGGACTGGACCCACGCCACGCCTTCCCAGCACAGCGCCACAACAAACCTATTTGTCAGCTGTCGTCTCCTCGCTCTCTTTAGCGAGGGGGAGGGGAGGGGGGTTTACAGAAAGGTAACTTTGAGACATTGAAGCACTTACTTCCCTGAGCAGAAGGACGACTAAGACAACGCTCTTGTTAAAAGGGATACGGGGAGATATTGAATATTGAATCTTGAAGTCGTTCTGATTCTAAAAATGTATCGACGTGCGTCCGGAAGGAGAGTTCGCTGGGATAGCGTTCGCGTTCCGTAAGCCGTAGCCTCCATGGACTTGCAGAGTTTACAGTAGCCTAGCTCCTTGTTGACGTTTAAATACTTTTCCACAGACTTCCAATGTGTTCCGAACACAGTCGTTAATTCCAAACGGCTGCCAGTAGCGGCACAACAAACAAGAGTGCAGTTTGTCTACAAAACACACACACACACACACACCCAGACCATTTGGCACTGTGATCATTAGGCTACCTGTGATGCGCCGCTGGCACAATTATATGATCAGCTGCTACTGGCTGGGTTGAGGAGGGGTAACCTTAGTGTTCATCAGTTATCTGTGTGTGTGTAGACTCACTACAATATTGTTGTGTTGTAACTGACTCGTTTTGAATAAGAAACTTCGGAAACGCATTGGAAATCTTTGTAAAGTAATGAAAAGTGTATTGCCCTGACATGAACAGGAGCTAGGCTCGCTGTAACTACTGTAATGGAAAGCAAAAGCTGGATGCCTGTCATACCCAGCTATCATACCCATCGGTAAATGGCAATTTAGCGATAACTCCGGGTATCCCCTTAATGAACACACATACATCAGTAGGCAGAGGGGGGAGAGGGATGGGACTTGTTACCGGGTGCAGATAGTCCAGCAGCTGGGTGAGCTGAAACAGTCTCTGGGTGCGGGTGGTCTCGCCGTGGTGGCTGGCCAAGCGGTCCAGCTCCTTGATGTAGGAGGTCCGCAGCTTGTCGAAGCAGCGCTGGTTCTTCAGGCCCTCCACTGGTACTAGGGGGCGGAATAGAAAGAAAAACAGAACCACAACATTCACACATGCATTCCCCAAACCAAGCATGCGTCAACGGTCAAGCTTTGAGCCTTCTCACAGCCATGTGACTTGACAAAACAACAAGTGCTAAATGACTACATGTAAATGTACTGTAATTAACTTTTTACTTATCCAAAGTGACTTCAGATACATATATATCATTAAAGGAGACGGTAGGGGTTAAACGATACCTACAGGTGCAGCAATTTGGGAGGGGAGGTTGGTTCAACCTTTCGGCTGGACTAGCTACTCCATTATAAAAATAAAATAAGTATAATTAAAGCTTCAATAGATATTCACGGCACACGCCACTAACTCAAGCGCCTGCCACCCCAGCAAGCAGTGCCTCGCATTTAGTCGAGCACTTACTGAAATTGACACTGTGACATGTTCGCTCGTGTCAATAATTTAATTCCTCCAACAACTCTGCATATAGTCCTATATTACAAAGTTTTGTTCGAAATGTTCGTCCATTAGGGCTGACCGTTCGACTTTGACCACGAATTATAGCGCCCCCTCTGGGGGGGGGTGGCGAAGTGTTTTGGAGACCTGCTCAAGGTGAATGCATAACTTTATCAACTTTACAAAGAGTCATACAGGACTGCGATGGCTGATGAAATGCCCTGTGACTCGGCTGCAAACCCAATTTTCCCCATGGGGACAAATACAGTATACAGTATATATTTTAAGGGGCTGAACTATACAGTCAAATATTTTAAAAACGAATAATAACACATAACCACCACAATAACAATAGGTATCCACTACTTCGGTACTTTCGATACTCCAATTAAATCAAAAAGTATAATTGTAAACGGAAAAATCGGAACGTTTTAAAAACACGTGGCATTGAAAAAAGCATCACCACCTTTGACAACCGTAGGGTGTAATGATAATGGATGCCTCACATCCAAGTCACGCCTCACATTCACCCATTCATCCACCGATGGCGGAGTCAGCCGCGCAAGGCGACTCCGCCACGTCAGGAGCGGTTAAGGGTGTCTTGCTCAAGGAGGAGGAGCCCGGGGGTTTCCAACCAGCAACCTCCCCGGGTTGTGAGGCGACGGTCGCCCGCTCTACCTCCTGAGCCGCACTGCCGCCTACCGCCAGCAGGGTGTACCCGGGTGTACCCATTGTATGCCGGTGTACTCACTGATGCTGAAGAGAAGCAGGGCCTTCATGCAGAGGAACTCCTCCTGGGTGACCTGCAGCATGCTGAAGCGCTGGGACAGGAGCTGCATCCGTACGCAGTGTTCGTACATGCTGGACACCTGCATCCGCTGCCTGGAGGAGGAGGAGGAGGGGGTGGGGGAGGTAGGAGGTAGGATAGGGCACAAACACAACACAACAGTGGGGGGTTGGTGTGGGAGATGCATGGTAGAGGGGGAGAGGGATGGTGGGTTGGGTGAGGTATGAAAGGGGTTTTAAGGGGTTGGATGGGGGGGCCGGGGAGGGTGGGAGGTGTGTGGAGTGTGTGGGGTACCAGCAGAGAGACAGAAAGGAGGGGTGGGTGGGCGGGTGGGGGGGGGGGAAGGGAGAGTGAAAGAAGAAGAAAGTAGCGGTACAGGTGAGAAAAATAAGCGAAATGGATAATGGAAAATGAGAACGAGACGGAGAAGGCAGGGGGAAAAAATGAGGGTCAGACACAAGGGCAGGCGTATCTATTACCATTCAGGTCGGCGGCAGCCTGCTAGAGTGACAGAGGTCTAATGCAGACTGAATGAGCACTTTGCCGGCTGCATGAAACATCAGACGGACGTGGGCAGCTCCAGGGGACCCTCGGCTTGCTTTAGGATTCCAAACACAACCTTACTCGACACCGGACGACTGAAGCCAGCTCTCATAAGGGAAGAGAGGTAGTACAGAGGGGGCTGTAATATAATATAATATAATATAATATAGACACACACACATATATAAAAAAAATCAGGTGTGTGCATTATATATATATATATATATAGATCATCATATAGATAGATCTATAGATCTATCTATATATTGCTCATGACGCAGTCACACACCTGATTTTAATATATATATCTATATATAGATATATATATAAATAAAGATAAATATATAAAAATAAAGATATATATATATATATATATATATAAAGATATATAGTGGTGAGTGTGGCGTTTTGGAAATTTAAAACAAAAATAATTAACAACATATGTGTTACAACATAACAGCTGTTGCTTTTCCGCCAATGAATTACATTTTCCAACAACAACGACGCCAGTTTTGCTGCTGGGGTTTCAATCTGCGTACACGCTGCCCGGTGTTCGGCCTATCTTTCACCGAGTCACTAGGGGGCACTGTTGTGCCGTGTCACGTGATTTGACGGCGTCACACAAACTCCGTAATTAAACATTACATTATCATATTAGTGCGGTTAAGGATGCAAATTGAAGGCAGGACCAATCCACTGCATACACAGATATAGACTCATCAGTATGCCTCACGTCAAGTCACCGCTCTGATATATACACCGGTATAAATATTAGGAGTGAAACGGTTCACAAAACTCACGGTTCAGTACAAGACCGTATGGTGTGTGTGGGTGTGTGTGGTGTGGGTGTGGTGTGGTGTGGGTGGGGGTGTGTGTGTGAAAAAATAAGTATTTTCCCGCTGGTGAAGCTCGTCTATGCAGTAGAACGGTGCAAGTCCGCCGGATGACACAAAGTGCAGTTTTGCAAAAGCATAATAAGCTAAAACATTTAACTGCATGCTGGTAAAATGGAGGGAATTGATCAAAGTAAAGTTACATATTATGCTACCCACATTGTAATGACCCGAAACCAGGTTAAAATTCTGCACAGTGTTCCTTTAAACACAACTTCAACAAGGAATGCATCAGCATCAGCAGCATATGGAAACATTTATGATAACCCTAACGCCTACTTTATAAAAATTAGTCTATCACAGCTTTTTGGTCTCTCGGCCTGCTATGATGAAATGAGAGAGGGAGCTCTCTTATGGATCCAGTTACACTCCACTTTGGTCCTTCCTCCAATCCTAAATCAAATGTTTAATTAGAACAGAAGGCCAGGAGGACGCCCTGTCCAACTGGCTGTAGTTACAGCGCTGTAGTTATATAAGAGAAAGCTTTCCTGACAATGTCAATGTGTTGTTTGGTTCGTCAAGTCGGGTATGACAAGCCTGGGCCAGAATATATGCAGGAGGAAGCCCTAATGGCGTACTGTGGGAATGAAGCATTTGAAACATGTTCTTGAACCCTTCTCTACACCACAGAGCAGGGTCTTACATCATATCTGCAGCCTAGAAGTGCGGAGGTGGTGATCACCTCTCTCTCTCTCTCTCTCTCTCTCTCTCTCCCTCTCTCTCTCTCTTTAGAACGGCTACCGGGATCACCCCCGGGGGGGGGTGGGGAGAGGTTTAATTTGTTCCCCTAGCCCTGCTGATTGTGTCTCATCAACGAGTTTACTTGGAAAAAAAACCGCTGCGGCAATTTTTCCAAGTAGGATGGGGGCGCCATGCTCCCGAACCTCACAGCAGGGGGTTCGTCTCGCTTCGAAGGTGAACTCGTTTTCAACAAGACAGAAAGTTTTGAGCCGTGGCCCGATTGTGTGTTTTGCACTTGCTGTGCAAACCCACCACCTAGCGATATTGGCATATGTAAATATTTTTCATATTCCCCCCCCCCCCCATGTTAATTCCGGTCTATACTAATATTTTTTGGGCATTTATTTGATTAAAAATGTATTTTAATAAAAGATGAATGTATTGTTTGCTTCGTAGTGCGTAGCGGTTTGTGCACACAGTTCAATACAAATAGCCTACAAACCGGTTCACCTCTAATATATATATATCTATCTATATATAGATAGATATATATATACCACCCTGAGATATAACAACACAGTGATTTTAAGTGCCACAAACTATACACAGCTATAAAGGCAATATCAAAAACATTTCCAGAGAAGTTAGAAATGGGAAGAAGGAGGGGGAGGGGGAGTGTGTGGGTGTGTGTGTGTGTGTGTGTGTGGTGTGGGTGGGTGGGGGGGGGGGGGGGGGGAGTTTAAAAAGAAACATCGAGGCTTTTAAGATGAAAGCATATAACTGAACACAGAGACGGCAGCTCTGATCTTGGCTAAATTGCCGCGGATGCTTCAGTTCATAAAATAGAATAAATGACATATTTAGGCGATTCCACTAGTGGCTTAGTGTATAGCGTGTGTGTGTGTGGGGGGAGGGGGAATAAACAAAATATAGTTTTTTACTAGTGTGTGCTCACTTTGTGTTCCTAGTGACAGTTCAAACCTCCCGATGCATCAACAAACAACAATGTCAAGTATTATTGTGGGGGTGAGCAGGTAGGCAGGCAGGCAGGCAGGCAATAGTTTATTCAATACGGATAAATAAAAAAAGTAAATATCCGGGGAAGAGGGAAACTATTTTCTGCACTCGATGGGGGAAACGGAATAATAAAGCAAAAATAACGCTAATATCAGGTACACATACATCGACCGAAAGACTGCTGAAGAAATGTAGAAATGTTTTGGCATTGACGTACTCATTAAAGACCAGGTCTGGAGCGAAGTACAGCATGGAGCCATTAGTGATGGTGTAAGACCTCCATCCCAGGGCGAACACCATCACCCCCATCCAGGAGGACTGGATCACAGACATCTGGTCGTCTACGTGCAGGTCACGGAAACCTGGGTGCCCAGGTGAGGAGGGGGGGGTCGGTGACCGGGAACACGGTTTTTTTGGATGTGCATTACGGACATTGCTACATTGAGTCAAATACAATCCTTTACATTATAACCTGAGCGACTGTTTGCTAGCTGTTTCTGTTCTGTACACGTGAACACATCGCCCTCTAGTGGCAAATATTATAAATATGCAGATTTTTGAGGACGCTTGCTCAAATTGCTTTTAAAATATTTAAACGCTCTGCAACAGTTTACATTTGATGCCATAATACATGTATGTGTAAGAATGTACGTTAATCAAGGCCTTTATGTCATTATTAAATCTGAAAGGAGTTTTTAGGCAAGTCTTTAGTCTTTGGCCCGCACAAAAAGTGCTAAGGTGCTATTCTGCTATTCTATCAATATATATTGTCCTTGATATCTTGTCCTTTTTCTTTTTGCCAATGTCATTTTTTTCCAACATTATATATGCCAAAATACTACCTGGCCTCATTGAGAAGCAAATGCTAATTTTCCAAACTAGGACAATATTTATGAGAATGGATTGCTTGTTGCTCTAGGACAAAAGCTAGACATAAAGAGACTAAAGAGAGAGAGAGACTAAAGAGAGAGGCTGGACAGAAAGAGACTAAAGAGAGAGAGAGACTAAAGAGAGAAAAAGAGAGAGGCTAGAGAGAGAGAGAAAGAGAAAAAAAAAAGAGAAAGAGAGAGAGAGACAGACTAAAGAGAGAGGCTAGAGAGAGAAAAAGAGAGAGAAGAGAAAAAGTGAAAGAAACACACACACAGAAAGCTAGCGATAGACAGATAGAAAACGACTCACAGCGAAAGATAGAGAGAGAGGTAGACAAGAGACACAGGAAGCCCCAGAGTTACGGACTTAGATAGAGACACAGGAAGCCCCAGAGTTATGGACTTGGATAGAGACACAGGAAGATAGAGCGACATACAGAGATAGATAGAAACGCAGAGAGACATAGAAACAGTAAGAGAGACATATAGAGACAGACAGACAGAGAAATAGAGACATACAGAGACAGAGAAAAATAGACAGTAGTGTGTGTACCTGGTACGGCTTTAGCCCAGTGCACCACACAGAAGGACAGAGACAGAGAGAGAGAGAGAGACATTTACAGACAGACAGACAGACAGAGAGAGACTACAGTAGTGTACCTGGTATGGCTTTAGCCCAGTGCACCACTGTGACCAGCTGCCTCTCCCCCAGCTCGTTGAGGCTGGTCAGCAGGGATCCGGGGCTGTCCGGCAGTGTGGGGTCGTGGCCCGCGTTGACCACCGTGGGTTCGATGGCCTGCAGCAGGCTGAGCAGGGACAGACAGGAGTGCAGGCTGGGAGAGGGACCCGGGGCCAGGCTCTGGGAGCAGGCTGCAGCCAGGCAGAGACAGGGAACAGGGGACCTTGTTTATGTCGGGGTGTGTGTGGCCGGTGGCTGGTTTAAGTGGCTGATTAGGCTGATTAGACTCTGGGGGCTGCACACTTGGTGGGGAGCATTGGCCGATCAAGGCCCACAGGTTAAAACCAGCCATCGCCACACACACACACGAGAGAGGAGTGCCAACATGTCATTGTTAACTGCCTGCAAAATGACAACTTTACAATAAACCGGTTTACTGGTCTACTGCATGTCGGACAAGTCCTGTAAAACCACCTCAGTGGTATTTGGCAAAAGGGCCAACTGCTACTGTTTGTAATAAGGGCCGTAGTAGCTGAGGAGGTAGAGCGGTCGGAAGGTTGCTGGTTTGATCCCCCGGCTCCTCCTTGGCAATTGTCGAGGTGTCCCTGAGCGAGACACCCTAACCCTAACTGCTCCAGACGTGTGGCCATGCGTGACCGGATGAGTAAGTGTGAGGCTCGTCTTGTAAAGCACTTTGTGTGGCTGCACTGGTTAGAAAAGTGCTATATAAATGCAGTCCATGTACCATAAACTTATATCAATATCGGAACAAATTGCCTTCTTTTTTTCATATTGAAAGGTCTTGTGGAGCTGTGGAGGATCGCACTGGTACAACTAACGGCATCCCTGCCAATGACTAATGTGCCTCATGTCACATACAGACAGACCGATTACAGACAAACCGACTGAACCTCACCCGCATGGCTTTGGAGGGTGAATTCGTTGGCTTCCAGCACTCGATCACTTCCTGATGCCTGAGGCAACTCGTCCTCTCGTGTCTGACTGGCAACTTTTAGCCTGCGACCTGAATAGAATGGAAAACAATAGAACAGGATAGGGTAGAGCAGGTTAGAATATAATAGAACATGATACAGTAGATAGTGATGGAATATAATAGAACAGGGTAGGGCAGAACATGATGGAATAGAATAAAATAGAACATGATAGAGAACAACAGGATGGAATATAATAGAACATGATGAGAACAACAGGATGGAATATAATAGAACACCATAGAGTAGAACAGGGTGGATTAGAATAGAACATCATAGAGTAGAACAGGATGGAATAGAATAGGACAGAGTAGAACAGGATGGAATAAAATAGAACATGATGAAATAGAATAGAACATGATAAGGGTAGAACAGGAGGAAAGTAGAACAGGATGGAATAGAATAGAACATGATAGAGATGGAACATGATGGAATATAATAGAACAGGATGGAATATAATAAAATAGAACATGATAGAGAACAACAGGATGGAATATAATAGAACATGATAGAGAACAACAGGATGGAATATAATAGAACATGATAGAGAACAGGATGGAATATAATAGAACATGATAGAGAACAACAGGATGAAATAGAATAGGACAGAGTAGAACATGATGGAATAGAATAGAACAGGATAGAGAAGATAATGTGGGAATAGAATAGAACAGGATAGAGCAGAACGTGATAGAATAGAACAGGATAGAGTAGAACAGGATGGAAGAGAATAGAACAGGATAGAATAGAACAGGATAGGGCCGATGAGGATAGAATAGAACAGGATAGAGTAGAACGGGATGGAAGAGAATAGAACAGGATAGAATAGAACAGGATAGGGCCGATGAGGATAGAATAGAACAGGATAGAGTAGAACGGGATGGAAGAGAATAGAACAGGATAGAATAGAACAGGATAGGGCCG
>CM051001.1:19744595-19822095 GCA_027704905.1 Muraenolepis orangiensis
TCTCTGTACCAGCCTACCCCAGTGGACCGTACTAACTGGTAGGCTTATCTATCCATAATATCCATCATAGATGCCAAATAGGTTGGATGCCAAATACCTTTCGATGTGCTGTACTTGTGCTGTAGTACAATGACAATACATTTGAATCTGATCTAATCTAATAAACAGTCTAGTCACGTGATCATTTTGAAATGGATAATGATAGTTTCTTGTAATGGATAATCACACTCACCTTCTGGTGGTAAAATTAACTCATCAATCATAACATGTATTGTGCCTCATCGCAGCAATGTATGTAAAAAATAAATAAAAGCAGCAATTTATGGCACATCAAGGTATGTGTTAAAACAGTCAACAAACACTTGATAATACAATTCAGTAAAGCAAAGAGAGTTTAGGGTTGCCAAGCTGAGAGTTGCTTTGCACAAATGTGGATCAACTTTTAAGAACATTAGAAACACGATTTTACTTAAAAAGTCAGCAAATACCGTCATAGAACTGTTAAGTATGGACAATAAGAACCATCCAAGTAGACCACTCTGGTTATTCAAGTGTTTATACAAATGCATACATTCCATAGAGCATATAGAATTATGAATTGAAAGGGAACACTATACAATTTAAATGGCCTCGGATCAATTAAATAGAGTAATCTTCCAGGGGAGAGCTCATATTGATTGGCATAATATAGGCTATAGCAGCAATTTAGAAATCATTTTACACATTATGCAGTAGATTAAATTAAATTATTAAATGATGTGGAGGTTTTGGTAGAGTATAGGCCTATGTATAATGTCAACCACGTTGTTTTTATAAAAAGTTGCCTATATTTTCAGGACTTTTTAAACATTAAGTCACAAATCATTCAAATAAAAATCAAATCAGACCATGGAACATCTTACAGCTGCATCCCTGTCTAGGCGGGACGCCTGCGATTTATTAAGAGCTGCGACAAACTGTGTCTCTATTATTATTATTGTTATCATCTCTCTCCTGTCTCTCTTGTTTCTTTCAGAGAAACAGTGACTAATGCTAAAGTGCCCCTCCCCCCCTCTCTCTCTCTGGCTCTCTCTCTGGCTCTCTCTCTCTCTCTCTCTCTCTCTCTCTCTGGCTCTCTCTCTCTCTCTCTCTCTCTCTCTCTCTCTCTCTCTCTCTCTCTCTCTCTCTCTCTCTCTCTCTCTCTCACATGGACTCGAACTCGTCGATGCGCTGCTTGGTGTTTCCCTGGCGGATCTGACGCAGCGTCTTGTATTTGTCTCGACCCGCCCGGACGTTGTCTGCGTGGATCAGGTCATTCGGGGTCGTCTTGGTCTCGTCCGCGGTGGCTGCCAACTCGGTGCTCAGGAGCTGATGGAGAGATGAGTGCACGCACACACATATTCATATATACACACACAAACACACTCCCCCCCCCCCACACACACACACACACACACACACACACACACACACACACACACACACACACACACACACACACACACACACACACACACACACACACACACACACACACACACACACACACACACACACACACACACACACACACACACACACACACACACACACACACACACACAGACCTCACATGAGTAAACCTCACACCACAGACCGGAAGAAATGTCCCCCCCACCCCCACCTCCCCCAACACACAAACAAATCTTACTCATCCAAATCATCTATTATCCAACACTATTTAGTTATTTTTGGTGTCTGGGCTTCCACACAAGATGCTATATTTTATTATTATTTTATAATTGTGAAGTAGGGATGCCATTTATTTTCCTCACAATAGGACTGGATGGAGACGGCAGATTCTCCTATGCCTTTGATAATTCAACATGTCTGAAAAACACACACTAAAAGGACACTATGTGTAGTATTGTGAGATTTAAAAACAAATGTTAGTGGCAAGCAGATCCTTGTTACTGTGTATTTACTAGAATATTTGTAATACATTTTCTGGGTCATTTAAAATGTTAAATTGAAATGATGGTCAAAGGGTGTGTGTGTGCTCACAAATGATATTCATTAGTTTAATAAATTGTGTATGTTTGTAATTTCAGTTATTGTAATAACTTTCCCTGTTACCTTCTTGTTTAAAATGAAACGAAAACGAAAGATACATGGGCTTGTTTTGTTTTTTTCTTTACTAGCTATATCCTATTTTCCTCATTCTCTTTCGGTTCTACTCAACATCTGCCATAATTATTTCCTGTTTCCATATTTAACAGCATATCCTATCCTACTGCTGGCTTTGTTTAAATGCAAAAAAAAAAAAGAAGCATTTACCGGCCAAGCACTGAAGACGTGTTGAAGTGATGTTTCCACTCATGTGTAAGTTTAAAAACACCCACCCGCCCACCCGCCGACCCACCTTCAGGTTCTTCTGCAGCCTCTTGTTCTTCTGGGCCTCGGTGACCCGCTCCTCCTCGCTGCGGTCCCGCACCACGCGCGAGGAGGTCAGCTCGGCGCTGGCCTCCGCGCTGCTCTCGTCCGTCTCGTCGTGCTCGTGCATGTGGGCGTGCACCGAGGCCTGGATGTCGACACCCACCAGCGTGCTCTTCAGCTCCTCTTTGGTCCGCTCCAGGTCGCCCTCCACCGCCGTCGCCTGCCAACAAAGAACACGTGTAAACACAGAGGGGGGGGGAAGCCCAGTCGGTGCTGTGCTGTGCTGTGCTGTGCTAAGTGAGTGAGTGAACCTCACTCCAACACTGTAAAAGACGTTCCAGCGATGAAGCTGGGGGTTTTTTATGGGATTTTAGCTGCTCACGTTAGAGCGTCTGCCTCTCAGTGCCGTGGAGGTCGTGAGTTCAAGCCCACTGTGGATCACTCACTGTTACGCACGCGCATCACACAGGGAGTTAAGAACGGTCCCGTTTATCAAGCCGCGGTGGCCTAGTATGTTTTCACTAGAATATAGCTGGGGAAAAAACTAACAAACATTAAGCCAAAGTGCCTTAATAATGGCAGGCTTTTCTAACTGGGGGTTAAAACACAAATATACATTCGCTTAAACTATGGGGAAAATCACTCGCAGTGACTCTTGTCCACAAGTCAACCGTTTTGTAATGAAAGGAGCAGAATATGCTAATATCGTGCGTTAATTCAAAAACGATGTCATACATTGTAATAGGCTGAAAAACCACAAAAAAACCTGATATTTCTGCCACACACACACACACACACACACACATGTGTTTGCATTTACCGGCAACCAAAAAAAATAAAAAGACACTCTGCTACCATCCTCCTCGAGTTTCAAAGACCCCCCCCCCCCCCGCCCCCCTTAAAATCCTCAACCCCCCCCCCCCCACCACACACACACCTCTCCTCCCATTCTCCCCCCCTTCTCCTCCTCCCACCCCCTCTTTTTGTAACATTATGTTCCTTGTAACACTGTCGCCCTGTCCAACTCGGGAAAGTATTCCAAATTAGACAAAGTGTTACAGAGAGCGAGAGAGAGAGAGAGAGAGAGAGAGAGAGAGAGAGAGAGAGAGAGAGAGAGAGAGAGAGAGAGAGAGAGAGTGGGAGTGATTGATGGACAACTTCATTTAGTTCTTCTTCTTCTCTCTCCACCTGCAGGTCTCTCTCTCTCTCTCTCTCCCTCTCTCTCTCTCTCTCTCTCTCTCTCTCTCTCTCTCTCTCTCTCTCTCTCTCTCTCTCTCTCTCTCTCTCTCTCTCTCTCTCTCTCTCTCTCTCTCTCTCTCTCTCTCTCTCTCTCTCTCTCTCTCTCTCTCTCTCACCGTAGTGTCACTGAGCTCATCTTTAATTCATCCCTCGTCACTGAAGTTCTTTCGCTGACACTCACCCTTTTCTTCCACCTCCTTGCCTCCTCATCCTTTTTCTTCTTGGCGTCCTCCAGCTGGGATATCTTAGAGGTAAGCTCCGCCAGCTCAGTGGCCTGCACACATGCACACAAATTGGAGTGGGGGGGGGGGGGGGGGGGGGGTGGGGTGGTTGGAGTGGGGTGGGGTGGGATGGAGGAGGGGGACGACGACAAGAGACTGTTAAGACGCTGCTCCTGATCAAAGGTCTATAGCAAGATCTGTTGAGGTATGGGTTTCCCATCGGTGTGTGTGTGTGTGTGTGTGTGTGTGTGTGTGTGTGTGTGTGTGTGTGTGTGTGTGTGTCTGTGTGTGTGTGTTTTGTGTTTGGTTTGTGAGTGGAAAACTCGGTTTTGGTTTTCCAAAAAGGGGAACATGTAATTTAAATCTACCGTTTCGCTAAAGCACTCCTGCCACATTTTGAGCTGAATAATGCATGTTGAATTGGTTCACAAACACCTTCCCTCTGCCAGTTTATGTGGGATGATTTTTCCTTCCCCCCCCCCCCCCCCCCCCCCGCAAAAAAGATTAGTTTTGTGTGTCCTTTTAGCTTCCAGCTCTGAATATTTCCTTACTATAGTGTTAATTTATACAAAACTACCTTCAGATAATTTATTTGGGCGTGAGGGGCTTGTTAGCTTCAACCTAACAGATTAAAAAATCTATTAATATTTATATGATATAATGTTTATTTTATTTTTATGTTTTCTTGAAAAAAATTATCTTGAATCTTGAATAATCTTTTTGCATGTAATGCATGTGTGTGTGTGTGTGTGTGTGTGCGTGTTGGTGTGCAAGCCATGTGTGTAGTTGGGGGAGGGGGCCACAGCACCAGATTCCCCTGGCTCTGCAGCCGGTCCTCCGGGTGGCTCAGCAGTGCGGCCTTGGCCTCCACCGCTGCCTTGCGGTCCTGGTCGAGACGCTGGGCTTCCTCGTGGGCAGTCCTTCTCTCCTTCTCCAACTCCAGGGCCCTCTGAGTCTGCTCCTCCAGCTCTGAAGAACACAAACACTCCTACGTTCGTTAACCACACACACACACACAAACACACGCATGCACACACACACATGCGCACACACATGCACACACACACACTCATACACACACACACACACACACACACACACACACACACACACACACACACACACACGCACGCACGCACACACACATGCGCACACTCATGCACACACACACACACACACACACACACACACACACACACACACACGCACACACACACACGCACACACACACACACACACGCACACACACGGGCCGGTGTGCATACGCAGATGGACAAGGGGGCTTACCCGGCAACAACAACACGCACATGAGAGGCATGGTGTGTACAAATAGAAAATAACTAAGGAGTTGGAAGGATCTGAGATCTGAGAAGTGTTTCCAACGGAATAACCAAGGAAGCCGGCTTTTGTATTTTTAAAAGACACACAAGGGGGAAAAGGAAGGAAGCAGTGATTTGGAACGCATTTGTTTTTTAGATTCTTGTCATACCATCCTGAGCCCTCTTTGTCTGCTCCTCAATCTGTCTCAGTCTCTCCATCAACTCCATGGTCTCGCGTGCAATCTTCTCCGTTTCCTTTTCGGCGTTCTCTCGCTTTTTTTTCTCACTCTCGAGCAGAGCCCTGGCGAAGAAAAAGTAAGTATGCAAAAAATGTATAATACTTTTGGTGGTCTTCTCTACTCCTCCTCCTCCTCCTCCTCCTCCTCCTCACCTCTCCTTTTGCCGTTTGCTCTTCTCCTCCTTTGCCTGGGCCTTCATCTGCTGGACCTCGATGGTGTCGGGCTTCCTCCTCCTCATGTACAGGTCGTGGTTGCCCATGCACAGCGCCAGGATGCGCTTGTTGATGCGCAGCCGGGGAGCGTAGAAGACAAAATCCTTGGGGACAAAAGCCAAAAAAATGTAAAGCCCATAACCAGCAACTCATCCTTTAATCCTTTTGTGTGGCATTGTTTGGCCAGAGGGTTGGGTGGAGCCATAGTAGACAAACGGAGAGTCAAAGTACCGGGGCCTTCTTGTCAATTGGCTTGATGACAAACTTCTTGTCGTTAAAGGAGATGTTTCGAATCTCACTCCACGGGAAGCCAATCTTCGGCGTCATCCTGGGAGAGACAGAGGTCAATGAGCACGCTAAAACTTTCGTTTTTTTTAACCGCGGACATGGCCGCCGTGCGGCTTAGCGAGCGGTTCCTACTTGTCCGTCTTTTCGTATATGTTGAGGCCCAGCGCGTCGACGCCCAGCCACAGGTCCGATCCCTTCTTGTTCTTGATGTTGAAGTAGTTGACCCCGTACATCTCCAGGTCCTGGGCGATCTTCAGATACTCCACCATGCCGTCTTCTCTGTGGATGTCAATTCCCCCCCCCCCCCCCACAGGACATAACAGCGTAAGAACGTTTTGTTTACCTCGCCGTGTATGTGCGTGCGTGCGCGTGCTATGCGTGCGTGCGTGCGTGCGTGTATGTGTGTGTGTGCGTCTGTGCACGCTCTGCAGAGCTATGGCACCTCAGCATGCCCTTGTGTTCCTGGTGCCAGACTTGGATTCGTTCCTCCCACTGACTTTTATTGAGCTTATGCTGCTCCAAAACCCTGGTTTCCATCAGGAAAAAAACAAACAAACAATCAAACAAAACAAACTTTCAAAAACACCGTCAAATCACCACAGTCACAATTGAATGACGACGAAAAGAGGGGGAAAAAAAAAGAGCAGAAGAGTTTATATCAATTAGCATGTGCGCGGTCACCTCTGCGGCAGAAGCTTCTCCTTTGCCAGGTACCCAGGGACGTGGTAGTCCTTCCTGTAATCCCCGAGTTTGGTCTGAACTGCGTAAGAGGCCAGCAGCACTGCGGTCTCGGGTGGGCAGTAGATGTCGTCACTCAGAATGCTCTCTTTGACCTGGGACACGGCCGGCGCACAACAACACATTAAGGGCTTTTTGCACGGCACAGTGCAGAGGGAGTCCAAATTGTGTCTCGATTAATTTATCAAAACAAATGGCGAAAACATGGATGGCTGGTAGCAAGCAGCAGAACACGGCAGGGCTAGTCCATTAAACATCAAAATGAATCACACAGGCAGGCACGCACACACGCACGCACGCACGCACACACACGCACACACACACACACACACTTTGTTCTTTCTCCATCTGTGTGGCTGTGTGTGTCTATTGGCCGATGCGTAATGTTTCTGTGCGGTCGTTCTGTTCTGTCTTTCTTTCACTCATAACCTGCAGGAAGAAGAGCCGCTGGGTGGCCTCCTGGATGAGTTCGTCGGCGACATCTTCTGGGTAAAACTTGCCTCTGAACTTGATCAACAGAGGATTCTCCCTCTTCACATCCTGGGCGGTCACCTGGGACAGGGGAGACGCCCTCAGCAGGGCCACAAAGAATGAGAGATGCCACTAATTAGTCAGTGGGGGTTCATTTGGCGAAATAATAACAACCGTTACGGTGAATTAGTCCTCCGATCAAATTCAACCCTCTGGGGAGTGTGGTTGTGCAAGTAGGCTGATGTAAGATTAACGTCACGGGAGAGACACACACTCCACCTCCCCCCCCGCCTCACGGGAGAGACACACACTCCACCTCCCCCCCCCCCGCCTACCCGCTTGTTGAGTTTGAGCCAGGTGGAGAATCCTTTACTGTCCTGGTACTGAAGGCCAAAGAACCAGGTCTCTCTCAGCCCGATGGTTTTTACTATCTAAACAAAATAAAGATAAAAAAAAACACATTGTCAAAAGACAATATATAAAAGAACAAATAACACATTTTTTGCTTAAATGCCTTCGTGTACCTGGTCGAAGAGTTGCTTGCCGGTTGTGCTGTGGAGGATAGAGAACTCCAGCTCTGCGTCCATGGTGGTAACACGAACATTTATCTGTCAGAAACACATTGAGACGCAGCAGGAGGGGGCGAGGTTTACCCAGAGGTCAGCCTTCTACAAAACACCAGATAACGCCTGCAGAGGCAGAGCGCTTCAGTTACGCTAACTCGCCCCTTCCAACTTTGACATTTTTATTTTTCAAAAATCAAAATAAATAAATTAAAAAAACAACTAAAACAAAACAATTCAAAGAGTTCCTTACATTCTTCTGTTCAACCAGGAGCATCCAATCGCAAGAGGTGGGTGGGGACTACAATCAAAAAAGCCCACAGTTTAATAGCGATACATTCATTCATGACTGAATCCATTGGGTGGGGGGGGGTTTGTGAAGTCGTATTGGATCACACATGGTCGAGCTCTGGGCCTACGGTCCTGATCATTCAGGGTCATACGTTCCCCTGACTGGAAGCACTGTGTACCGCTTTGCTACATTTAGTCCGTGCTGCACACCCCTGATTTCTCAATAATAACAACAATATAATGATAATAATAAGCAACGTTCCACTGAATTAAGTATTCAGTAGTCTGTCAATAATAATAAATGACATCATAAAATACATGAATCATAAGTAAATACAATAATAAATGCATGAAAACTTAAATAATAGATACACATTTTAATCATACAAATAATAATAATCACTCACATCAGGCCATTCTGATGTGGAATAAAAAAAAAATGAAATCCCTCTAAAATTCCAGGAAATGTCAGATTGACACTGTGGTGGTCTGGTATCTGTTAAATTGGTCTGTGGAAACAGGCTGTTTGTTTATATCAATATCACAATCTGAATTTAGAGAACAAGGCTCTTGTGAAATTTTAGAGGGCTTTAATTTTTCAATTGCACATCAAAATGTCCTGTGATTGTGTGAGTGACAGTCGGAGATGGTCTTCATGGAGATGGTCTATCATTCTGAAGGGAAATTGGTCTGTGAAATCAGGAAGTTTCTCAAGGTTATTTTGTCTGCCTGTCCCAGATCTGCGGTCCTCTGCTTCTAGTCTGCCTGTTCCCTCTGAGTTTCCAGGTATTTCTGGAGTTCCAAATTGGTACCTGGACCTCAGGGAGGTATCCATCAAGGCCCGAACCACCTCATTGCCACCACATCGCCCGCATTACTGTGCCGTTGATCTCCTCCCAGGCTTTGCTCCCCCTAAAGGTCGGCTCTTCTCCTTGTTTGCTCCTGAAGCCAAGATATAGAGCCAGGTTTGTCGTCGCAGTAGAGGAAGGACAAATCCCTTCTTCAGGCAGAGAGGAATTACGAGATTGGGAACCGGACATTGTTAGCATGGAAGCTCGCACTGGAGGAGTGGAGGCGCTGGTTGGAGGGCAGAGCAGCCATTTGTGGTCTGGACAGAAATCTGGAATACATCCGATCAGCAAAAATTCACGTCAAGCCAGGTGGACCCTCTTCTTTGACCGTTTGGAATTCTGACTTCAGGCTCTTAAAAAGTCTAATCAGATGTCTTGTCACATCGGTTCCAGCCAGCAAACTCTCCTCAACAACCTTGCTTTCCTCCGACATGCATCATCAGTGCGGGGGGGGGGTAACCTGGGAAGTGGAGGACATGGTTAAAACGCTCATGCAGTGAATCCTGGTCCCCGTGCTTGTCCGGCCTGACCGCCTGTTTGTCTCTGCTCGTCTCTGCTCTCAGGTTCTCCAGTGGGGTCAATCTTCCTGCTTGGCTTGTCACCCCAGGGGGAGACCCACCCTGGCAATGTTGCAACAACACTTCTGCGGGCCGTCCATGGAGATCCCTGCCAGATTTCTTCCCAACATAGGAGCTCTCACCAAACTCCCTTCAGCCTTCTTCATCCATTACCGGTTCGGCAATCCTCATTCCCTGGTCCCATGTCTCTTTCCACTTCGGCACTGGCCTGCCATCTTCTGAAGGAACGCTGTTCTCCAAGGCTGCCCAGTTGATTACATTACCCAAGTTACCTACTGCCAAATCAATTATGTTGCAGCATGTGTTCCACCTGCATTGCCTCTCTAGTAACACTGGGGGTCTGGTGCAACAGGTTACCTCTCGTTTTTGGTCTTTTGCAGCCTGTCATCAGGATTCCGACCTCAATCCATGGGGCAGGCCTAGCACATGAATCTGAGCTGCTTTGTGCTGTTTTGCCTCTTGCAACCCCGCCTCCTGGTCTAAACAACTGTCATGGATTGAGTATGCACATAACACCCTGCCAAGTTCGGCCACTAGTCTCTCCCCCTTCCAATGCTCCTGGGGTTACCAACCACTGCTCTTCCCCAAGCAGGCCAGCGTCGGTCCAGGCAGTCAGGCTGTGGATTTAGATGATGGCCTGCTCCACACTCCTACGTCCCTCTGATCCACCAACTGGCACTCCATCCTTGCACCCCACTACACCCTGGGAAGCCCGACTGTCTGTCTACACGGGATCTTCCCCTGTGGAGTCCAGGAACTTGGCTCCACGGTTTGTTGGTCCATCCATCCCCATCGTGAAGGTCATCCGCCCTGCTGCTGACAGGCTCCATCTGCCGCCGGCCATGAGCATTCAATCCCACTTTCTATGTCTCTTCCACTTCCATTTCAGATCCGGGCCACTCCCAATTGCTACGCAATCACCTCATTCCCTTCACCTGGTTTCCCCTCAGCCATCTCCTCACCTGCAGCTCATTCCCTCATTAGTCCCTCAGTATAAATACCAGCCCACTTTCCTTTCTTCTCTTCCAGATTGTCTTGTGTGTTAGGCCAAATCCTAACCCTTTCCTTCACTCTGCTACTGGTTTTTTTTTCTGACATGCCTGTTTTGACCCTACTTGCCTGTTTGCCTGTTTTCTCGACCTTGGATTCCCTGCCTGTGCCTTGTTGGATTTGTTTTCCTGTGTGACTGGGGTTTTGACCATGGCTAGACAAGATACAACACATTTGTATTGGCCATTTGTAACAAGTACATAGGAATGCTTACTCCCCGTTCCCTCCCGCAGTATACATCACCAAAACAATACCATCAAAATATAAATAATATGTACAATTAAAATGAACAAAAAAAGGACAGTAAAGTGACTGATAGATGGTTCCTGCTTATTAACGTAAACTGAACTTTCACTGTAATTCCGTCTGTCTCCTTGTCCTGCTTCTGGGTTCAAACCGGACAGTACCAGAGAACTTTACACATAGGCCTAATCATGTCAAAGAGTGTGTTTAAGTAGGAAATAGAAAATTCCGCAGATTATTTCTCTACCTTAAATATGCTCTTAGTGTATAATTTATGACCCAGTCATCCAAAACAAAGCACTTTATCATTAATGAATAATAATAATAATACAAATAATAATTTAAGTAAAAATAAAAAGTAGTTTTATAAGTAATATACTTAAGTAATATACTGTAGCATGCACATGGCGTTGTCTCGAAAAGGACCAAGCTAAGCCCACGCTCCATTGAATTTTTGTGTGACCACAAAAAGGCGGACCAATGGACCTATAACCGCATCATGAATTCATAATTCAAAGAAATTTGAATCGAATCGAATCATGAATTCATAATTGCGTTTCGCACAAAAACAGGAAAATGGAGATCTTAGAAGTCTGCAACACGGCAAGGCTAGTGCTAGCAGTGCTAGTGGGGGGAGCAACTGCAGGAATGTCAGAAGCGCCGATGTAATCCAACGCAGGCATGGAAAGGTTAGGATCGAAGTCACCTGGGTATAAGATACCGTTTCTGCTGTATAGAACAGCCCCCCCCAAGGGGGTTCATCTCGTGCCGCTCAATGTGAATTTCAAATTGAAACGTTATCATCCCAGCAAAGACCATGACCCCCTTTCTGTTTCAAGATTTCAGTTATGCAACAATGTAAATAGCTGGAGGAAACACTGTCACACTAATACAGCCAATAACAAACTGATGAAGAACAGAACCTCTGTAGGCCTCTACACGATAACCACATGCTGTTTGTTCCAGCAAAAAAAAAAAATCCTCATAATAGAGAAGAAGGGGGAAAAAAAACGATTCACAGCCTTCGTTAGCATGCAAGTCTGACCGCCTCACATGCCTTTGAATTACCTCAGTCATCGCTCAGAACACAGGGCTAAAATGTCAACTATGGTCAGGATCAAGGTACACGAGGATAACGGCATAAAATAACTTTTACTTACAGTCGACATCGTGTTTCTTTTTTTCTTCAATAGCTGCAACCTCAACAGGTTTTCCCAAAGTGGCCCTTTTTTTCTTACAGAGTCATATGAAAGTGCTTGTGATTTCCTCCTCAGGATTATAGACTGGGTTCAAATGGACCTTTGTTTTTCCCCTGGGGCTTTCTCTCAGTTAATCCAGCGATACCTCAGGACTAAGGCTCTGATCCTATTCTCCAGGAACCATGTCATCTGACCACGCCAACTATCCCCGGGGGCCCCTGCACTTGCCATGTAACCAACTACACAGACGAATAACTGCAAACAGAAATCATAACCATAATAATAATAATAATAATAATGATAATAATTAAAAAAAACATTTTGTACGATTGTCCATCATATCAGGCATGGGGGATTTATTGGATAAGGGTGAGGGTTAGCAAACAAAACAAAATGTATTTAGAATGCAAATGCATATTTTATTATTTAGTAATTGTGGTAATAACAACAACCACAACACCGATAGAAAAGTTTGAGTTTCCAGCACATTATATAAGACGTTTGACTTTGTACTTGAGTCCCTCACAAACCAACAGCAGCCCACAAGCCTGTGAGCTGTGGCCGAATGGAGGTCAGCGCGTTCACTGCACGTAGCGCGAGCGACGTTCCCCCCCCCCCCCTTGTAAGCGTGTGCGCGCGCCTCGATGCGCGCTCACGCTACCTATTGTGTTTTTATTAGGCCCATACGGTGGGGGGGAGAGTCTGAGCTGTGGCCAATTTGACTTGAATTTAAAGGGACACGAATCATGGCGGAAGAGCAAGAAATCATGTGCAAATTAGAGAACATATTAGAAATAAGGTAAGGAGCGCTCTCGTTGATGATGATTCGGCATACGTAGAGAGGGGGGGGGGGGATAGAGGAGTGTGGTGGCTGGATGTTTAGGGGGAGCAGCTGTACCGTCGCTACCCGGCCGGAGCGACTCCTCCTCGGCTCGGCTTTTGTTACTCGCTAGCTAACCGTTAGCCCCCCCCCCGGGGTTACAGCCTCTCCGTTGCCCCCTCGTAGCTCCTTTTTATAATCCAACACTGGTCACACGTGTTTGTATTGTTTAAGGAAGTGCACACAACAAAAATACGCCGAAACTGTAGCTGGATCCTCCTGGGTCATGCCCCCCCCCAGCAGCGTCTCCAGATGTGTGATCAACGGATGCCAGATGTATTGCTTTGCTAATGTTGCTATGTGGTGTTAGCTCACCCCCTACTGCAGCCACCGAGAGTCGTGTAGTCGCTGTTTCGTGATCTAGTTAAGGGCTAAACATGTGTACGAAGGGTCGGGGCATTGAATTACATTAGTTTAACCTAATGTTGAATTACATTAGTTTAACCTATTGTGATAATAAGTCTCTATCTCACGCATCTCACGCCAAAGGGGGGTAATTACAGCAAGCTATGCGCTGCTGTGTAATACACGTATAATGTATGTATATGCATGCAAGTAATCATGCATTAAGTGTAATGCAATGTACAACATCGTCGTAAAACAACTGAAACGTGATATTCGCATTCCCCTTGAGCGAATCCCATATATCATATCAACGGATTGACCTGACTGCTGTCATCCTTTGTTGTTTTTTCTCTGCCCTCGCCCCCCCCCCCCCCTTCAGGAACAAAACCATCCAAATGCAGAAGATCAAATCCCGCCTGAAGACTGAGTTTGAGTCTCTAGAGTCGGAGGAGAAGCACCTGAAGGAGTACAAGCAGGAGATGGACCTGCTGCTCCAGGAGAAGATGGCCCACGTCGAAGAACTGAGGCTCATCCACGCTGATATCAATGTGGTCGGTACAACTCATACACGCAGGTTGCTTTTGAAAGGGTGGAAAATCTTCATTAAATAATATCTCTATCTAATACATTTGGTAACATCAGTGAGCAGACCGGTGCAACAGTATGAGAGGCAGGCTGTGGTTCAAGCAAACAAAGAGGGCAATTATTTTATTGACATATTATTAAATAGAACAGCATGCACTCATGTGTTCAAACATTATTGAAATCCGCCTAAGCAGACATTTAGTCTTTGCCAAAAAAGGGGCAGTATTTCAAACTAAAGACATTTTGCCATGCTTAGGAATATATCAAGCATACTGGCCATCATAAGTGAATATAGACTTCAACAAGCTATGGTGAGGTATGTTAGATGGGGTCAATAACTGCAGATATGTTTAACCTGAAGGTGGACATCAGCAATTGTATTTGGGTTGTATATTCTGTATATATATATTGTATATTTGATTGATGAAGAGACAAGACTCGACACCCTACAACTGTATTTGTTCCATCGTCCTGTGTGCTAGGGTCAGACCAATCAGTTTTGATCTAATGATGATATTCATATAAATAACTGCAACTATTAAGAAAAATACAAATATAGCTGCAAGCAGCAATAGTGGGTGTCAAGCACACAGTTGTGTGCAGCCACCTGAAGTGGGCATTTTTGGGAAAATGAACTGTTGGAGGTAACTTGAAGTTCTAGACCGAGTGGAAACTTCGACCCTACCGCCAACTGCCTCACAGTATGAGATAGTGCCCCCTATGAGGCCAAAGTGGCCCAACTGCTGGAAGTGGTCAACCATCGACTGCGATTTTCTTTTATGCAATTCCTCAGGCCAGACATCTGGAAGTAGATTCAATCAGAATAATTGAGTATTCCCTAATTAGTTCATGGCAGCATGAATCAATTTTTCATTTTTGTGTCAACGACTTCTTCCGATTGGTTTTCTTTGCATACTATTTGTTTATCAGAGTTAACTTAAATGCATTAGTTTGCATATTCTAACTGCATTAGCTGCTGTTGAGCTGTGTCACTCACTCTCCTACTGGGCAGGTAAACACTGCTAGACGGAAAGGACTCATTCCGGTGCGTCTTTTGTTCATTAGTTCGACATCTGTCTTTTGTATTTCTTTGCATACTAGTTGTTTATTATAGTTAACTTGAAGGCATCAATTTGTGTATACCAACTGCGTAAGCTGCTATTGAGATGTGTGATGTATTCTCCTGGGCAGGTATACACTTCTAGACACGCAGGACTCATTCTCAATAGTTTGCATCTATTGTTGATCAGTTAGAAATCTTTCTAACGTGAAAAAACGATATTCAAACAGCATAAGCTGCTATGAGATGTGGGATTTCATTAATGCACCACCACAGCTGCAGCGTTACGCAGCTATACATTTTAATTTCAGTTTTGATCTTGGGACGTTCCTGGTGGGCGGTCATTATTGTAAAACTTCAACAAATCAATATGTGGCATTCGATGTTGATATTGTGGCAGGCAGCCACAAGTAAATCAATGTATTTGGAAACACTGCCAGGTGCAGGGTGGAATGTAGCCGCAAAAAAAGATTCTGCGCCAACCAATAGGAACGTTTTGACCGGGTTTGGCACCTGCAAGGTGTTCATTTCGGGATTGATTTTCCGCTCATACCACCCACCGATTATTGGACCACGGATAAAGTAAATCGTTCACATCCCTAATTGAAAGGGATGAAAGTTAGCTTGGTTCCAATCACACCATGTGTGTAGTAGACCATTGCTTGCCATTTGCAAGCTGTTTCTCAGACCATATGAGGTACCCGGTGGGGTTTGACCCATGGACCTTCCGCCTTGTAACAAGTAACAACAGGCGGAGATGACAAATGTTGCAGAAGCGGGCACTATCATAGAATACCAAATCCACTATCTATCATAGAATACCACATCCACTATCTATCATAGAATACCAAATCCACTATCTATCATAGAATACCACATCCACTATCTATCATAGAATACCAAATCCACTATCTATCATAGAATACCACATCCACTATCTATCATAGAATACCAAATCCACTATCTATCATAGAATACCACATCCACTATCTATCATAGAATACCCACATCCACTATCTATCATAGAATACCACATCCACTATCTATCATAGAATACCAAATCCACTATCTATCATAGAATACCAAATCCACTATCTATCATAGAATACCACATCGACTATCTATCATAGAATACCAAATCCACTATCTATCATAGAATACCAAATCCACTATCTATCATAGAATATCAAATCCACTATCTATCATATAATACCAAATCCACTATCTATCATAGAATACCAAATCCACTATCTATCATAGAATACCCACACCCACTATCTATCATAGAATACCACATCCACTATCTATCATAGAATACCACATCCACTATATCATAGAATACCACATCCACTATCTATCATAGAATACCCACACCCACTATCTATCATAGAATACCCACACCCACTATCTATCATAGAATACCACATCCACTATCTATCATAGAATACCACATCCACTATCTATCATAGAATACCACATCCACTATCTATCATAGAATACCACATCCACTATCTATCATAGAATACCCACACCCACTATCTATCATAGAATACCCACACCCACTATCTATCATAGAATACCACATCCACTATCTATCATAGAATACCACATCCACTATCTATCATAGAATACCACATCCACTATATCATAGAATACCACATCCACTATCTATCATAGAATACCCACACCCACTATCTATCATAGAATACCCACACCCACTATCTATCATAGAATACCACATCCACTATCTATCATAGAATACCAAATCCACTATTTATCATAGAATACCACATCCACTATCTATCATAGAATACCAAATCCACTATCTATCATAGAATACCACATCCACTATCTATCATAGAATACCAAATCCACTATCTATCATAGAATACCACATCCACTATCTATCATAGAATACCAAATCCACTATTTATCATAGAATACCACATCCACTATCTATCATAGAATACCAAATCCACTATCTATCATAGAATACCACATCCACTATCTATCATAGAATACCAAATCCACTATCTATCATAGAATACCACATCCACTATCTATCATAGAATACCCACATCCACTATCTATCATAGAATACCACATCCACTATCTATCATAGAATACCAAATCCACTATCTATCATAGAATACCAAATCCACTATCTATCATAGAATACCACATCGACTATCTATCATAGAATACCAAATCCACTATCTATCATAGAATACCAAATCCACTATCTATCATAGAATATCAAATCCACTATCTATCATATAATACCAAATCCACTATCTATCATAGAATACCAAATCCACTATCTATCATAGAATACCCACACCCACTATCTATCATAGAATACCACATCCACTATCTATCATAGAATACCACATCCACTATATCATAGAATACCACATCCACTATCTATCATAGAATACCCACACCCACTATCTATCATAGAATACCCACACCCACTATCTATCATAGAATACCACATCCACTATCTATCATATAATACCACATCCACTATCTATCATAGAATACCACATCCACTATATCATAGAATTCCACATTGACTATCATAGAATACCACATCCACTATCTATCATAGAATACCACATCCACTATCTATCATAGAATACCACATCCACTATCTATCATAGAATACCACATCCACTGGGACCTATTTATGATTGAATACCACATTCACTCTATCATAGAATTCCACATCGACTATCATAGAATACCACATCCACTATCTATCATAGAATACCACATCCACTATCTATCATAGAATACCAAATCCACTATCTATCATAGAATACCAAATCCACTATCTATCATAGTGGATGTGGTATTCTATGATAGATAGTGGATGTGGTATTCTATGATAGTCGATGTGGAATTCTATGATAGATAGTGGATGTGGTATTCTATGATAGATAGTGGATGTGGTATTCTATGATAGATAGTGGATGTGGTATTCTATGATAGATAGTGGATGTGGTATTCTATGATATAGTGGATTTGGTATTCTATGATAGATAGTGGATGTGGTATTCTATGATAGAGTGAATGTGGTATTCAATCATAAATAGGTCCCAGTGGATGTGGTATTCTATGATAGATAGTGGATGTGGTATTCTATGATAGTCAATGTGGAATTCTATGATATAGTGGATGTGGTATTCTATGATAGTCAATGTGGAATTCTATGATAGATAGTGGATGTGGCATTCTATGATAGATAGTGGATGTGGTATTCTATGATAGATAGTGGATGTGGTATTCTATGATAGATAGTGGGTGTGGGTATTCTATGATAGATAGTGGGTGTGGTATTCTATGATAGATAGTGGGTGTGGGTATTCTATGATAGATAGTGGGTGTGGGTATTCTATGATATAGTGGATGTGGTATTCTATGATAGATAGTGGATGTGGTATTCTATGATAGATAGTGGGTGTGGGTATTCTATGATAGACAGTCGATTTGGTATTCTATCTATCATAGAATTCCACATCGACTATCATAGAATACCACATCCACTATCTATCATAGAATACCACATCCACTATCTATCATAGAATACCACATCCACTATCTATCACAGTACAACACATCCACTATCTATTATAGAATATCACATCCACTATCATAGAATACCACATCCACTATCTATCATAGAATACCACATCCACTATCATAGAATACCACATCCACTATCTATCACAGTACAACACATCCACTATCTATTATAGAATACCACATCCACTATCATAGAATACCACATCCACTATCTATCATAGAATACCACATCCACTATCATAGAATACCACATCGACTATGGACCTATTTATGATTGAATACTACATTCACTTTATCATAGAATGCAGCCAACTATCATGCAAAATAAGCACAAAAAAATAGTAAACTCCATATTTCAGGCAAGAACTCTAACCGTTGAGCAATGGACACAGTACATGTACCACCACTGGCACTTATGCCTACAGGGTTTACATGACACCAAATGGAAAATTAGGTTCATATGGAATTCTATGGAAAATAGGCTGCTGAGGCTAATAAAACAGGTGTCATGATGGTTGGACAAATTGTCTAGGAGGAGATGGTAAAACATGCCTACCTACCACAATGTAGGTCGACCCGCATAGACTGTATTACTATTTGAGGAATACATTAGAGTTTGGTCTGGCCTGGGAGGAGATTTGATAAGTTATAGTTTCAGTTATATCAAAATTGCGGAATATATAATGAGGCAGAGGTCAATGGTCCCGATGGGGAAGTTGTCAGCCATGATCATCTGATACTAAGTTTGTGAGTGATATAGCCTTTTGAAAACCAGCAACTTTGACCCATTGGTAGCACTAGAGACTTGTTCAAATTGGTCGGACTTTGGGTTAATCTGGATCAATGTGGACATTTTGGTAAACAAAAAATAATAAAGAAGTGAGCCAGACAAACCAAACAGATAATAATAATTTAAAAGTAAAAATTAGGAAATTAAACTTTTTTTTTAAATTCAACTTGAATGATGCGGGACTGTAGTCTCAAACATTGATAGGCATAGGGCGGGGTATAGAGCGGAATTCAACCACAAACCTCTGGAAGTGACACCATGTGCTCAAACCAATGAGCCATTGGGCGGTGAAAAATAACAGGGGGGAAAAAGAAAATCATGTTTGAGAGAATTGGCCGTTTTCTCCATACTGGGTCGTTCTTTCATTTTTCTCTGGCGCTCTTCACTATTTGGTTTTAATGGGGAAAAAAATGGGGTCCATGTAAGGTAAAAACTGATTCAGTGATTCGTTTTAGATGTAAAATTGGGTTCCGAGTCCAAATTGGTTCAAATTGGGTTGAGCGTTTGGGAGCGACGGCTGCTTTCTGCGGTGTGGTGAATACTGTATACCGTTCAGAATTTCAGAACTCTTTTGATAACTTTTTATGAGGCGTCAAATAATCCAACCAAGCACATTTGATGCAAATCACACGACAAGTGGTCAAAATTTAGGATTTTGAGAAATTCTGCGTGGCATAAATTTGTTTATGGAATGGCCTCTCGGCCATGTGCAAGCTATGAGGAGACACGAGATATGACATCAAATAAACGCCTTCGGATGACGCGCAGTCATCGAGATACGGCTGTATTAAAGGTGCAGGTGCAGTTATCCTGTGACTGTATTGCCCCCTATGGTTCGATTTGGATGATCTTTGGACTGATTTAATATTTCGTATTGTTATTATCCTTGGACGAGAGGTTCCTTCTGAGGGTCCTAGACATGGGAACCTAATGTTAATTAGATGAACCATTCAGGAGATATGCCTGGGAGTCAAACGGCAGGCCATTTGAGTTTCAATAATTGTTACTCTTTGGCATATTAGGATCAGAGTTGGATTGGCTGGAATGGATGTGAATAGCCGTTTTGGTAGAAAATGCTAAATTACAAATAGGTAAAAATGGCAAAGAGGGCTTGAGAAGCCACATTATTTGACCCCATGTTTGTGATTTTGGGGCCAACAGAAGCTGAGATTCAACCTGAATGTACCAACTTTGACCCATTGGTGGCTCTAGAGCCCTGGGCCAATTGGTTCCGCTTTGGACTACTTTTCAGATGGTTCGGGATACATGTGGTTCAAAGTGATCCAGGAAAGTGACGCAGGACTAGCGAATGTGGCGGAACAATAACAATAAAACTTGCAATAACAATAGCATCTTTGGTGCTTGACACCTAATAAAGAAAGGACAGGGACACTTTAGCCAATAAGGGGGAAGAGCTAGTGGCCTGGCCCCCCCCTCCCCTATGGCCTAACGGTGGAGAAGAATTGCCATTTTTACGCGAACGATTTCCCGTCCTCCTTCAGATGGAAAGCACCATCAAGCAGTCTGAGAACGACCTGAACAAGCTGCTGGAGACGACTCGCCGGCTGCACGATGAGTACAAGCCCCTGAAGGAGCACGTGGACACACTGAGGATGACCCTGGGCCTGCACAGACTCCCCAACCTCAACGAGGAAGAGGAGAAGCTCTCCCTGGAGTGAGTACACACACACACACACGCACGCACGCAGACTCATACGCACACACATACATTACACATACACATACACATACACACATATCACACACACACATATCACACACACACACACACACACACACACACACACACACACACACACACACACACACACACACACACACACACACACACACACACACACACAGTATAAAAAACAAAAAACATGTACATATAATTTAAGTCACTTTGCTGCTCTTTTTTATTTGATTTGATTGTACATGACTTTTATTTTGATGGTGTTGATTTTGAGATTTATACTGTGGGAGGGAATGGGGAGTAGGCATTCCTATGTACTGGTTACAAATGGCCAATACAAATCTTGTATCTTGTATATTATGTATACAATACATCAATAACTTAAACCTGCAGGATTTATGGGGCAGGATATTCTAGTGGTTTCGGGGGTTTGGCTCCCAGCTGAAAGGTTCCGGGTTCCAAACTCCAATGTCTACCCTGAGGGCGTCCTCTGAGCAAGGTGCCCAAGGGCCTCAAAGCCGAGAGCGCAAACAAGGCTGAACTTTTTTTTTTTTTGTCTTGCGTCGTTGTCTTCACACCGAAGGCGCATTAAATCCCTGGCCTGGACTCACTCATCCAGGCCATTTTAAATAGATCCACGGACTGACTGACTGTTTTTGCGGTCAAAAAACAACAACTGCCAGGTTCAAGGCGGAATAAATAGACCCCACGCCGCAAAGAAGCGGGCTCCGCTCCAGCCTGGGCTCCGCCCGTGCTGTGGAAGTGGCTCTTTGAGTAAGATGGGAGCAGGGCGGCGTGCTTTAAGCTTGCGGTCTACGCTTGAGCTTTGGTGGGTTTAGGCAGTAAGGCCGGCCTGCTAATTGCTAAAACTGAACACATTCACTGCAAGTCTTTTTGGGCTAAAAGTGTCTGCCGCCGCCGCCGCCATAATTTTCGTGGAAAATTTGATTTTGAAGTGCCCTTTTTCTCTGCAATTAATTTAGATGGAAGACATCTTGGGTTGATTTAGCCGTGTGGGCGGGTGGGTTTTGTTATTTAGGCACTTAGTCATTTGAATAATAGGGAGGGATGACCGTTACACAATTGAGGTTTTAAATGTTAACAACTGAAAATAAGTCAATGGAATATTCCTATGCCCTTCACATAATTATACATATTTTAACATTTTAACTAGCAGTGAAGTTAAAAAACGAACTAACTAATAAATAAGATACACTAGACTGCATATACCTGCCGTGTGTGTGTGTGTGTGTGTGTGTGTGTGTGTGTGTGTGTGTGTGTGTGTGTGTGTGTGTGTGTGTGTGTGTGTGTGTGTGTGTGTGTGTGTGTGTGTGTGTGTGTGTGTGTGTGTGTGTGTGTGTGTGTGTGTGTGTGTGTGTGTGTGTGTGTGTGTGTGTGTGTGTGTGTGTGTGTGTGTGCGCACAAGTACAAAGGTACACAGGGTAATGAAGACGGTGGGCAATATAACCTAAGCAAACACAAATAGCATGAGGATGCATAGCAACAGTTTAAAAAAAGCATTGTGCTCTTGAACTTTTAAATGTGTGTGTGTGTTCTCTTGGCATGTCCAATAGCCGTCATATAAAACCATATATACGTTTTCATTAGTGCGATAAATCTTCATAAGCACTGCAATAATGTGCTCCATCCAAGTGGATAAATCAAAGCCACTGGCCTACTATTTCATGTAATCTAATCTAATCTAGTGTCTGGGACCACCCATGTTCGTGAGCAGATCGGTGCCTGGCCATCGCTCTCCTTTTCTATCCTGTCGTTGCTCTGTCCTCACACCTTTTATTTTTTTATCATGAAGGCATGGCACACATCCCTAGTTTAACAGCATGGCACGCTGGGAAAAGACTAAGGCCATGTTGCACCTCCAATGTATAGTGCGGGGGGGGGGGAAGAGTGCTTTTAGCGGTTTCTCGTTCTCTCTTCCGTCGGAATCAGGGTCAGCTGCCAATTTGGCTCTCTCAAGGTAAAAAGACCATGCTTCACCAAAAGATAAACACAAATGCAGAGATGCCACAGCAGATAGACCGCGCTCATCCAGGGGGCAGACCGCGTAGACCACCGTCAAGAGGACAAGGATTTGCTGTGCCGTTAACTGCGTTCATCGCAAAAAGCCAGGGATGGAAGATGCTTAACATACCAAGGGATTCACATCCCTTTAATAAAAATAGAGGACCGTTAAGGATCCGAGTCTTTGAGAGGGCAGATTGGAGTGGTAATAGTGCCAAAAGGCACTTTAGTAGTCCTTGCAGCGGCCACTTCCAATACTGATCATTGTTCATTTTCCATATACTACCCACATTGGGGTGATACAAATGTGGTTGAAATTCTCTTAAGGTTTATGCTTTTGCCAGGTTAAGAATATGACGCAATTTAGGAATATCGCGATGCTTTTGTGTGTCTCTAACCTGTGCAGTGCATGGCAATGTAATAGGAGCCCTCTCTCGAATCACTCTTTACACATCAAAGTTCTAATCTCATTCTATTACAACCCTATTTCCAGAGGCTGATGAAACGTATTTGAAAGCGGGCCAATAAGGCATAAAGTCCAAGGGCACATTTCCCACATTTCCCCCCCCCCCCCCCCAGTCTGCCTGTGTGTGTGTGCAGTCTACACACACACACACACACACACACACACACACACACACACACACACACACACACACACACACACACACACACACACACACACACACACACACACACACACACACACACACACACACACACACACACACACACACACACACACACACACACACACACACACACACACACTTATACCAAATTGTAAAAATGAGAAAAAGTACAATTTCAAAAAGTTGTGGCAAACACAGACCAACTTTAAAACAGAGTTAACGCACCAGTTGTGTGCAGAGAGGGTACGCGTGAAATACCCCCCAAAAAAACGACCGGCTGAATACACAGCCTTGCCTTTTGTATGTCTGCTATAGACACACTGGGCCTCTCATAGCGCCGGTTGCATCACATGCGACGGGGTCCTCTGTGGGGAAGTGGCTCCAGAGGGCAGACAGTGAGAGACAGAGGGCAACGCGCCATGACACTGAAACAACTACACCCGCCGGAGGGGAATATGGAGCTCCTCCACTCAGCCATCTCTGTCCTTATTCCTCAACTTAAACATCATTAATTTACCTAAAAACCTTAAACCTAACTGTCTTTAACTTAATACCTAAACTTAACCATCTCTGTCCTTATTCCTCAACTTAAACATCATTAATTAACCTAAAAACCTTAAACCTAACTATCTCTTACCTAATACCTAAACTTAACCGTCCAACTAGGTAAAATAAGGTTTAACAGGGCAGTAAAGTGGCAAGTAATGAGCGGCTAAAGACCACCTCCATTTTTGAAGCATGGGAGCATTGGTATGCTACCTATTGTGTTGGTAGTAATTGGTTCTTGGTCATTGTCCACAGTAATTAGTCGTGATTCATTTGTCATTATGCAGAGAAGTTGTTGTGTTTGAAACTGCCACAGCGTTTCTCACGTGAGAAAATGGCACATTTGTGCTGCTTTTGGATGTGCCAAAGAAAAAAACCGTATGTGTCGAGTTTGATGTATCACAATAAATCCTGCTTTTAGGATAACGAAGTTAAGTGACTGTCCTGATGCTAAATGAAGCTAAACGCTATCTCACGTCTGGTAAAGAAAAAAAGATTACTTTCAATTTTTCAAATTTATATTCCAGGAAGATGCTGAAAATAAGTTGTTAGCTTGCGTGTGTTATTGTGTTGAGTAGTCCTAAGTGACCTATTTAAAGTGTTAGGGTTAGGTCATCATGGCACAAATGGGACATACATTGACAGTTTCACAACAGTTTCAGTTCAGCTATAAAAGCGTGCAGAACTGCATAGCGCGGTTCAGTTGGACTTGTTTTGCGTGGAAGTTCCCAAAAGAGATGGACCGGCATGGAGACGGCAGCACTGAGGAGAAGAGACGCTGAGCCAAATGAGTGTTCAGTCGCCTGCAGCTGTCACTTCAAGTCATTGCAACTTTGACAGGACTGGACAGACAACTCGCTTGAAGGAAGGAGGGATCCTGTAGATTTTTTACATTTCCCGACCATCTATGCAAACGTTGGTGTCATTGGAAATTGTTTCTTTATAAATAATGGCATAGGACGTATGGCCTTGGATCTTTCACAAACACATGCCCACTAAACCTAACAATACAAATACACTGGTAGAAATGTTTCCTATTGACTTAAACCAGGTGCCTTTTGTCCAGTACATCCAGGTCAACCATGGCGAGTGAGGTGATTGTTTGCAGGACAAACAAACCTTTGCAGGATGCTGGGTTTATGTTTGTGACATTTATAAAATCAGGAGAATAAATGTCAATAATAATTATAAAAGTTACTATAACATATAATATTATTACTATAAAAAAAAATGATCAGTGTGCCGTTGACCCAGTTAAATTACAAACAATGTTAACCGAGGCTCGGGAGAAAGTTGCAAGAGGACTTGCAACAGGACTCGCCAGCGGGGAAATGGGAGAAATGCCAGGGATCGGGAAGGCATAAGAAATCCCTGATTCATGAGATCCTCTTTTAGCAGCACCATGCGTTCACTCCTGGAGCACTTTGCTTTAACACTGCATTTGGATGGGCCTAACTAAAGCCTACAGTACTTGAGAGAAACAACGAAAGGTACCGCTCCCACATTCTCACACTCAAAAAGTAAATATTACCCGGCCCACATCTTCACGCTCATCAAAAGTAAATATAACCGTGATGTGTCAGTGTGTCGAGACGGTTACACATTATTTTTGGTTGCAGACTGTGGATGCCAATTGTGGATCAAACGCGTCCCTTTTAGATCCAGATCTGAAAAGTCTTTCCAGATCTGAAAACATTCAGATCTGGAAAGACTCTTCGTCAAGTGTGTCTTTGTGGCGGACGGCACGGCCGCCAACGAGGCAAGTTCGGGATGACTCAGACACGCAAACAATGACCGGCTTTGTGCATCTTGGAGACGCGCCGTTGATGAGACCATTAGTCCGCGCTCAGGGTGGTTGGACTGCGAGGCCACGGGAAGACGCCCATTGCCTGTGTCTTTAAGACGTCGACACCAGACACCCAAACGGTTTGGCTGCAGCGTGCCTGGGGGGCATGCTACACGAGTGAGGTATTAAGTATTAAGTAGTGTGTGTGACAAATGAACGGGCATTTCTCCAACATCCGCATGCACTATGCACTATGGGCGCCAGCTCAGGCCGAATCCTTTGAAGCGTCTCGCGTTCGGCCCTCGCACTCCACCAGGGGAAAATGTGTTTGGGATGATGACGGATCACGTGTCAATTGGCGGGGAAACATGTTACAGGCATACAGTTCCAGCTACATATTGGAGTTACATGATGTCCAGGAGGAAGAGGAGGGTCTGCTAACCTCGCTAAGGCCCTAGACTTCAGCATTCAGAGGACGGGAGGTGTCCCTGACATTAAGCTGGTCTGTGGGAAAGGCTCTGCACATGCTCGAGGAAGCTGGGTATCCACAGCTGAATTGATTTAGAGGTAATCCTTGAAACCGTTCTTCAGTACTTCTACTTTCAGTGTTGGGTACAATGTGGTTATGTGTAAGGAAATAGGGCTGTGACAATGAGTCGATTCATTGGTCATTGATGTGTAATAAGCAACATCTTTACTACATTATATCTAGAGTGGAGTATTTGCATGCACTGTTTTTTGGTACGTTTTCAGCAAGGGGTAACATTATTTTTCTATGTGTTCTCGTTCAAATCATATGATCTTAACCTAAAGCGGTTTAATAGCATAATAAATAGCACACAAATATAGTTGATTGCTGTTTTATACAGTTAAAGTATTTGCATACTGGTACTTTTTTTTTCTTCTTCTATATTTCAAAAAAGTATCTCTGTGACAGGCTTTGTCGTCCACATAGACACAAGCAGAGCTGCTCCAGTAGTGTGTGTGTGTGTGCACACACCCCTTCAGCCAGAACCCCTTGGAGCTCCTCTTTATTTCCATCAGGGCCTCGGGTGGGACACATTGGGTCTATTGAGTCTATGAAAGGCGTACATTTGAGAAATATACAAAATAAAGAAATCCCACATGACTCGGTTATCCTTTCTATCAATCACCATTGTGGTGGCGCTTCCGGAGCGATTTGCGCCGCTTTTCTCCGGGAAAACAACACGGGCAGCGTCAAGCTGGACCAGGATGTCACTCCGGTCTGTGTCCCCGTCTGCCGTGGACACGTCCGTCTGTATGCCGGCTGGGGACGGCCGACATCGCATCCTCTCCGTTGGAGAATGTCACTAGTTAGTTAGTCGTGTGGGAAGGCTTCTAATCTTGGTGGTTTTTGTTTGTTTGTTTAGTCTTTTGTTCAGCTTTCAGTGTGATATCACTGGGGTTTGCGATGGTTTGCTTTGTGAGGCTGCACCGGCGGCACTTTGTGGTTTAGCTACCACCTGCTACGGTGCAAAGCCGGGGTCCCAGCATAGTACAGTCAAGGGGGACGGGACGGGGGGACAAGGACGAGGGGATCACCGCTCAGCAGGAGACCACATCCAACGGCCCACAAACATTTAGTCTGCAACACAGCAGTGTTCACCGTGTCTCTAGTCAACTCCGCGTTGACGGAGCTAAAGTGGAGGTTTTGAAAATGCGTTTGATGGTATATAAGTTGAAGATAAGTTGAAGCTACACCATGGTGGCAAAGACTTATACTCTACAATTGCAGAGCGGCAGCGTGAGAAAGAAGCTGTGTAAAGTAGGGTTGTTACAGGGTTATTAGAACCGAACTGCTCTGCTGTGACGGAGTAAAACGTGTCAATCCCAAAGTGAATTTGCAGCTTTAGTTAGTTTCCGTGTGCAGGCTCCCATGAGCATGTGCCTGTACGACAGAAGCCTACCAGCGCACCAGCACCTGCCTGATATTCTTCGAAGGAAAAATGTGTTTTTCATGCATTTATTATGCATGCATTTATGAGCATTTATATGAGCTTAATATGAGCTTAAGGCTGTGTGTGTATTGTTCTTCTCTCTTGTGTAAACATGCAGCCCTAAAGTCATGTATTTTCACTTGTGCATAACAAACTAAAACAGAATTACGCTGCAACTTAACCCTGCTGACACGGTATATATTTATTGTACATAGGAGTGTTTAAAAATGTAAATTAGCATTTATTTCTAAAATGATAAACAATTATTTTTATTTTACTGCACGTAAAACAAAATATGCTTTGAAACTAATTATGTAGGGTAAGTTCATTAAGTATTTTGGTATGAAAACCCTTGTTTTTAATTTGTACATGTGATACATCCTGTATCATAAATACATGTCTTGAATTTGTTACAAACCAAACTCACCAAATTCATAGTCCATACATGAATTAATAGTGATCAATACCAATAACCAATATGGCAACCGTGTTTATACATTCAATATTTGTCATTGTAGTGACATAAGTTACCGTTCCGTGTACTTATTGGGTCAAATCCAGGGAGCGAACTTATTGTACTTTTCCCTGAGCACCTCCTGGTTCTCCTGTGAGAGGCTGGTCAGGCAAGAGACGGTTAACTAACCGTCTCTTGCCTATCTATGGTGAATGAACTATTGTCCTGTGAGAGGCTGGTCAGGCAAGAGACGGTTAACTAACCGTCTCTTGCCTATCTATGGTGAATGAACTATTGTCCTGTGAGAGGCTGGTCAGGCAAGAGACGGTTAACTAACCGTCTCTTGCCTATCTATGGTGAATGAACTATTGTCCTGTGAGAGGCTGGTCAGGCAAGTGACGGTTAACTAACCGTCTCTTGCCTATCTATGGTGAATGAACTATTGTCCTGTGAGAGGCTGGTCAGGCAAGGGACGGTTAACTAACCGTCTCTTGCCTATCTATGGTGAATGAACTATTGTCCTGTGAGAGGCTGGTCAGGCAAGGGACGGTTAACTAACCGTCTCTTTACCTATCTATGGTGAATGAACTATTGTCCTGTGAGAGGCTGGTCAGGCAAGGGACGGTTAACTAATCGTCTCTTGCCTATCTATGGTGAATGAACTATTGTAGCTTGCTTTGGACAAAAGCCCCTGCTGAATGAATGCATGAATGAATATGTGATTTAATGTAATGTTCCAAGTGGCTGCTAGGGTGCTCTGGGTGGTTGCTTTGGTGTTCAAGGTTGTTGCTAGGGTGGGTTGCTAGGGTGGTTTAGGTGGTTGCTAAGGTGTTCTGGGTGGTTGCTAGGGTGTTCTTGGTGGTTATTGGTGATTGCCAGGGCGTTCATGGTTTAAAACTTGAATAATTAAAACATTTGAAATACTAAGTTGAGTAATATAAGTTACCGTTCCAGTACATGGAACGGTAACTTATATGTCACTACAATGACAAATATTGAATGTATAAACACGGTTGCCATATTGGTTATTGGTATTGATCACTATTAATTCATGTATGGAATTAACAAACGCCCTGGCAATCACCAATAACCACCAAGAACACCCTAGCAACCACCCAGAACACCTTAGCAACCACCCAGAACACCTTAGCAACCACCTAAACCACCCTAGCAACAACCTTGAACACCAAAGCAACCACCCAGAGCACCCTAGCAGCCACTTGGAACATTACATTAAATCACATATTCATTCATAGCGTGGCGGTTAACTAACCGTCTCTTGCCTATCTATGGTGAATGAACTATTGTCCTGTGAGAGGCTGGTCAGGCAAGAGGCGGTTAACTAACCGTCTCTTGCCTATCTATGGTGAATGAACTATTGTCCTGTGAGAGGCTGGTCAGGCAAGAGACGGTTAACTAACCGTCTCTTGCCTATCTATGGTGAATGAACTATTGTCCTGTGAGAGGCTGGTCAGGCAAGTGACGGTTAACTAATCGTCTCTTGCCTATCTATGGTGAATGAACTATTGTCCTGTGAGAGGCTGGTCAGGCAAGGACGGTTAACTAATCGTCTCTTGCCTATCTATGGTGAATGAACTATTGTAGCTTGCTTTGGACAAAAGCTCCTGCTGAATGAATGAATGAATGCTTGAATGAATATGTGATTTAATGTAATGTTCCAAGTGGCTGCTAGGGTGCTCTGGGTGGTTGCTTTGGTGTTCAAGGTTGTTGCTAGGGTGTTTTGGGTGGTTGCCAGGGTGTTCTTGGTGGTCATTGGTGATTGCCAGGGCGTTCTTGGTTTAAAACTTGAATAATTAAAACGTTTGAAATACTAAGTTTTGAGTAATATAAGTTACCGCAGTATAGACTAGATTTGGATAGTAAGGTTGTAAGTCAAGTTTGAAGAAGTATTATGGTATCATTTATGTAGGAGTGAATGTTGGTTCTAAAATGATTTCAATGTGTGTATGTGGAGGACATTTCAAGTATAAACAGTTGGGATGAGAATTCACTGAACATTTTTTTTAAATGTTTAATATGTCTACGGGGTTTGAAATACTGTGGGAGTAGTGACAGACCGATAGAGTTTTATAGTTTATATGTTGGGCACCACTGACAACTCGGAACACGTGTGTGTGTGAATGGGGGAGTTTAAGAGTTTAAATTCTTCAAAAGTGTAAATAGCACGAACTATAGTAAATAACTGAATTATTGATCTCGTATAAAGTATGAAGGAGGAGATGTTTGGGAATAATAATAATAATAATAATAAATAATACTAATACTATTCAAAAAATACAGATGAGTATACTAGGAGTTGCTCACACGCTAAAAAGGGGAATTGAGCCACTGAGAGACTATTGTGTATCGTCTGGTTTTCTGTTGTACGTTCCCTTCCCCCCCCCCCCTCCCTCTGTATGGAGCACAGATGACACACTCAGCCAGCTACCATGCCATTCTCAAATCTCTATTAGAGTCACACTCAACCTCTCTCTCTCTCTCTCTCTCTCCCTGCTTTCAATAGTTACTTTGAAAAGCAGAAGGCCGAGTGGCAGAAGGAGCCCCACGAGCCCGCCATCCCAGAATCCCTTGCGGCGGCGGCGGCTGCAGCCCAGCAGCTGCAGGTCTCCAGGAAGCAAGACGCTCGCCAGACCGCCACCTTCAGACAGCAGCCCCCCCCTATGAAGGTAGGCGTGAGCACGCACACACACACACACACACACACACACACACACACACACACACACACACACACACACACACACACACACACACACACACACACACACACACACACACACACACACACACACACACACACACAGTTGCCCAACTCACAACCAAACCCATGTGTTTAAGAGTATCTGGGCCCCCCCCCCCAGTTATCAAGCCCCGCAGAGTGGAAAATCGGTTTAGACTATCACTAAACATGCTAAGTGATGTCATGTGAGTCGTACTACTACTACTACTACTACTACTACTACTACTACTACGCCATTTACGAAGGAGTAAAGTAAGGAACTTATCAACATACTTCAGAGCTCTTAAGTAGCTCGGAGCTTAGGTGGGGGTGTGCAGAAGAGGGCTCCTATCTGCTCAGAGAGGACAGAACAGCGTCTGCATTGAGGGGACAAACAGCATTGAGGCCAAAGGTGGGGGGGGGGGGGGGGTTTAATATATATATATATTTTTGGTTTCCTTGCCGAAAAGAAAAATATAGTAGTAGTAATAAAGTCAAAAAATTAATAAATAGTATAATGAAGTGCTTAAAATAATCAAACTAAATGTAAATAGCGACGTCATCCACCCCTAAAAGCCGGGTGCTACTCATTGCTGAGAGAATCCTACTCTGAGCGGCCAGCACTTAGTCCACTGTTGGCACAATTCCTAGAAGTATTTCCAAGATTCTTGATAACTACGGGCCCTAACAAATCCATGTCTTGTCCCCCTCCCCTCTCCCTCTCCTCCCCCCAGGCCTGCCTGTCGTGCCACCAGCAGATCCACCGGAACGCCCCCATATGTCCCTTGTGCAAGGCCAAGAGTCGCTCCCGCAACCCAAAGAAGCCCAAGAGGAAACCAGACGAATAGGCCTCTGGCTCACCTGGGATTTTGTCGTTTGTCGGGCAGCCACCGGTCCCGGTACGCTGATCTAGTGGCTCAGCAAGGGATATTTCTTTCTATTTGTTTAGCTCTTTTTTTTTTTTTTGTTGCTAAAGTCTGACTCCGTCCTAGGCCTAGTGCTTAAAAATTATAATAAACCGTTTCCATATACAGTTTTAGCAACGAATATCCCCCCCCCCCCCCCCCCCCATAACCTGTACTACCAACCCGTGTGACTTAATATGTAACCGTAACTGTGTGTGTGTATTGCGTTAACTAGCCCCCCGGACCAAGCAGCTGCCCCCAAATAAAGACACGAGTGTTGATGTAGTTGTGCTCATATTGCTGTCCTATTGTCGTTCATTCACTTTACATATTTTGTATGTACTTTTTAATTTAACTGTTTTTGCAATGCATGTTTCTAAGGGAATACCGTCTTGTATTTCTGTGACTATAGAACAAAAAAAAAAAACTCCAATAGGTATGTTTGAAAGTGTTAAATTAACTACAATGCTGTTTAAATGTTTACAGCGTACACCGTCAACCGCAAACTGGAAAGTGAGGTTTAAAAAAAATTATAAAAAGGGACTTATACGCTTTGAATGGTGTCGTGTTAAAACTTTAATAAAAATAAATGTTTTGTACTCAAAAATGATTTGTGCATTTTTTTTTTTAATGTTGAAAAAACACTTGGATTCCACAGTGTCCACAGGTAGTCTAGAGGATGTTTAATGAAAAAAAAATGAAATCTCTAATTCGATATACCGACCAGTGGTTATACTCTTGTGCCACAATAATAAAAAATAATAAAACCAATGCTTTTGTGGACTCCACCACCGCAGACCCTCTCTCGTCGTATTAGCACTGTGCCTGTGATGTCTGCAGCTATCTGTCTGAAAAAGGACAGCAAGGTCTTGGCAAATGAGTTCCTGTAGCGTTTTTTTGTCAGGGTAACCCCTCATCTCATCTGTTGTCATGGCAACCATGTGTTCCCGATTTGTTGCTGTGACCTGCGTACCACTGCCTAGCCCTTCCTCAAATCCTGAGTGGCATAGGAAGGGATTTTGGAAAGGCTCTGCCAATAAGCACACGCTGTCCCGCAACACAATAGACCCATTTACTAACAATTCCCCCAAACCCCTTAATATACTCATTCGAGTCATTTTCCATATTCGATCTCTACGGAGGATATGGATTCGCTGGGAGTTGCGATGCCCCGGCGGTTGCCCGAATGCTTACTCTGCTTGCGCAAGTATGTATTTAGTCTGTGTCTCCAGGCCTTGGGCATCCAAGTTGTGTCTTCTTTCTCCTGATAAAAGCATACAAGGCCAGAGGAGCCCGCCCCTCCTCGCATGCAGTGCAGAGAGAAGGGCCGAGCAGTTCCACCTCCAAAGCCAGCCACAACAAAAAAAAATAATACAGATTAACAATAGGGCGCCATTATGCAGAGGAAGGTCTTTGACTCTCGCTCAAGTGGCTGGTTTTTTCCATGTCCACGAAATTATAACGAGCCAAACAATGTGTCTCAACCCTGCCTGCATCAACATTTTGTTCTTAAGCAACGAACCAAGTGGAAAGGTGTGTGTGTGTGTGTGTGTGTGTGTGTGTGTGTGTGGTGTGGGGGGTAGGGGGGACCAGCTGCGCTCCGGGGCCTTGACACATCAGATTGTGGGAGCTTTAGGTCACTCTTCCCTTCATATCTCAGTGGTTTTGGCTGTCCGGGGAGAGGAGGGACACTACACCGTCTGTGATCCCCTGCCATGTCCTCGAATACAACTGGTTTGCCAAATCCTATCTCCTTTCTGAGTGTTGGGGCTGGCTGTCTCGTCTCCTTCCCCTGTTGTTTTGTTGGTTTTCTCTCTCTCTCTGTCTCCCCCCCTCTCTCCCTCCCTCTTTTTCTTGTAGTTGAGAGCATGGCTGAAGGAAGCTTTCTCCCGACACTTGAAACCATTTTACTGTAATAGGCTCGCAGGGCCTCCTCCTCCCCCTCCATTTTGTCCAAAACAAAGCATGACGCCTGACAACAGGTCAAAACATGGGACATTACACGACAGTAGTGGTGTCTCGGTGGGGTTTAAGAACGCCTATGCTTTGCTTTTATTATTATTATTATTATTGTGTTGTACTAAAAGCTAATTCATATTTTAAAGTACACTAGTGCAATAATTAGCAATCCGAGATACATATCAGACCTGTTTAAGAGTGGCGTGAAAGTCGAAGTTGGGAGCAGACGTTTCGAAGTAAAACGCACCGACCGTAGTAGGAAACTGCGAATTGTTTTTCTTTTCCATTTCTTCTGACGTCGTTAGTGGGTGGTCGACGCGTCGCTGCTTCCCTCTGGCGGCGACGAGGCGCATCGACACGAAGACGAACGCTTCTTCAACGCTACGTCTTCAACGCATTTTGTTTTCCACGCTTTAATTCATTCACACGTCAATCATGTGTGTGCATTTTTTTTAAACTTTTATTTTTTAAACTCGCTACGCTGTATTAATACTACAATGTTATTTTATAATTGCACATCAATAGACAGCAAAATATAATGAAAATGCAAGACATGTGGCCTTTATGAAACAAATAGTTTACTTTGTTGTTTGTTTGTACTTTGCTTTTGATAATTAAAGCAATTGCACATCTTGATGGTTTCATAAAACAAGTATTTCTTTCTTTCTTTCAAAATCCTGATGATATGCCAGGAATCTGGATTCCGGTGCCATCTGGTGAAAGAATGTAGGCCCTAGTCTGGCCCAATCAAACACCTAAACCAGGGACGGAATAAGGACACAGTGGGCGGAGCAGGAAGGAACAGCTGGCCGCTAACTCCTCCTGAGAGTCTAAACCAAGCTACCGACAGCTGACACCTACTAAAATGGCCTCCTGAGTGTGAACAAGGCCCCCAGGTGATGACATTTCCCTCCAACTCCAAAAAAAGTACATCATTTTCCACAAGATTCCATCACCTGATGTTGGCGTCATCTCGCTCATGTCACACATCAACACATCAACTTTCGGGGAGAGAGCGTGGCTGTTGGGAGGTCATAGTGGGGACCTGTTGGGGGGTCATAGTGGGGACCTTTTGGGACGCCCCCCCCCCCCCTTCTTATCAGGGGGTCAAGCACTTTATTCTCCCGTTCCACCGTGAATCACAGTGTAACTCGTCACAGGCCACCAGAGTGAACAGAGTGCTGCAAGTTTATCACCTTTTCTAATTTTAACCCCTCTGGGCTGACTCTCCAAGAATGGAGATCTAGCCAGGCCCCATCTGTGGCCTAAAATTAGACCCCCCGCACCCCGCACCCCAACTCGCTAACCCTGCCCTTATCGTTCTCTCTCCACACACACACACACACACACACACACACACACACACACACATACACACACACACACACAGATACACACACACACACAGAATGTCCTGAGGATGTAGTGGCCAGTAGTCTCACACTCTGCGGATGCATCAGCTACTCCTTAGAGAACTTAGCATTTTTTCCCTTTCTTTCTGTCGCGTGCAAATTAATGGAGTGACAAAAAATATATTAGCTGGCCTAAATATCACCTTTGGCAGAAAGATTGGATACCCGAGCAGGGCAAGGTATGTTACTCACCCGCGACAACCCGACGACTCTCTTTCTTCACCAACTAAACAGCATACTAAACAAAGGACTATTGTACTACGGCAGTATTTTATGTGCACGGTATATTTTAACAAACTATTATTATTATTATTATTATTATATATATATATATATTATTGCTATTGTCACTTTTGTCATTAATGAGCAGATAGGGGCAGATAGTCATTTTGCTCATGGATGCCGACATCGGGGTTTCGAGCCCACAACCTTTTGAATGGAAGTCAAACCCCCACCCCCCCCCCCCCCCCCCCCCTAACCTAACCATCTAGACCGCCCTGCGTGGGGAGGACCGGCTCAACAACATGTGTGTCTGTGGTTCACTTGTAGATGGGCCGGTGTTGACGAGTCTTACCCTTTCCTGCCGTCTCAACCGAGGGGGGGCCGGGGTCCCTGTCGGGAGTAGTAGTAGTAGTACTCCCCCCTCCCTCCGTCCGTCCTTCTAAAAAACACCCTCCGACATGAGCCTGATGGACATCTCCAAGATCTTCTCCCTGCTGCAGCCCCGGCGGGGGAGGGGGGAGGAGGAGGACGAGGAGGACGAGGAGGAGGGCGAGCGGTGCGAGGCCCTGCACGGGGCGGTGAGCGCCGACGACCCGGCCCTGCTCTCCCGGCTCCTGTCCCAGGAGGGCTACAGGAGGTGCATCGACCGCCGCAGCGGATGGGGAATTCCTCAGACGCCCCTGAGGGCGGCCGCATCCCGGGGACACCTCAGGTGCCTGGAGGTGTTGCTACAACACCACGCTGAGGTGAGTCTTCCCCCCCTTTGGGTTTGCACGTGTTGCTCTTGTTGCTTCCAAGCGCACACAGGAGGACGGACGGCCCGACACCGCAGGAGGTTGTTGTTGTTGTTGTCGTCGTCGTCCTCCTCCTCCTCCTCCTCCTCCTCCTCCTCGCTGGTTCCTGATTGGTCCCTCCCATGAACCCGTGTCTGAGAGGTGCACCTTTACCCTGGCTGTTATGGTTGCCAAACTATCCACCAAGGTCCAAGTTTTAAACTGTGACATTAACATAAAAGGTAATAGGTTACCTAATAGGCAATGAGTGTATGGCAAATAATAACCGATGTGAAGTGGACATGATTTCTACAGACTAATGCTTGCCATTAATAAATACAACCAGAGGGCACAGAGTACAGGGCCTACATCCGCCACACCAGAAAGTCCCCTGGATCCGGATTCAGATCGGCACCATTAGTTATTTAAATTAAATGACAGTCATTTAGCAGACGCTTTTATCCAAAGCGTCTTACAATAGTGTGTTTCAACAAAGGTAAGGTAAGAGAACAACTCGTCACCAGAAGCCTAAAGTGCATTTCATTCCTAACAAGTCTCCAAGAACTGAGCCAGTCCTCAAGTAAAAGTACAATAAGTTCAGGTAAAAGTACAATACCACCAAAATCGAATCAACCGTTTCTTGGCCCATAAGTAATCTTACCACCAAGTTGTGTTTTTTGTCCAATTCAGTACATACATTTTTCAGTTATCTAAGACAGACAACAGACAGAAAAACAAACAAACAAACAAACCTCCTATCTTCGATGGCAGAGTAACGAGTAACGAGTGAGATAATGACTGATGGCCCACACACAGACAGTGTGGTCTTGCTGTGGTCCTACAGCATCGTGGAAGGAAGGAATGACGTGGTGTGTGTGTGTGTGGCAGAATACGGCGAGTCCCCTAGGTGACAGCCCGTGTTGGCGCATGTTGTTGTGTGCGGTCCCCCCTCAGGTGGACAGCCTCGACGTGAAGGCCCAGACGCCGCTGTTCGCGGCGGTGAGCGGCAAGCACCCGGAGTGCGCGGCGGCCCTGCTCAGGGCCGGGGCCGACCCCAACGGGAGCCCGTACAACAACTGCTCCCCGTTGCTGACGGCGGCACGCGAGGGCGACGCCGACGTGCTCCGGGAGCTCCTGGGCCACGGGGCCGAGGTGGACGCCCGGTCCAAGGTCCCGGAGTGGGCGGCCAACGCCACCGCCTGCCGGGGGCCCCTGTACATCTCGGCCGTGTACGGCCACCTGGACTGCTTCAAGCTGCTGCTGCTCCACGGGGCCAACCCAGACTACAACTGCACGGACCGGAAGATGCTGGGCCGCATCAAGCAGCCCAAGACGGTGGCGGAGGTGTGTCTCCGGTACGGCTGTGGCGCGGAGTACGTGCGGCTGCTGGTGGACTTCGGGGCCGACGTGTATCTGCCCGCGCTGATCGTGGACAAGACCACCGAGCGGAACGACGCCCTGGCGCTGCTGCTCAAGGAAAGAGGTAAGACCGAAACATCTACGGGCGACGGTGGCTCAGGAGGTAGAGGGGTCGCCTCACTAACCGGAAGGTCGCTGGTTCAAATCCCCCGGGTTCTCTCAGTAAAAACTGTCGAGGTGTCCTTGAGAAAGACACCCTAACTCCTAACTGCTCCTGACGTGCTGACTGACTCCGCCGTCGGTGGTTGAACGTGTGTATGAGTGGGTGAAGGTGAGGCGTGACTTGTAAAGTGCTTCGGATAAAAGGCAGTCCATTTACCATCTACTTGTTGTGGTTGATTGAAAAGGCATCTGTACTGGGGTACTACTACCCATCACGGACCAACATATTTTATATTCTTGTTTTTACAGTTTACCCCAAAACGCTGATGACACAGACACGGATAGCCATTCGAAGACAGCTGCCCCTTGCCAATAAAGAGCCGTCCATCGAACGCTTGGACATTCCCCTGATACTCCGGAAATATCTGAACCATGTCATTTTGAGTATATGAAGTGTGCCCGAGTAATGTGTAGGAGTACGGTTATGTGGATATTTACACATGCCTTTGGTTACAGTATATCCCATATTTGTTGAAAAGGGACAGACATGCATTTTAGTGGCCTAGAATAGCGGGTGTATTTATTTAAGTTTTTTGTATTATATATATATATATATATTGGATTTTATATTAATTTATTTGCTGTGTTTTTCACTGAATTGTCTGTGGTTTGATATATTCATTTATTGGATTTATATATATTATATTTAACTACTACACTTAGTTTGGATGTCTTCAATGTCTTCAAATTTCACATTTTTTGTGAGTGGTCTTGCAATAATACAAATAGACGCTGGGAGGTGCCAACAATCTTATGTTAACACATGTAATACCCTGCTCTACCGCTAGAGGTCAGAATAGTACTGCTAATTATGGGCTTCTGGTCAATAGAATATGACGCCATGCCTACACAATCTTGTAGGTATGGCTTGACGGTGATATGGTATTTTCCCACAATTTTCCACAATTAAGTATTTATTTATTTATATTTGACTTCTGATTTACTAGCCCATTAATAAGATACCATTTTTGTTTTTACGTTTGTGTGTAACAATGGCACTATTCGGGCAGCATTGTTTTTTTTTTTTAATAAATCGATTTATTTATGATTTGACAATTTGGCCCACCTTTCATACTGTGCAGTGGGTCGCAGCTGTACGCTGTGAATAGCCGCGTAGAGCGGATATGACGTCAAACAACAGGAAACTAGGACAATACGTCCTGTCCACCATTCTTATGAAACAGCCACGCTGTCCACCAAGCTAATATTAAACCTTGTATAGGCTTAGGCCTACCTTATGGTATACTTATTTTTTTATTTTTATTTTTTATAAATGGTCATCTAAACGTACGTTATGCTATAATGCAAAACAAAGTTCTGTATATAGAGGTTTTATTTTCAACAAAAGTACAGCTATATCAGATATGGTTTCATTTTTTTCAGCGAAATACAACATAATTCCCAGTGCTTTTGATTACATCAAAACATATAATGTACATACAGTAGACAGTCGCCACTCCCCCTTTCACAGTTTCTGGATTGAATAGACAATATTCTTCAGGTTTTACATTTATACAACAAATAAACCAAAAATGCCAGCGAGAAATAAAACACAAAATGTTTGCATATGGTGACACTTCCTAAGGATAAAACTAAATGCGGTGTGGTGGTCAAAAAATTTAAACCTTAAACTAGATGGTAATATACAAAATGGCTCGAGCTTAGTTCCAAAAGCAGGACCTCCGTTATCTCTGCTGTCGTTAAAGAGCACATCGTATGTTACCTTTTTGAAGACAGAGACCCTGTTGTACCCTGACTATTCCGAAATAACACAGGACGTGTGATAACCGCAACAAATAGCTATCAAATATGTCGCTATGCTCAGGTTTGTGAATGTAATTAGGGCCCTACTTGCTAATATGTCCCTTGGAACCAACGGAAGAACAAAAAAACGAAAAAAAAAAAAAAAGTGTTTATAATTAAAGGTCATTAAATAATATTTAGCAGGACAGACACGCTCTGTTGCATGACAAGAAATATGTCCACGTTGCTTCGGATAAAACCACTCAAAGCTGTTTTTTGTATTGGGTAACCGAAGGAGAACGGTATAACAGTGTGTAACAGAAGTTGTACAATGAAGACACAGAGTTCCATAGAAGGTAGCGAGTGATACATTGATTGGTAGTGTCAAACCGTTGTACATTGTACTTTAGAAGGTCGGAAAATAGGAGAGAGTACTGGGATATTGGCATGAAGTTCTAGGTCATTGTGTCTTCAGGATTCTGTTGTTGATACACACATATATATATTTATTTATTTTCTTTTTTGAGATCATCCCCCCAAAGAGGTTTTTAGATACCCGTGTGAGTCACCGCCGTTCGTGGCACTCGACGAGTCGCCCGTGATCGTTGGCGTGTGTGTGTGTGTGTGTGTGTGTGTGAGACGGTTGTTGGTTTGAAGTGTGGCGCTCGGACGGCGTTACGGTAATGTAGAAGAGAGAGTTGTGTTTGTCACTCCACAAAGTAACGGTAATGTAACAGAGAGAGAGTTGGGTTTGTCACTCCGCAAAGTAACGGTAATGTAACAGAGAGAGTTGGGTTCGTCACTCCACAAAGTAACGGTAATGTAACAGAGAGAGTTGGGTTTGTCACTCCACAAAGTAACGGTAATGTAACAGAGAGAGAGTTGGGTTCGTCACTCCACAAAGTAACGGTAATGTAACAGAGAGAGAGTCGGGTTCGTCACTCCGCAAAGTAACGGTAATGTAACAGAGAGAGAGTTGGGTTCGTCACTCCACAAAGTAACGGTAATGTAACAGAGAGAGAGTTGGGTTCGTCACTCCACAAAGTAACGGTAATGTAACAGAGAGAGAGTTGGGTTCGTCACTCCACAAAGTAACGGTAATGTAACAGAGAGAGTTGGGTTCGTCACTCCACAAAGTAACGGTAATGTAACAGAGAGAGAGTCGGGTTCGTCACTCCGCAAAGTAACGGTAATGTAACAGAGAGAGAGTTGGGTTCGTCACTCCACAAAGTAACGGTAATGTAACAGAGAGAGAGTCGGGTTCGTCACTCCACAAAGTAACGGTAATGTAACAGAGAGAGAGTTGGGTTCGTCACTCCACAAAGTAACGGTAATGTAACAGAGAGAGAGTTGGGTTCGTCACTCCACAAAGTAACGGTAATGTAACAGAGAGAGAGTTGGGTTCGTCACTCCACAAAGTAACGGTAATGTAACAGAGAGAGAGTTGGGTTCGTCACTCCACAAAGTAACGGTAATGTAACAGAGAGAGAGTTGGGTTCGTCACTCCACAAAGTAACGGTAATGTAACAGAGAGAGAGTTGGGTTCGTCACTCCACAATGGACAAGGCAGCATCAGCGCGCTCAAATCGTCGACTCGTCAGGACGGCGACGATGAACACCATTTGGACAATAAATAAATAAAACATTAAAAGCCCGCCCCACACACACACGCGCACAATAGTGATGCGACCACATCAGGGGGAGTCCAAAAAAAAGAAACAAGAACAATGATACATATATTTGTACTTTGGGAGAGATATGGGTATCGGCTTACCGGGCGATGTTGTTTTTCGCGTTTCAGTAACGTAGGGGAATTTGTAAATGAAGCGAAAACAATCGGGTTAAAGAGTTCTGGTTAAATCGCATGCAAAATATTTGGATGCCACAAGCATGCATCTATCAGGTGGGCTACCGCACGCTAGAACCGACACGACATTCGTCTCCAACGCAAAATACTAATATCCAAATATATGATCTGTTCTTTTGTACAGTATTTACAGTGTGTAGCTGCTAAGTGTAAAATAGATGATTGTTCCTTCGATTTACACCGCCCCAGAATGTGTATATATATATTTCTATATATACACTTTAACTTACTTCTTAGACACAACCAAGAAAGGGAGAGAACCAAAAAAACAAAAACAGTATTCGTAGTATTATCCGACCGCAGCGGTCTTTGAGCTTTAAATATTACGTTTAAATGTGCAACAAAGGAAGTAAATGTCTGAAAATAGCATATACGTAATGTTGAGTCAGTTTGTGCAACACAATATTGAACACTTCTATGCTAATGTGTGATAACGCTGCGTCATTGGGTTTTTCCAAGTCCGACATAGACCACATAGTGTCTACTCTATGCAGGGGGAAAAAGGCCTGACCTCTATACTGACTATACGGTCTGATTGGAGAATATAGTTCCTAGTCAGAGAGAGAGAGAGGGAGAGAAAGAGAGGGAGAGAGAGACAGAGAGAGAGAGGGAGAGAAGAGAGGGAGAGAGAGACGAGAGAGAGAGAGAGAGAGAGGGAGAGAGACAGAGAGAGAGAGGGAGAGAGAGAGGAGAGAGAGAGAGAGAGAGAGAGAGAGAGAGAGAGAGAGAGAGAGAGAGAGAGAGAGAGAGAGAGAGAGAAGCTATAGAGTCCCAAGCCCCGGGTGAATTACACAGGGACTTCCAATTGGCCTGTGAAACTGACGGTATCGTCGTCACTCAAGGAATGCTGGAAGGCACTGTTTGATCGCATCTCTCTTTCCAGCAGCCCAGTGGGCTGAAGAAGGTGGCAGGGGTGTGTGTTATATCCCCTAGTGTGCGTGCGTGTGCCCGTGGGTAACGGTGCGCCAGCTACACGTGTGTGTGTGTGTGTGTGTGTGTGTGTAGGGGGTGGGTGGTGGGGTTAGGGCACTGGACCTGAGGTTATGGTCTAGGAACCATATCTGTGCCAGATGAGACCTCCTCCTCCTGCCTCCTCCTCCTCCTGCCTCCTCCTCCTCCTCCTCCTCCTCCTCCTCCTCCTCCGTAGAGACACCACCAACCAACTCACGATTTCAACTCAACTTTTCTTTACTGAAACAAAATGACAACATACAAAACCAAGTCTATGGTCTTTTTTTAAAAGTTGTTTGTTATATCTCCTCCAATAGGTTATAAGGCCTTTAAGAAGGCAAAACAAATGACATAACAAGAGAGAGATATATATATATATATATATATATATATATATATATATATACCCCGTTTCATATGGTGAATTGTGAGGATAAGATAACGGTTCAGCGCTTTGCACACGTCTCCATACTGTATATGTTTCATGGTAAGACTCCAACACAGGAAAATTGGCTATCTGAGGTCCAAACACACCATAAACCAACAGAAGTGTCTCTTAACATTCTCAAGGTGGAACAAAAAAACACACACACCTTTCTGAAACATACACACACACACACACACACACACACACACACACACTTAAGCGGGGTGGAGTGTATCGGAACGGCACCCTTTTCCCAGCGGTACACAAACCCACCGTGTCCGCGACGGACAGCTGTGGGTTGTCACTGTTGGTTAAACAAACTGATTGGAACCGCAGCGTCCCTCTGACCCTCTCCTGACTCCCCCCCTCCTACCTCCCACCGACCCTCTCCTCCCCCCCCCCCCGGCATGGAGGACACACAGTTGGGCACGGACAAAGACGCTGAAAGATTGAAAATGTGCGCCAGGAAGTGCAGCTTAGGGGGCAACTTCCTGGGTCCATCCAGCCACCATCCAGGGCTCAGCTTCTCTCCCTACACATCCTGTTTTAAATTTGGTTGCCTTTGTTTACTGGGCGTCATGGGACCCATCGACCGACTTTTTTTTCCCGATCCTTCTCGAACGTTTTTCCTGTCCCTACGGTTTTGTTTTGTACTCGAAGGTACGCTTGATTGACAGATTTCCGGAGCAGCGATTATACTCTTTGATATGCAGGTGTGGTGCAACACTCTCTCTACCGGCCGTACAGCAGTTGGGTTAATGTTGTGTCAAAGTGTATGAGAGTTTCTTTGGTGGCGTCCAACATTTGGCAGGTAGACCCCTCGGCCCACCCGACCGTCTCGACCGGTTGGACCGCACCGCGGCGCCTCGTAAACAGGATATTAATATCCTGTGGATAAACGGTTGGCGAAAAGCGTGTAAATGTTCTATTGGATGTTACAGCCATTGATTGGATATCCCCTGACCTGATGCATCACGGCAGTCTTGGCAGCCTTGCTCGCCATCATCCGCTCAGAGAGAGAGAGATTGAGAGAGATTGAGAGAGAGATTGAGAGAGAGACCGAGAGAGAAAGGTGCCAGCCGGTTGACATCAGCGCCGATAGTGTGGCTAGATTAGGGAGAGATGGAGGCAATGAAAGAGAAGGATGGAGAGACGAGAGAGAGAGAGAGAGAGAGAGAGAGAGAGAGAGAGAGAGAGAGAGAGAGAGAGAGAGAGAGAGAGAGAGAGAGAGAGAGAGAGAGAGAGAGAGAGGAGGATGCAGCCTATATGTTGCCACACAGTCAGCAGAGCAACGCATCTGCGATAAATGTGATCACTGGATCTGAGTTGACGTTGGGGGGGGGGTACAGATACTACAGCCCGTAGCTGACACACACATCGTTATTTCACCTCCACCACGGCTCACGTTCTCACCAAACACACACACACACACACACACAGAGCAACTCACGTTGGTTCGGTATGACACAGCCTTTTACCCGAGGGTCACAGGGTGGGAATAGGATACTGGCTTCTCCAAGGAATGCATGGCCAAAAAAAACTTAAACTCATCTCATTAACAAACATGTGGACATTCAGATAACGTGGTTGTAAATAGAGTTGGTGAAGGTGTGTCGCGGTGGGAGAAGCTCGGCGAATAAAAGAAACAAAGAAAAATAAAAACAAACCAAAAAAAAACCCCCAGAGAAACGGTGCGATAACACGTAACATGAAATGTAAAGTCTATTTTCTTCTCTTCAGTCCTCTTGGTGCTTCCAACAAGTCCGGCGCGAAAATATTAACACTGGTCCTTTCTTCTTCTTCTTCTTCTTCTTCTTCTTCTTCTTCTTCATTCTTCTTTATTCTTCTTCTTCTTATTCTTCTTCTTCTTCTTCTTCTTCTTCTTCTTCTTCTTCTTCTTCTTCTTCTTCTTCTTCTTCTTCTTCTTCTTCTTCTTCTTCTTCTTCTTCTTCTTCTTCTTCAAAAGTCTTTCTCGTTTGAACGTGTCGTGGTATTTTTTTTTTTCCTGTGGTATTTTTTTTATTATAATATATTCTTCATCGTTTCGGACGTTAATCACCCGACGTTTTTTTAGTGCTTCTAAGAAAAATAGCCGGTCCTTCCCGATAGTGTCTCTCAAGTGTCTTTATTTCTTAAACGGAGCTAATCTACTAAAATTATGCCAGAAGGGAGCCTGGCCTCTTTTGGATTGACTTAATTCAAAAACATCCCCATGTGCCATGTCCTCCGTGACCCCGTACTGTCCTCCCACCGAGAGGGGGTCCTGGGGGGGCGGGTACGAGGGGGGCGTGCACCTGTTTACACCTGGGAAAAAGGCAGGTAGCCGGAGAGCGGGTGGGGGGGGGGGGGGGGGGGGATGGGGGAAGGGTGGGGGCAACAAAGCGTAAAAAAAAAAGAGAGAGAAGAGGGCAGGAGGCAGACAGCAGAAGAAGAAGAAGAAGAAGAAGAAACGTTATCAGCGCGGCGTTCGAAACGAGAGACACACACACACACACACACACACACAACGACATCACATCAATTCATGCGTCCACCGCAAAAAAAAAAAAAAAAAGCATCAAAACACCCACACAACAACAACAACAACAACAACACACACAAGACTGAACTACTGAAAAGCGCAAAACGGGCACATATATATAACGGGCACACATGGACATATCAAACTATTATGTGCACTGCATCGGTGTGACATCATTCACAGTGTCGTTGAATCACAGATATCCGTGTGTGTGTGTGTGTGTGTGTGTGGCGGGGGGGGGGGGTGGGAGGTGGGGGGTATCCTTATGGTCAACTAGAATGAGTGCGGAGATGGATGCCAAGTGAACGCCAGCTTAAGTAATGACACAAGGGAGACCAAAAGACACTATTCAAACCAACCTGGTGGCGAGTGGCAAACAAGAGAACCCGTGGTTCTGCGTGTGATGATGGATGGTCTTTGTTGTGTCTTTGTTTCACCGACCGCTCGGTTGTTTGAATAGGACTCTCGAGTAGTGCTCTCGGGAACACCAAAGTGCCCAAAAAAATAGATCGAACCCAAAAACAAAACCTAAAAGCCATTTCATACGCGCTTTGGGCTACAGACTACGGACGGCATATCTCTACAGCCTACAAGCGTCACAACCACTGTAGTGCTTAAAAAAAAAAAGTACAATCAATATTTGGAGATTAAATATTTCAAAAGTTGCCATGGCATCTTGGATGTAAAAAAAAAAATGTATATAAGGATTTAGTTGAGTTTATTTCATCCCAAACACCGTTTAGCAGTTTGATGGTTTTGTTCGGTGAGACCCGTCCGTGTTGAACAGTCTTAGGTCTTAGGTAAGAATCAGGCTTAGGGCCGATGCCGATCACCCACCACAACAACAACACAGCTTCCAATACTGCAGGAGCAGTTGCCATGGCATCTCGTAGCGCTAGCTCTAAGGAGGGGGGGGGGGGGGGGAAGTAACTCTAGTGGCATATACCTTGATCATTCTCAAACCATGTCCATACAACATGGCCCTCTTTCTCAAGATGAAATCTATAAATGAATCTGAAATTCAAGAGAGTACTTCACCTTGTGCCAGAGCCATGTGTACACACATACAGCACTTAAGTTATACAGACACACACACACACGCACAAGACGTACACGTCCTGACACAAAACATATACCGCCGGAAGGCCTGACGTTAGAGGGAACATTCCAGCATGTCATTGGTTAATTCAGATCTCAATGGACGGTCATGATGGTTGATGGAACTCACGGTAGCAACACATCATCATCATCCTCGTCATCGGTTAATGTAAATGGTCAATGTATTATGTACATTATGATGTTCATCTAGCCCAGCTTAACTAGTAGTTCCTAGGGGGATGATAGCAGCAGTTTTGACATGTGGGCCTTCTGTCTGTCCTGTCCTGATGGAAAGCATTTGATTGCTTTGAAAAAATGTGTCGTTTTTTCCCCCCCTCCACTGAAAATGCCAAAATACATGCTCGTTTATCACGATTCTTCATTATTACAAAACGGAACAATTGTTATTAGCAAGTGGCAATTTGGCAGTCATTTGTCAGGAACCCTCATTTGTTTGAGAAGAAATGTAAAAAAAAAAAATGGTAAATTAGTATATTAGAGGGGGTTGTGTTTTTTGGGGGGTGTTTCCCATTAGAAACAGGTTATATAATATATAATGGAACATATAATATATCATCAGGCCAGGACAGCCATGGGACACACATGGCAGAAACCGTATTGTTCTCTCGTCATATTTCATGCAACAGTCCTCTGTCTTTTCATTGGTGCTCAACAACAATTTCAACTAAACGCCGTCATGAGGCGAGGCATATTTAACTCATAGGCAACTTGACAGAATATATATATAAAAAAAACATAATAATATTAATAACAGTAACCATAAAATAAAAGTAATAATAATTGAATTCTAAACTTCTAAAAAGGTACAATCATAGACACATCATTTACATTTCTGAGTTCACATTTACGGTTCAGGTTTTTACAGAGATGTAGAAAGAGTAAAGCAAGAAAGCAGGCAGAGTAAACAGCAATGAGAAGACAGAGCAGAGTCAGCAAGGAGAAGAGAAAAGGGGAAATCACCTGATATCTTCTTGTTGCCTCACCTTTCTGTTTGGTCACCTTTCTCACTGTCATGGCCGCCTGGCGCTTCTGGTACTCTGAGATCTCGAAACCTGAAGGTCCGGACACACGCATTCAATGAAAACATACTTCTGTGTGTCTGTATGTATGTACTGTATCTATGTATGTATCTATGCATGTATGTATGTATGTATGTATGCATGTGAGTGTGTATGTATGTATCTATGCATATATGTTTGTATGTATGTATGTATGTATGTACAGTATGTATGTATGTATGCATGTACAGTATGTATGAATGTATGCATGTACAGTATGTATGCATGTACAGTATGTATGTATGTATGCATGTACAGTATGTATGTATGTATGCATGTACAGTATGTATGTATGTATGCATGTACAGTATGTATGCATGTACAGTATGTATGTATGTATGTACAGTATGTATGTATGAATGTATGCATGTACAGTATGTATGACGTGTGTGAATGTGTGTATCTATGCATGTATGTATGTATGTGTGCATGTATGTATCTATGGTGCGTATGTATGGTGTGTGTGTGTGTGTGTGTGTGCGTGTAAATGTAAAACGTAATAGACAACAGCAACTTCTGTATGCTCTTGTGTAGCGTGTGTTTCAAATACAAGAACAAATTCCCTCTGCGTACTGAGACAGCCTGACACAAGACAAAGATATATATTACACCACATTCAGAACAGAGGGGCACATTTCAAATGTTCTTTTTCTGTATGGCGTATACATGACACACACTGTAAAACATGCATGGAGTGTGTGTGTGTGTGTGTGTGTGTGTGATGCAACTCCACAGGCTGAACAGAGCGTGTTGTTCAGAACAACGCTACGTACGATTAGAGACAACAGTGTATGAAAACAGCTTCTTGATGCGTGCCTGCCTGTGCAGTAGCGTGCGCCAAAGGCGCTGGACGACACGAGGCTATAACTCATGCATACGCCGAGACACGCACACAGGAGACGCCCTTTCATTTTTCTTCCGTCTCCCGCAAAACCCTTAGTTGTGTCATACACTTCATGCTCTGTGGAACGCTTCAGCCTCTCCCTGTGTGATGCAGCGTGGCTGGAGTACTACAATACAAACCACCGAGTTTCAACCCCCCCCCCCCCCCCCCCCCCTTATGAATGAGAGTAATGCCTTCCAAAAAACGGCGAGGTGGTGAGAGCGTAGGGGGGGGGGGCGGGGGGGGGGTACGTGTGACTAACCGATTTTCTCGTCCTCCTGCACCATTTTTCTCTCCTCGTGGACGGCCCTGAGCCAGCGGATCTTCTCCTCCAGCTTCTTGGCCAGGAAGATGTGCATCTCCTCGCTGTCCTTGTTGCACAGTTTGAAGGCGTTCTTCACACTGACGTTGAAGTCGTCGTCGCGGCCGTCCGTGGCGTCCCGCACCTCGTAGCGGTCCATGTCGATGCGCCCCTTGTAGTACAGGATGTCCCGACGAATCAGATCCTGAAAAATTCGATAGCGTTCGACAGAATGGTGTGTTTAAACTTTTTTAAAACATGGTCTTGAAATGAAGCAACTAATCATGAAACTTCCTGTGACATCCAATTTCCTTGTCTAGGACAAGTACATCTTAACTTTATCTGATCTTCATGCCATTTATACTGTGTATGTGTGTGTGTGTGTGTGTGTTTGTGTTGTGGTTGTTTTGCGTACAGAAATATGATTACATTATTGCAGTGAATTGGAAATTTAAAATTTAAAAGAAACAATAATAAGTTGAGTGAGATTGTGTGAGATAATTTGACTGACAGAAAACACAAGATGACGTAACATTTTTGTATGACCACTTCCAAGAAGAAGATGCCATATTCATCTAGCGGCCATCTTGGTTCAAAGCGCCAGTGTTTAGAACCAAGATGGCCACTGTGGGAAAAAGGCCCAGAGCAGCCCTTGACCCCTGGTTGCTAATTCTTCCGTGACCGAGCTCAAACGCTCATAAGCTCATACACCAGAATCCATCAAAAACAATGATTGCGCAGAGATAAAGCTCTATATATCTCGCCGCAGATAAGGGGAGATGAGATGAAAGAGAAGGAAGGAAAGGAAAAGCGACACGCCAACCAACACGCCCAGAGGCGGGGCATTTCAACTGTTGTTGGTATGGAGAATCCTGTCGGAGGAAGTGGAAAACAAAAGACAACAGGATTCTAATTCAAGAGTCTCTCCCTCCCTCTCTCTCTCTCTCCCTCTCTCTCCGAGGGAGGGATCTTCTCTCTCTCTCCGACCCATGAGGTCCAGGATAGAGGTGGGTGGTGATGGTGTGTGGTTTGTTTTTGTGTGTGTGTGTGTGTGTGTTTTTTATGTAGGGGGCGGCATTTTAACAGTACAATAACAGGCTGCAGCCTACAGACATGCCGGCGCACATTCCGACTAGCCCTGGAGATGTATACCACAGATAGCCAGGGGAGGGGCCCAGGACAAGAGGAAAGGGAACCAGAAGACCAAATGGATGGGGTTGACTTTATGTACGTGTGTGTGTGTGTGTGTGTGTGTGTGTGTGTGTGTGTGTGTGTGTGTGTGTGTGTGTATATGTGTGTGTATGCATGCTCTTCTGCTAGAAGGCAGTAAAGGGTGTGACCATCTTTGGGACAGGGCTGCACAGCCATGGTACATTAGGGTCTGGATCTGCACATCTTCATGCTATGACAGTCTGAGGTCGGGCCGAGTGGAACAAGTCCTCACTCAACTGGGGCGCAGCATCCACAACACTATATATCTGCAGTCGTTCGGCGAGGTTTGTAAGCATTGAAAGGGGTGTATAAAAATATAACTAATGCCATCTTATAATATCTCTGAATACAAACAACATCTGAGCTGAAGATGTGGTCATTATTATCACAAGTTCACCAGAACTTATGTTTGTAGGTAGACAGAAAGAAGGGGTAGAGAGAAAGAGAGAGAGAGAGAGAGAGCATAGACTAGGAGACAGAGGGGTGATATGAGGAGAGCGTTTGAGGGAGAGAGAGAGAGCATAGACTAGGAGACAGAGGGGTGATATGAGGAGAGCGTTTGAGGGAGAGAGAGAGAGCATAGACTAGGAGACAGAGGGGTGATATGAGGAGAGCGTTTGAGGGAGAGAGAGAGAGCATAGACTAGGAGACAGAGGGGTGATATGAGGAGAGCGTTTGAGGGAAGAGAGAGAGAGCATAGACTAGGAGACAGAGGGGTGATATGAGGAGAGCGTTTGAGGGAGAGAGAGAGAGCATAGACTAGGAGACAGAGGGGTGATATGAGGAGAGCGTTTGAGGGAGAGAGAGAGAGCATAGACTAGGAGACAGAGGGGTGATATGAGGAGAGCGTTTGAGGGAAAGAGTGAGAGAGCAAGAGAAGACAAGAAGAGATGAAAAGAAGAAAGATAATAATAAAGAAGATAGTATCGAAAGACAATTTAAAGATAAAACAGGATCACACACACACACACACACACACACACACACACACACACACACACACACACACACACACAGAGAGCGCGAGAGAGATTTTTTTTTCACGCTTTAACTGCTTTGGCAATGATAATGTATATTTTTCATGCCTGCTAAGGCTTTCTCATTTTATTGAATTGAGGGAGAGAGGTAGACTTACCTTCTTACAAAGGACTAGCTGGTGATCGAACAGGAAGAAGACTCGTTGCTGACTCCGCCCATACGGCTGGTAGATCCACGACAGCTCCCCCGTGTAGATGAGCTCAGAGCTCCGGTCCAAGATGTCATCGCCCTGGACGGACGCACAGAACACACACACACACACACACACACACACACACACACACACACACACACCACACACACACACCACACACACCACACACACACACACACACAACACACACACACACACACACACACACACACACACACACATCAGAGGAACGCACACAAACTCAACACACGCACGTCTCTCTTGGACAATAGGTGCTCAGCCCCAATGAGACTTAGCTTTATAGATCAGGTCAGGTCAACTAAAAATAAATAACACATGTTAATTCATTCAATCAAAAATGATTACATAATTAAAAAAATACACCAGGAAATGTGCATTCATAAAACGTTTCGCTGTGCGTGTACGTTTTGTGCTTCAGGTTGACTTTAGATATTGGTATCACAATATCTTTTAGTGAAGCCAGATATCTGGGCATTCACATACACAGCCAATGTTCTATTCAATTCTCTCCTCATATATATATATATATATGGCTCACCTCCCAGTCCAGAACGGAGGCCTGCCATTGGGCAATCTTGTCGATATTCTCCAGCCTCCTCTTCCTCTCATTGATCTGCTGAGTGACGTTCCGCATCACCGCCAGGGCCGCTGCCACATAGCGATAGTCACTATGGAAACACACACACAGCATCACCGTCACCGAGTATTACACGCTCCGGTATAAATATATAAATTATATAATATAACATAATTGTATCCGAGGTGAAAGAACGGGCAAACTCTTAGACAGAGAGGGTCATGCCACCCCCCCTCACTCTCTCACACACACACACGTCTGTGGCGAAAGAACGGGCAAAGCCTTATACAATACAGAGGGTCATACCACCCCCCTCACACACACACACACACACACACACACACACACCGCAAGCTACATCCAAGATCTCTTTCTGATCTGATAAACCTTTTTTTATCAGTTAATTCCAGCTACGGAATTAGGTGGAGCCGAGCAGGGTTTAGATGAGCTGCTGATCACTCCTGGCCATGCGCTGTGTGTGTGTGTGTGTCTGTGTGTGTGCACGCCTGTGTGTGTGTGTGTGCACGCCTGTGTGTGTGTGCGTGTGTATATGTGTTTTTGTGTGTTTGTGTGTGTGGATGCTCTAGCATCTGCGTATCTGGCAGATCCTCCAGAGCTCTGTTAAACACAGGGCCCTGGCAGCCCCAGTCGGGTGAGCTGGCAAGGAGGACGGTCCCTGGCTGGGGAGCGGGCTCCGCTGCCGGGCTTGTGAATGACCCAGAGCTGCCTGACACTCACTGATTGCTTCTCCTCACTGTGTGGCGGGCTGTGAGCATTGCTTGTTTGTCTCACACTCTCACACACACACACACACACACAAACACAAACACAAACACACACAGTTGTGTGCTATGCTGTGTATTGAAATATGACCTTCTGTTATCGTGCATTCGGTAATAAATGGCCTTTATTGTCTTTTAAACTATGGGCAGATGTTCACTTAGTAGCCTGCGATGACAGAGAGTCAGGCCCATGAATGGACTCATTACTTTGCATCATAAAGCTGTGCAGAATCATGCAACCCATTCTATCGTTTGTGTGTTTCAGACTGGAATTATGACGCGAGGTTCCCAAATTAATCAAAGCCTGTTGTGGCTATGATAGCTTCCCTGTGCCGATTGCCTTGCCTTGGCAACAACAGTCTACCGGGCAACAGGATAGCTTCCCTGGGCTACGACCGCTTCCCTGGGCTACGACAGCTTACTTTCTCCACGATAGCTTCACGTGCTATGCTAGCTTCCTTGCAACTATGATAGCTTCCTTGCTCTACAATTATAGATTCCCTGCGCTACGATTGACTAGGTTAGCTTCCCTGCGCTATGATCACCTGAACAGGCGTACGATAGCTTCCCTGTGCCACACTAGCTTCGTTGCTCTACGATAGCTTCCCTGCGCTAGGATAGACCTGCCTGGGTGTATGTTAGCTGCTCTGCACTTTGATAGCCAGGCTCAGTGTACGGTAGCTTCCCCCCGAGCTACGATAACCAGCCTGAGTGTACGATAGCTTCCCTGAGCCTATACATTACCTGTGCTCCTGTGCCGTGTATTTGAGCAGCTCCGCCAGCTGAAGAGGATATTTGCAGATCTTCTGGACAGGGGTGAGCAGGAAGCCGTCGATGGCGATGTCGATCATCTGCTGGAGGAGGCGGCAGGCCTCGAAGAAGTGCTGGTATCTGCCGTCCCGCATCAGCTTGCTCAGCTCCATGCAGGCGTCCAGGTGGTTGTTACAATACTCTGAGTAGATCCAGAAGCCGTCTTGCTGGAGAGATGAATGGAGCAGGAGCAGAGAGAGAGAGAGAGAGAGAGAGAGAGAGAGAGAGAGAGAGAGAGAGAGAGAGAGAGAGAGAGAGAGAGAGAGAGAGAGAGAGAGAGAGAGAGAGAGAGAGAGAGAGAGAGAGAGAGAGAGAGAGAGAGAGAGAGAGAGAGAGAGAGAGAGAGAGAGAGAGAGAGAGAGAGAGAGAGAGAGAGAGAGCATGTGTGTGAGTGAAAAACTAGAGGGCATACCTCCACCACACCAAAAAGTCCCCTGGTTTCGGATTTGGATCCGGATCTTTGCCAAAATGGAATCTACTGTTCCTGGGCCCGTAAGTAATCTAACCACCAGTTTTGTCCACTTCTGTACATAACGTTTTGAGTTATCTTGCTAACAGACAAAACAAACAGACAAAAATCGGGTCGAAAGCATTTCCTCCAATCTTTGCTGACGGAGATAATAAGTTAAAGTGAAATGTCTGTTAAAGGGTAACCAAACTGTAAAATTAAATCAGGCACAGTGGCAAACAAACATAGACTATGCTGTTTCGGATTAGCTGAGTGTCAGTTGGATGGTTGCTGTTGAGCCGGAAAACATCACAAAAACGCCTTATTTAACTTTAAATGAGGCACGGGTTACATAAACCTGAAATCATTAAAATAATGTGATCCTTCACGGATGTTTGTTTATGCATATTACAACCCCCCCCACATTATATAATAACTGCACCTGAAGCAATAACATTTTATTTGTAATATCACACCCCCCCCTAAGAGACCTGACTAAGCAGTGCTGTGTGTGTGTGTGTGTGTGTGTGTGTGTGTGTGTGTGTGTGTGTGTGTGTGTGTGTGTGTGTGTGTGTGTGTGTGTGTGTGTGTGTGTGTGTCTGTGTGTGTCTGTGTGTGACTGTGTGTGCACACGGGCGGCAGGATAGCCTGTCTGTCGAGAAGACTTGGCTTCACCGGTTCACCGGTTAAAGTCCCCGAAACACCACCTGGGCACTGCCGAGGTGCCCTTGAGCAAGACACGAGACCCCGCTATATATATATATATATATATATATATATATATATATATATAACAAAATAGCTGCCCACTGCTCTTAAAACTAGGATGGGTTAAATGCAGAGAAACACATTTCACTGCGTGTGTATACATGTATGTGGCTAACAAAAGACGACTCAATCCTCCAGACTTTTAGATTTAGCCTACGTGCACACTCACGTGTTCCAGAAAGCAGGGCCCTATCTCGGACAGGTGGGGGTCCTCCGTGTTGTACTGCTTCTCCAGGTCTCGGACGAAGCCCATCTGAAAGCGGAAGATGTCCTCGATGTTCCCGAAGATCACCCTCAGCTGGTCGTCGTTGAACATGTCCACTCTCTTCCTGCACTGCCGCAGGTAGCCCTGGAAGAAGAAGATGATGATGATGATGATGATGATGATGATGATTTAACACAATGATTCAAATCTGAATTTGTTTTGGAAAAAAACAAAACAACAACAACATACTAAGTAACAAACAAACCAAAAAACCCTCACTATGAAAACAAACTTGTTTCCATACAAGTATGTCAATTGTATATTCACAAAACGGCCTTTCAGTGTTAAATATAAGAAAGGGGTCCCATGTAACTGAACTCCTTCAGACAGCTGGTACAGTACAGTCCAGCTTGCCTGCAGGTGAGAGAGAAAATGGACGCCGGCTGATCACATTTGACCAGCGTGGACGCTGCAGTAACAATGCAGCAGTGCTGTACCTACTGTAGGTGTCTGCATGTTGCTCTGCGAAGGGAGCCACCAGGGGAGAGTGACTGCGTTCGGTCTCACACACCTTATCCGCCATCTCCATTTAAATAAATAAATAAATAAACCGGTGAACTGAACAACAAAAAAAAACTAGAGACGCATAAGTTAAGAGGAGCAATATAATAATAACCCCCTTGGCCAGACTATTTTATAAAAAAAAAAAAATAGAAGCAATACGCAGAATCCTCTCAGACTTGTTTGTTATAATATATTAGTTTAAGTGATCTAGGCTTTGCGATGTACTGTACGTCGATATTACTGCAGTGTCTCACAAGAGCAACGGGAGCAAGCGGGGGCTCGGCTTGGTCTTCCTGTACCCAATGTGCATCAAAACAGAATGTCCAAAGCGCTGGTGCAGCATAACGGCGTGATGCAGAACAGAGCCCTGACTGACAGCCGGTGACCATGCGACGCTCCAAGGACATGGTTCGAAAGCCCGGCTTTTTTTCCATCTGTGTGGACTGGGGCCGTGTATATTTTTTGTGGGCCATTAAATGTTCTATGTCCAGTATGAGGTACAGGTTACATGATATGTTAATGTCTGTGTGTGTGTGTGTGAGAGAGAGGCATCCTTTTCCTTGAATGCCCTTGGAATGCCCTTTAAGGGCCTCCATGCATTCCCCCTTCTACTCGTGGTGAGAGGCGACTATGCACCAGCTTCTTAGTCATGCGGAAAACAAAACTTCATTAACTAACGATGACTTGGCGATGACGAGAAGAAAGCACTATTTTATTAATTTCAGGGGTCAACTGTTCCTTTAAAACTTCTCACACACACACACATACACCACCCCCCCCCCCCCCACACACACACACACACACACACATCCAAGCCCTGACGGAATTAGCCCTGTGGTTTCACACCGCTTTGCAGTTTCGTCCACTTCCACTCTGGAGAATGTGCGTGCGTGTGGTTGTTCCTGACTCTATTTAGCGCCTCCTCACCTCGCAGATGTCCTTGAGGTGTTTGATGTAGTGTCTCTCTGTGCTCATGATCTCATTAATGACGTTGGCCCTCATCTGGTCACGGTTCTGGAGCGGCGATCCCAGGCACAGGCAGTCATTGGTCGGGTCCAGGTGCCCGTTCTGCACCTCACTGGTTCTCTCGGCGGGCTCCGCCCCTCCGTCCTCCTGGTTTACCCACAGCTGAGGATGGAAATACACATGCAGGCGCACACACACACGTGCACACACACACACATTTGCATACACAAGCACACACATGCACACCAAGATCCAGCACAAATAAGGACACACACACACACACACACAGAAAGAGAAATTAGCGTGATGGTACATACAAGTTCATTGTGAGTTCATCATAAAGTGTATGCATATGCTGCAGTGTTTTACAGACACCATTGGTCTAAATGTATCCCACCACTAAATCACAAGTCCTTGGTCAATAACTGTACCATGAAATAACAGGACATGGGGCACACATGCACATACACACAACCACAGATGCAGACACACACACTCAGCCTCTGTTGAAGGCACCGGGAGTTTGGGCATTGAGCAAGGCCCTTGAACCAAGATGGGAGAGAAAGTGACTCATAGCCAAGGCCCATCTGTGTATTCAGAAGCCTCAATCTGGGACACAAGCCCGGAAGATATCCAATGCCCAACTTTAGCCCAATCTGTGCCCAAAGACAGCTCTCATCTAGACACTCCATTCCTGGTAAACACACACACACACACACACACACACACACACACACACACACACACACACACACACACACACACACACACACACACACACACACACACACACACACACACACACACACACACACACACACACACACACACACACACACACACACACACACACACACACACACACACACACACGGGGGTCAAGCAAACATTTGCTGGTGCCCACTCAGAAAAACAGTCGAGTGAGAGTGGGTTTCAGACGTCCAGCCGCCAACACCTGATGACACAAAGTTTGCCAATGGAACACCAAAGAACTGACGGGTTGAATGCCAAAAACACAGGATGAGAGATGCAGCCCCACAGACAAGCAGAGAGAGAGAGACAGAGACAGAGACTGAGAGAGAAAGGGGGGGAGAGAGAGAGAGATAGACAGAGACAGTTAGAGAGAGAGAGTGCAGTGATCGGTGGAACAGCTCCCAGCTTCAACACTTAGACATTAAGCCAATTGAGTCAATAGTAAACACTAGCACAGGACATTTTAAACCCCCCCCCCCCCCCCGATTTGGTGGGAAAGTAGCACTATGGAATAACTCAAATGACAATTACCCTTCCCGTACGTTTATAGAGGCGAATAAAGTAATTCATATGCCTACACATACACACACACACACATGACTCACGTGTCAAGAAAAAAATCTTTACTTTGGACTTGCCCTTCCTGCCTTTCGATTCCCTGTTACCCCCCCCCCCCCCCCCCCCCCCCCACCGTTAGAGGATGAAGAGCTGAGGTGATGGCAGCATTGATCGGTTGATGTATTGGTAATGTCGGGGGGAGGGGGAGGAGGGAAGGAGGCGGACACTGCATGGACACACTGGTGGTGGAGGAGGAGGAGGAGGAGGAGGAGAGGGTGGAAGGTCGATGGGTGGGTGGGTTTTTTGGTTGGGATGAGAGGCTGGGAGAACGCACCTTTGACGTGGTGTTTTGGAACCGTGGAGTTGCTATGGGGTTGATATAGAAAACCTGTTTTGTTTGGGGCGGAGGAGGGTGGGGTTCCACCTTGGGGAGAGAGAGGACGACAGAGCAGAAAAAGAAACAGAAACTGTGTTTTTTTCTCGTTTTTTTTCTTTTTTTTGTCCGGGGAGAAGTAGAAGGGGGTAGGGGATGGGGGGGGGGGGGAGGGAGGGGTGTCGATGGGCCGTCCAGTCAGACAGCGGGGGGTTGTGGAGCACTTGCCGCTCTCTTCTCAGGGGTTGATGTTGCTGCTTGGGCGCGGGGGGGGGGGGGGGGGAAGGACAGGGGGCCAGGTGTCAAGGGGGAAGATGAAGGGAAGGTTTGGGGAGCAGGGGTCGTGGACGATGCGTTGGGCCTAGTGTTGGGGGAAAACCGCCACTTAGGGCAGGCCGCGGCTAACGCTTCTCAAGGGCTTCTTCACTGTAGCGCGTGTCCACTTGCCACTTCCACTACTGAATTTGTTTCTCCTGGGATGAACAACGTGTTGCCACTCTGGAGATGACTAAGAACACAGGAGCGAGGTGTCCGCTGAGGAGTGGCCCCCCCCTGTGTGTGTGTGTGTGTGTGTGTGTGTAACTGTCTGTCATCAGTGGGATGATCACTCATCATCCTCTCTGTTTTAACCTCCCAAAACCTCCAGATAGACGTACTTAGCGGGCTGTGTTATTAAAACAAAGCTTTTGCTCGACGCTGTGTTTGCGCAAGTGCGTCACTGTGCAAATGTGTGTGTGTGTGTGTCTGTGTGTGTGCCTGTGTTCCTGCGTCACAAATCCCTGCCTTTTGTGTCTACTGTCTTTTGTGTGTTTATTTCTTTTTCTGAACATATGTGCTTAGATCTTTCTATTTTCTCTCTCTCTCTCTCTCTCCGTCATTGGCAGATTGTCGTTGTAGCTGTAGTGGTGTGATGTCTGGCTCGTAGTAGCGGTTAGCACAAGCAGTTAGCTAACTCACCCGTACGAAGCTGGCGGGGAACCACCCCTCCTCCTCGTCAATCTGGCCCCACCACCAGTCCTTGTTGGAGGCGTCCAGCACCTTGATGACGTCGCCCGCCTTAAACGCCAACTCCCGGTCCGCCATGGTCACATGGTCCCATACCGCCTCAGCACTGACGATTGACCCTCCGCTTATCAACTGAGAGAGAGAGACAAAGAGAGACAGACACAGAGAGAGGGACAGAGAGAGAAATAGAGAGGGAGACACAGCGAGAAAGACAGGAGAGGGAGAGGGAGAGAGAGAGAGAGAGACAGTGATACAACCGATAAACAATATAGTCACATTCAAATATTGCCTCTTGCAGGAAAGCTTTGGGAAACAATGTCACGTATTACTTACTGACCGTAAGACAATAATATGGATCACAATTATTCTAAAAACAGCCCCTATGAACCCCATTTCTGAAGGCATGCGAGGCAGGGGATATTGGTTATTAGTTATACATTGCCCACCCCTCTTGGCCTTGTTATTATGTGAATCCTTGCTCTTAAAACCCACACAAGAGTATTAATGAAATGCAAATACACGCCCTCAGAGCACCGGGACCCATTAGCAGTTCAGGATAAGAGAAACAACACAACACAACACAGCACAACAATAGCCATTCGTCTACAACATGACACAAAACAAAAAGCAAAATCATTAGCAGGAAGGAAGGAAGGAAACAACACAGGGTTATTGGCCCATTATGACATTAGAATAATTATATGTGTTAATGTAATACAAACGTCGAGGGGATAATCTGAACTCCCTCCATCTCGTGCCGTCACTAGTTTATTTAATTCCGCGACCACGCGGAAAACCCCCCGCGACTCACGCCAAACCTAGAGTTAGTATTGACTCTCCGGGTCTTCAATAAAATATGTTCCACTTTGCTGGACATCATAAAGAATACATTGGGGGGGGGGGGTGATGTGAATGTGTCCATGGCATGTAGAGACCATCTACCTATTGTAGATCTGTGATCTGTGTGTGTGCATGTGAGAAAGAGGCCAGCGGAGAGTGTGTGCGTGTGCATGTGTGCGTGCGTTTGTGCGGTAGCCACCAGGTGATCAGTATTCTGGAGCTTTGGGGGGAGGGCAGGGGGAGGTGAGAGGTGGGTCCTCGCGGGAGTGGAGGTGCAGATCGTTTCAGAGGGGGAGCCATGAGCCCATGGAATCTATCAAGTACCCTAAGCCTCACCCATCCATCACACTGATGGTGAGCTCTGCCACCCCGATACTGGCTCACAGCCATGTGTGTGTACACACACACAAACACACACACACACACACACACACACACATAAATGCAGATAAACATACATACACAGAAAAAAAGGACCGCATGTGCTCACAAACAGATATAAGTGTATGAACAAATGCATGCAGATATGCACACACACACGCACACACATACATACACACACGCACACACACACACACACACACGCAGGCACGCACGCACAGGCAGTTTTCGACCTTTGAACCGTTGCTACTTCTGTGGATGGCAAAGCGCCAAACAGTGTGATTGTTCCCCCCAAAACAAGCCCAGAGTTAACCAGGCGTCCACCGGCCCTCTGGGTCTGTGGGCTGAGTAGCCAGCAGCCAGTCCTAACCGAGCCTGACAGCCACTGCTCCGTCCCCAAAGTATAGACCACGCTTCACATGAGCCATCAACACGCATCCACTCTGAATGAGCCGGTTGCCACTGCAGATTCCACCAGCACGTCCTACATTGGAGGGCTACTCCATGATGTGTGCGTGTGTGTCTGGTGTGTGTATGTCTTTTCTAGAGCACAACAGGGTTATGCGTTTTTTTTTCTTCTGTCTTTTGGCTTTTAGACGCTATGAAGTTACTTTTTAAAGTTGATTTAAATCCAGGTTAGACTCTAATTCAGATCTTCCTCCGTGAAACGTAAACCCCCTGATGGGCAAACCCTCCTGAAACGCCTCTGAAGCGACTGCTATTGTGGTGTTGTGTTGCTGCTGCTGCTGCTGCTGCTGCTGCGAAGGCTCCATTATATCCGTGATGCTGACGTGGAACGTTCACGAGCTAGCTCCAGGGAGCTCGCTCGTGTTTGTATGTGCGTGCGCGAGTGTGTGTTTGTTTATTCGTGTGTGTTTTTGTGTTTTCTAAAGCGTGTGTGCGCTAATCCTTTCCCTATGAGGATCCTAGCTAGATCACAACCCCCCCCCCCCCCCCATCCCATCCCCCTCAGCCCCTCATCCACCAAACCTCTCCCCCCAGTAAAGGGCTGACACCCGTGGGTGCGTGAGACAGCCACAAGGAGGACACGACACAAAAATAGCCACCCAGAGTGTTAGCGGCGTTGTCGGAGCGTCAGTGTTCTACGTCAATGGAAGAAGGATTGAAAATGGGAGGGCCGCATACGCAGGTTTCTCTCCGTCACTAAATAAAGAGATGGACTAGATTAAGGTCCAAGGGAGGCTGGGGAGGGGGGGGGGGGTGCTACAGCAGGGATAACGCCATCTCCACATCTCGGGTCCGATCTGATCCGAACACGCAAGAAGTCAAGGAGGATTACCGGAAAGACATGTGTCGCGCTGCCATGGCAACTGCCCAGAGATACGGACCCGGCTCGGAAAAAAAAAATCTCCCGGGGTCAACTCATCCCCTCCGACTTAAAGGTTAACCTCGCCCGCTTTTCAACCTTATCTCTGTCCATCGGAATTAGGGACATATAGTGTGAAATACACCTGCGGTTGTTTGCTGATGCTGTGTGTGTGTGTGTGTGTGTGTGTGTGTGTGTGTGTGTGTGTGTGTGTGTGTGTGTGTGTGTGTGTGTGTGTGTGTGTGTGTGTGTGTGTGTGTGTGTGTGTGTGTGTGTGTGTGTGTGTGTCTCTCTCTCTCTGGGGCGCAGCTCAGCACAGATGCAAAATCTTTTTTGCATCTGGGGGAAGATTTGCGCCGGGGAAGATTTGCGCCACCCGCTGTCATCCGGCGGAGAAAGAGTAGCGGGGGAGATCTGGATGTCCGTGGAAGGATGGAGGAAAGGTAAACATTGCATATTGGCATATACTTCCCACATTGAAATGATGAGAACAGCACCTGGAGGAGAATGACTTCATTGTGTTGATTGTGTCAACCAACACCTTGACCCCCCCCCCCCTCCATCTTACTATTCTGCCCACCCGTCTTCCTCTTCCTCACTGCGAGGAGGAAGCTTGTTCTCCCCCCCCCTCCTTCCCCTATCCCTCATATACGCACCCGCCCCCCCCCCCTCTCCATCCCCCCCCAGCTTAACGAACCCATCTTCCCCAACACCACTCTCATTTCCAAAGCCCATTCACCTCCAAGCCTATTGTCTCCTGGCCCTATCAATCATTCCCAATACAGAAGGGGGGGGAGGGGAGAGAGAGAGAGAGAGAGAGAGAGAGAGAGAGAGAGAGAGAGAGAGAGAGAGAGAGAGAGAGAGAGAGAGAGAGAGAGAGAGAGAGAGAGAGAGAGAGAGAGAGAGAGAGAGAGAGAGACATGTTTCTTCCCGTTCTACTCACTCGGTCCCCCGTCCCCCATCCATCTAATGCCCTCAATGCTATCCGTTTCTGTATAAATGTAATCTCTCTACCTCCTTATATTGTTGCCATAAACCCAGAATGAATTACATAACCTGCTCATACCCAACTTGATCAAAGGAATTGCTGCTCAACGCAATTCTCACACACACACACACACACACACACACACACACACACACACACACACACACACACACACACACACACACACACACACACACACACACACACACACACACACACACACACACACACACACACACACACACACACAGTACAAAGACATAACCCTCTCCCAGAGACAGCCTGACTAACCTTCTACCACAAGACATCTTGTTCATTACCACCGCGTCTACCGGCTGGGGTGACCTAAGTCATCGCCATGGTTACACTGCAGTCGCAAAATCCAATATCACAGGGTTGAAACAGCTGTCTTCTGGGCCGCAAAGCCTCTATTTGGGTCAATGCAAATGAATGCAGAAAACTCCCCCTGCCCATGGACCATGTATTTACATCTTCCCCCCCCAACCCCCCCCTGCTCCGCTATATATAGACGGTGACGCTGTCCGGAGACGAAAGATGCGATCGGCGGATAAGGTTAGCGGTGACGAGGGAAGAAAAGGACGAAAAGCAGAATTTTTCCTGAAGCATAAATCATCTTTGCACCATAACACATCAGCATTCACTGCACTGGCAGCTCCCCTGCATTCCAGCATCCCCCTGCTCAAACACACACACGCGCCCGCCGTACAACACAGCACAGCCACACACACAGCCACACACACACACACACACACACACACACACACACACACACACACACACACACACACACACACACACACACACACACACACACACCTTACCATGTTTGTGGCATGGAAGTGCTCACAGAGTGTATGCATGGAGAAGCTCGGCTCATCAATTCATGATAAATCAATCCCCCGGCGAGTTGTTTTTTTTGGGGGTTACGGAGACGAGAGGGCAGTCCTTCCGGCGACGTGCTGTATTCCAGAGTGAGGCTTGCCTGCTCTCGCTTCTCACTCTGCAACGCACACGCCGAGAGTCTCGCGGTCCGTCCTCTCTCTCTCTCTCTCTCTCTCTCTCTCTCTCTCTCTCTCTCTCTCTCTCTCTCTCTCTGCCAACCCCGTTATGTAATACACTTATGCCCAGAGTCTGAGAGCCAATCAAAGATGCTCTGTCAGAGAAAAGCAAAAAATATATATACATGCACATCCTCATCGCATCACCACACACACACACACACACACACACACACACACCACACACACACACACACACACACACACACACACACACACACACACACACACACACACACACACACACACACCACACACACACACACACACACACACACACACACACACACACACACACACACACACACACACACACGCACACACTTCTGACTGCACAGATTTTGAACATCACTCTATTAGCAGCCCCCTGCCATGGGGGACACACCAGAGAGTCACCCAATTCAGCTTTAAATATAAACTACACATGTATAGCGCACACTCTCACACACACACACACACACACACACACACACACACACACACACACACACACACACACACACACACACACACACACACACACACACACACACACACACACACACACACACACACACACACACACACACACACACACACACACACACACACACACACACACACAGCAACCCTATCTCTCTTGCTCAACAGCACACACTAACTGATACGCATGTTGGCTGCCACATCAATCATGATGATGTTGACTGACCCCTGGGGGGGGTCTCTGCTGAGGTGAGGCAATGGTGGGTTGGGGAGGGGGGGGGGGGTTATCTGCTGCATCACAGCAATGGGAAACAGTGCTGGCTAGCACCACATGCCTGCGCACGTGAAGGAGGAACCTCCTGCACACATCCACACGCGCATCACTTGCGAGGGGGGGGGGGGCGACGACGACGACACACAGCACTTAGTGTAGAGTGTGTGAGAGGACAGGTATCTCTAAAACTCCCAGCCAGCCAAGAGACCACCACTCTACTCATAGGTGTGTGTGTGTGTGTGTGTGTGTGTGTGTGTGTGTGTGTGTGTGTGTGTGTGTGTGTGTGTGTGTGTGTGTGTGTGTGTGTGTGTGTGTGTGTGTGTGTGTGTGTGTGTGTGTGTGTGTGTGTGTGTGTGCGTGTGTGTGTGCGTGTCTAGATAGCCAAGGCTTTTAGCGTGTCTATTTTCCGACATTCATGCAACATTCAGCACATCTGCTTTCACGTCCGTTTTTTTATTTATTATTACATAATTCCATTTGGGGGGGGGGGAAAGGAACCTGTTCTTCCTTTCTCCTACTTGACACGTATTTTCACTTGGATGGGGGTGGGGGGGGGGGGGTCTATCTCTTTAACAAATAATGGAGGTAAATTGTGTGTTAAGGGGTGTTTGGTGTGATAATGTGGTGAATTCTTAAATATGTCTAATGGGGGAGGAGGAGGAGGAGGAGGAGGAGGGGGGTGCATTCTGCACTGATGTAATGAGAGCTGAGTGGAGCTCGTATCTAAAATGGGGGAAACCTGAAGTGATGACTGCCGTCCTGTATTGGGCCTAGCTTGGCCTGCTATTGGCTACTGTTCCCTTCACGGATGATGGTGCTTCTACACAGACACAGAGCCGGGCACGGGCCGAACGAAGACAGCCACGGTAGCGACTACAGAAAACGTTTGCATTATCTACACGGGGGGTGTCGATATATACACTGTATAAATAAATATATATATATATGTGTATATATATATACACATATATATATATATATGTAGGCCGGAGCTCTCGTATGTTTTGGGCTCGCTAGCGTTCCACTTGTGCATCATAAAGAAGTAAGTCCTGACGCAGCAGGAATGTCGGGTTTCAAATCAAATCACCTGCGATAACGATATATATATATATATCGTATATTTAAGAGTCAAAGACAGCCCACGATGCACATCTAAATAACACAATCCAACATAGAGGACAGAGCAGGGGAGGCGATCGACGTGGCGGCCAATCGGGGGGTGGTGGTGGTGGTGGTGGTGTGGGGGTACATATTTATGACAGGGGAAGAAATTAATAATTCCCCGTCCACCACAATAAGAAGTCAACATCTATACATCTGACCCGCACAACAACCAATACGACCACCAGCTGTCACACGCACACACACACGCACACACACGCTTAGAGGGGAGGGGGGGGACAAGAAGACAAGACGAACCGGGGGACATCATCATTCGGGGATGGGGGGGGGGGGGGTTGGAAGAGAGAGATAGAAAGACAATATGTTGTACCAACGTCATTCATTTCAACGTGTAGCCTGCACGACGATGAAGCGCCGGCCGCCTGCTGCTGCTGCTGCTGTTGCTGCTGCTGCTTGCCTTTCCTCCACCGCGAACCCGCGGTGCACGGCCCACCGCCGCCGCCGCCGCCGCCGCCGGGCCCAGCGCGCGGCTCCATTAACGAGTACCGAGGATGAACATAAGCAGCACGTTCACGAGCACCAGAATCGCGATCACCATGAACACCACGAACGACTGGACGTCCAGGGCCATAGTGGTGGTTGTTGGTGATGATGCTGCGGTTAGCGGGTAGCGGGCGGCGGTGGCAGTCGATGTGCGTTGAGAGATGCGGTATAACGACAGAGAGAGAGAGAGAGCGAGAGAGAGAGAGAGAGAGAGCGAGAGAGAGCGAGAGAGAGAGAGAGAGAGCGAGAGAGAGAGAGAGAGAGAGAGAGCGAGAGAGAGAGGGATGCTCGTCTTTACTGACGGGCGGGATTCGCCTGCTCTCCTCCTCCTCCTCCTCGACACGTTACAACACCGGCCCAGATATCCACCCTTACAGTAAAAAGGCAAAGAAATAGCCTACAACAAACACCCCCCCCAAAAAAAGAATCGAAGAAGAAGACGGGAAAAAACGCGCCTCTACCGCCTCTTCACACACACTACGCGCTTTACAGGATAAAGGCACGGGAACAGAACAGCATCATCATCATCATCATCATCATCCTCATCCTCACCATCATCATCATCATCAGTCTGCACCGCGATTTCTCCCCGCTAGTCAACACCCCGTCGGTGTTTGCCTCTTCCCCTACACCGACTATCACCGGCCAATAGATTGTGAAGGCACAGAGAGGGAAAGAGAGAGAGAGGGGGAGAGGGAGCGAGGGGGGGGGGGGGCAGAGAGAGGGAGGCTGTGCGCAAGCTGCTCTCTGCTGCTCAGCCTGCCTACCGGTGAGTAGGGGACCGGGGCCAGAGCGGCTGGGAGGCTGCTGAGAGGCGGGCCCGCATGAATACTGATCAGCGCCCATCCACTCGGCTAAACTCCCGGCCTCAGCCATTAAGAAAGTCGGGGAGGGAGGGAGGGAGGGGGAGGGGGAGGGGCAGAGCGCCACCTGAACCCTCTCCTGACTGCCATGTGGACCACAGAGAGAGGCCAGAGAGAGGCCATCCCATCGTCCTATAGGTATCGACCGGACACTAATAACAATCCGCGCAATAAGCTAGAGCCAATCAGCAGCATCACGCTGACGTTTTGGGAGCATGCGGCAACATAAAAGAAATACACACACATGTGCATCACCCGTACTTCACCAGGCCTATAACAGTATATAGGCATATATAGCCTAGAATAATACATGTATAGGCTATCATAATACAGGCTACATTAATATTAATAATAATAATAATATACTTTAATCTAATTAGGAATTATCTTAACAGGCCTGTGTGTGTATATATATATATATATATATATATATATATATATATATATACATACATGTGTGTGTGCTGTATATATATATCATTTTCTTATTATTAGCCTTCAGTGACTCAAGCATCCATCTGTAGGCATGTCATCGGCCTGCCCACATCTCATGAGCGAATCACGTGAAGACGGTCATAAATTAAAAAAAACAAAAAAACAATCTCAGTCACAGCGCGACACACCTCGACCTTGCCAGCTCATGGTCGTTCACAGTGGAACCACGTCAGAGCCTGAAGTAAATACAGCGAACCAGGAACGCATTCTTCATCGCTATTTTTAAGCCCATAAATAATTGTTCAGGGCACTTTGGGCACCAACACACTGATAAAAGCCATCACTCCCGAACGCCCCGGCTTTCAGTGCCTGGAACGGTGAGCAGGAAGAGGCATCACAGCGAAGATATGACAACCCTCCTCAAATACACTTTTCTTCACCCTGTGTGTGTGTGTGTGTGTGTGTGTGTGTGTGTGTGTGTATGTGTGTGTGCGTGTGTGTGTGTGGTGTCTGCCTGTGTGTGTGTGTGTGGTGTCTGCCTGTGTGTGTGTGTGTGTGTGTGTGTGTGTGTGTGTGTGTGTGTGTGTGTGTGTAGAAAAGTGTGTGTGTATGCGCATGTGCCACGTGGGTGTGTGTGTCTGGGTGTGTATGTGCCACGTGTTTGTGAGTGTGTGAGTGTGTGTGTGTGTGTGTGTGTGCAGATGTGTGAGAGTGGAGTTGCGTTACATAAGCCTGCTCTGTCTCTGTGGGCTTTCACTCCGCTCTCTCTGACATTTAGACAACAAAGGTCACATCTGAAAGTCTAAATATATACGCGGACACCAATGCTAATACACTGTGAGGGACCCGAGTGACGGAAGAACAGGGACGCATGCAGGCGGTTTGAACAAAAGGTGGTTATATTTTACCCAAATTATATAAAAACAGGTACTGGGAAAGAAATACCAAAAACATAAACGGGGAAAGAAACACCAAAAAGATAAACAGGGGTCACAATAATATAACGGTGGGTGAATAAGGCTGAACGTACCAAAACATACCAGCAGACAGACAACCCGGGAACTCAAACTCAAAACCTAACCTCCCACGATGGAGACAGGGGGAGACTATGTGGATTAAGCTAAATGACACACAAGGGGAGGAACACAAATAATAATCTAACACATTTATAGTTGACATAAGTTATAATTACCTCCACCTTCGAAGACGGGCGGTTATGTTTTAGCCTCTGTTTGTCTGTATGTATGTCTGTCTGTCTGTTTGCAAGACAACTCAAAAAGTTACGTCATTGGACAAAACTCGGTGGTTAGATTACTTATGGGCCAAGGAAGAGTGGTTTTTTTTTTGACTTTGAAGGATTCTTTAGCATTGGGAGATCACATATTTGTATCCACACAGGCAGTGTGCCTACTGAACTGCTAGGAGTGCTGCCACTATAATAGCATTGTCATTAACATTACACTTTTATACTTGCTGGACTCAGTTCATGCCATCTATCAGTCACTTTGCTGTCCTTTTGTTGTTCATTTTTATTGTATATATCATTTTCATGGTATTGTTTTTGGAGATTTATACTGCGGGAGTGAATAGGGAGTAAGCGTTCCAATGTACTTGTTACAAATGGCAAATACATATCTTATATCTTATATTGTGTAATGTTTCACAAAGTTACCAACATATTTCCATGAAACTAAGTGAGGTTTTAGGTGGAACGCCAATTACGATTTAAGAACATTTAGGGGGAAATATCGGGATAGGAAACCGGATTCAGGATTCGGATCCGGATCTGCGGGAAAACAATAGGGGTAAATAATGAATCACGTGGACCAGATGAAATGGTCCATGTGATTGTGTCCAAGATGGCCAAGAAGAGGAGGCTGCTTCAGTGGGATTGATTTAGCCTCAGAAATAGGGCAAAGGGGACCTTTTATTTTGTGTGGCAGAGGTATGGGCTCTAGTTAGATTTATTTATTTATTTTACTATATGTATGTCTCATATTAATTTTAACTATTTTATAAATTATAAATATAATAAAGATATGCCCATACATTTAGTCTCTCCATTCATCCCCTATGAGAAAACTAAACAGGCTCTACCAATCAGTCCCACTAAATCAGCCACACCTGTCTACACACCCAGCAGCTGTGGGTGGGGCTCTGGTCCTCTGGCCGTCGGCAGCAGGCCTTCCCACAGTAGAGGTAAACTCCAATAAAGATTAAAAGGATGCTATATGAAACCAAAGCTATGTGTTATCATTATATGAACTTGATTGTGTGTATGCATTAAATAAGTTCAAGGTTGTAAAACCACCACCACCACCACTACTAGAGCGCAAATGGGATGGGGCAGCGATTGGTATAAACATGAAAGAGTTTAGAACCAATAATATTACCTCTATAACGTTTCATTAAAAAACAACAACAACTTGTGTGGCGGTACGCTACGCATTAGCCGAGGCAGTGTCACTGTGAAGATACCAGCAAGCAGAGACACACACACACACACACACACACACACACACACACACACACACACACACACACACACACAACACACACACACACACACACACACACACACACACACACACACACACACACACAGTGAACCGCATTGGTCATGGCCTGGCGGTGAGTGGGACCGTCTAGCGTGACGGTGAGCCCTACCCGCCCCTTCGCCAGAGCGCTCCGTCACGCTCAGCTGATGGATATCACGCCTTCTGATATCTGGCGCTGGCTCACGGTACAGCAGTTAGCTGCGGCTAGCGGCCCCGGTAGGTGAGAAGCCTTTTTTTTTTAACTCAGCTTGAACACCGTTACCAGGATGCAAGCACTCTCCAACCATGAACGCAAGATATTTTACAATAAAGTTTTATTTCTCCAGTAAATTTGTACTACTTTTTTTTTAGTTTGTTTTACTATTGCTAGTAAATGGTATTCTAGTCATTTATCCGAAGCGACTTTCAGATGCAGTTTGGAGGTAGGAGAGGTATGGGTTAGGCATCTTGCTCAGGCCTACAGGTAAAGAGTACCATTCCACTGGGTGTCGAACTTTAACAGTTGAATTTAGTCGTAAGGGACAAGTTAAATTAAGTCAATAGGAATCAGTATAGTTGTTACAACATAACAACTAAGCTATTGACTAAATAGTTTCGAGTCATTCAAAAAAAAAAAAAAACTGGGATATTGAGCTATGGGTAATTATTTCTGTCTACGAACTGGTTACAAACTGTGTGCACATACTTTGTGGTGAAGAACGACCAGAAATATGACAGGTTAAGCCTCTTCCCCCCCCCGCCCCACAGAAGGTTCCCTTCTCCACCCCGGAATATTCTACATATTTGAGTCTGGGTAAAATGAGCACATTAGAGCCCAGCGGCAAGCTAATGGGAGCGAGAGCACCGCCGCACCCATTTCCCCTCCAGTTAACCGAAAACTCTCCCCGCTCCCCTCCCGTCTCCATGACAACCACGCCGCTCCGTTTCCTGCCCCTGTTTCCTCTCCTGTGGCCCCTCTCGGTCGCAGAAAGCACCTAAAAATAAACGTTTTCGACTTTGTCAACGGGTTCCCCCTCCCTGAACTTGCCTCCTGTCGCCATTGTTCAGGCGTCAGCTGTTGGTTAGATTAACCGAAATTGTCAGTAGGTCACAACATAGAGAGAGAGGTTGTGTGTGTATCTCCCCCCCCCCCACCCCCCCCACCCCCCCACCATACTAGAGACGCAGCCATGGGACCTGTTGAAACTAAAGATGATGACCTAATCATCTCCCACCTTAGCCAGTGGAATGTAGATCTTCTCCTATCCATCCCTCTTTGTGTTTTAACATGTAAACAAACTAATGCATTTTTTACAATTGAATATGTTAAATTGAATTCAATTGTCTATGTCTTGGTATAAAATGCTTTATTAATGCTTAAGGCAAAATTGAAATGCTAAAAAATGTAATGTGTAATCCTACCCCATGTATCTTATTCCCCTATGGGTAGATGCAGATTGATAATGACAAGCTTGCCCCATGGCACTGGTGTCTAATATTATAGAGAAGATAATAATAATAATAATAATATGTTCTTACAAGATTGGTGCTCCACTCCAAGATGCCACTCCAGCACACAGTGAAAACCACCATAATGTAATTCGATCACTCTGAATAAGAAGCTCTCTGTTCTTGTGAAGAAGGCTCTTCCACTCCTCAGTTGAGATGATTGAGATCCTGTGTGAACCCCCTTTGACATAAAGATGTACACATCTCTGTCACACTTTCTACTGTAAAATGGTACAGTGGCTACGTTTTAAGAATATATATATATATATATATAATTACTTCCCGGGAGGCAGTGCTGAGAGTTCAGCAGTTTTAACAAACTATAAATAAACATTACAGAGGAGGGGAAAAAATAAATAAGAAGGCAATTACTAACTGACAAGGTTGAGCTGAGGGGGTCGGTGGATTGGATAGGCTGGTTACTTAAGCAAGCCACGCCTGTGTTATCACCGACCCCCGGGGGGCGGGGGGGCACACACACACACACACACACACACACACACACACACACACACACACACACACACACACACACACACACACACACACACACACACACACACACACACACACACACACACACACACACACACACACACACACACACACACACACACACACACACACACACACACTTTGGGCAGCCTCACCTGGCCTGTGTAAGACTGAATACTCTTTGGCTGGTGAGGCTGCACACCTGTGGGTCATTGTTAATAAAGACCCACAGGTAAACCAGCCACCAACCACACAAACTTGAGAAAAGAGCTCTAGCTGATACCAACTGCTCTGTTCACCATGATTCAAAACTCTGCAATAAACCATCCTTATCTTTGGGAGGAGCCCTCAAGCAGCGTTGTTTCCCAATTTTAATGGGTTGTGGCAGCGTCTACTGCTACACTGGCGCCTGAACAGGGACCTCCCCGACCAGGACAAGGCATAGCCACCTCCCAACACCAACCCTTTCCTTGCCGGCAGCAACGTCCACTGGTGGGGCCCAGCAGAGGACCAGGGTGGTAGCCCAGCCCAGCCTGCAACAGTCAAGGTCCTGCAGCAACTCCACCAGCCAGCACAGCAGCCCAAGGCCCCATGCTCCAGGTAGAAGGTGGGGGGGGGGGCGGGCCCTTGAAGGAGCTACAACCGCGGCCTAGCTGTCTAGTCTCCCAGCCCATCCAGACAATCCAGCAACAGCCAGTCTAGAGGAAACCACCGCCAGTCAAGACAGCAGCCCAGGCCTCCGGTCTCCAAGAATATGTAGGGGGAGGGTTGGTTGGCAGGTCACCCTTGGGATGGGGGTTGGCTGGGAATTTTCTCCAGCCTCAATTTGGCATTGGGGGTATGTGTGTAGTTGGTGGCTGGTTTAAGCAGCTGCACACCTGAGGGTCCTTGTTAATAAAAGGCCCACAGGTATAACAAGCCACCACACACACACACACACACACACACACTCTCTCAAAAACAACAACTATTCTGTTCCCATGCATGTCAACCCCCCACGGCCGCATCAAGTGTACTGCTGAGTTGCAGACGCATGAGTTCTGCGTTGGTGGCTTCTGCTCCCAGCACCTGCCCACCACCTGTCTCACCGTGCCCCCTCGCTTCTTCATTGCCCCGTGGCAGGCCCAGGAGCTGATCTGGTGGCTCAGATCAACAACCTTCTAGTGGCCAAACCCTCTTCGAAAGCAGTCATTTGTCAGGAAGAAGCAGAGGATCCTGCATGCATTCCTATCTTCTGGATCAACAAGCATGATGAACTCTAAGTAGGGCTTGGGATACAGCTGTGCGACATCAGTGGACAGAGACGACCTGTAGTACATTGACGAGTCAGCCGCAGACCCTATCCTGAACATTTGGCTCCTACCCTTTGACCACCTAGCAAGAAGATCTCGCTGCTCAAGTACTTCTGTTACAACATGAGCAAGAACCTGGTGGAAGGCCTGCATCCTATCAATGATCACCTGCAGTATATCTACCCCAGGTCTTCAGCCATTAAGGGCCAGATTGTTGATTCACCAACTCAGTGACCACGCCAGCTCCTCGTGTCTCCAGTTCCTAGCCCCTAGCTTCTAGACTAGCTCCCTGGGTCTCTAGCACCTAGCTTCGAGGCTAGCTCCCAGTGTCTCTAGCTCCTAGCTTCCAGGCTAGCTCCCAGTGTCTCTAGCTCCTAGCTTCCAGGCTAGCTGCTAGGTAGCAGCAAGGTGATCCTGCTGGATGAGTTTGACCGCACCATGGAGCTGGGGAACCACTTCCTCCTCGCCAAAGTAATAGTGAAGGCACTGCTTTCAGGCTTTGTATGATGTAATATTATTTTCAGGTTGAATGTTGTATAGATGGCTTTGTAAAGATTATTGAATTCAGTAACAACAAAAATACCAACCACTTTTTTGTGGGCGTGGCCATCAATCACGCCCCCGGCTCCAGCCTGCACACCTGCATCCTATCAATGATCACCTGCAGTATATCAGCCCCGGTTCTCCAACCTGAATGGCTGGGATAGATTGTTGATTCACCTACTCCGTGTCTACGCCAGCTCCTCATGTCTCCGGTTCCTAGCTCCCAGGCTAACTCCACTCCGTGCTCTGAGATAACGCCAGATCCCTGTGTCTCCGAGAAATAGCTGACTAGCTCCTCGTGTCTCGACTCGTGTCTAACTTCCAGGCCAACTCCTCGTGTCTCTAGCCCCTAGCTTCCAGGCTAGCTCCCCGTGTCTCTAGATCCTAGCTTCCAGGCTAGCTCCCTCTCGTTTCTAGCTCCTAGCCTTCAGGCTAGCTTCTAGTGTCTCAATTTCCTAGCTCCCAGGCTAGCTCCACTCCATGCTCAGAGATTATGCCAGATCCCCGTGTCTCAGAGTAATAGCTGGCTAGCTCCCCCTGTCTCTAACTCTTAACTTCCAGGCCAACTCCTTGTGTCTCTAGCTCCTAGCTTCGAGGCTAGCTCCCTTGTCTCTAGTTCTTAGCTTCCAGGCTAACTCCTCGTGCCTCTAGCTCCTAGCTTCAAGGCTAGCTCCCGTTTCTCTTGCTCCTAGCTTCCAGGCTAGCCTCAGAGCCCAGAGATTCCGGGCTGGCTCCACATCTGCATGGTTAGCTACACCAACTTAAATCGGTGGCTTCACCAGCTCCTTGTGGTTCCGAGCCCATAGTTTCCATGCTGGCTCCACATCTGCTCCGTGGCTACACCAACTCAACCTGGCTACACCAGCTCCTCGTGGTTCCGAGCGCATAGTTGCAATAAACTCCCATTGTCAACTCTATTTTCTCTCTTGTCTGCATCGTGCGCTTGGGTCCTATACATTATCTGTATTGTGACAGAGTGAAAGTTTTCCCATCGTTTCTCTTTTGGTAGATGAGTGAAGTCCCTGTTATCAACAGAGATATACGCCGCCTGCTGACACCTTCAAGTAAATGTGGAACAGCTGTCTTACACACACACACACACACACACACACACACACACACACACACACACACACACACACACACACACACACACACACACACACACACACCTATGCAGGTGTTTTCACACAGCTGGTACCTGGGAAAGGTAAAGGAAAGAGGGTGAAGCCAAGGTCAGGTAGAAGGAGGGAGGGGGAGAGGAGAGAGAGAGACAGAGAGGAAAGGAGGCGAAGACAATGACGGAGGGAGGGGATGACGTGCGCTGAGGTCACAGAAAGAGGAAACGGTGGCGGGGTGAGGGGTTATGTAAACACGGGAGGAAGGGCTCTCTTAAGATGCGGCCCGTGTAGTGTCGAGACGGGCGTCGAGGTAACGCTGTGACACACACACACACACACACACACACAAGGCGGTAGCTACAAGCTACTACCGGCTACCAGCTACTACCAGCTACCATCACCTCAGCAGAGGACAGGAGGCCCTGCAGGACACTTTTTAACTAGCCTCCATCTTTGTCTTAGGCTACGTGGAATAGAAAGGGCAACGGTGGTCATTATGCCACGGCGCACCGGGAGCTCATTAGATGGACTCTGGCTCCCATCTTGGCGTACAAGGAAAAAAGCTAATATTAAGTGTACCAATAAAAATGTAGTGATCTAAAAATATTTTTGACATTCGGTTAGCGGCAAAGGATTATTTGAAATGAGTGATCACGTTTTATTGGAGTTTAAAAGGTCGGTTGATTTTTTTGTTTACTACATGAGAAAGAAAGCAAAAGGATTTCAAAGGATTAAGTGGTTTAGACTTGAACAATGCACTGCATTAGCAAATTTCCCCCCGGGAATGAACAACGTACCGTATCTCATTTTATATTGTACTGTCTAACTGGTTTTGCAGAATCCAATGACAATCTCCTATCTATTCAAGTAATGGCTGCCAGAAGGCTCCAGCTCAGCCCTTTACCCCTACAAACTGTGTACGACACGGTCACTTGAACCTGACACCAGTGGGTGAAATCACCCCGGCACCTTGTCTCACGAACCCATCAAAGGCGATCACACTTGATTCAGGATTACAAAGCCTACCGTGCTCTTCAGACCATTAAAATAACCTTGTGTAAAAAATGATATCGGCCCACCGGTCAAAATGTATATCGGCCCTGTGGTCGAGTAAGAAACAAAGTAGTCACTACAATAAGTTGTAAATCGCTTTGGATGAAACTGTTTACCATGCGATAACATTAAGAGTTAGCACCCGTACGGTAAATACAATTCAAATCACAGTGGCCTACAGATTCACACATGCCTGTGCATGCACATATGTGCTGGGAGCGCTTCGGAAGAATAAACAGTGAGTCATGGAATTAGCATAGCCTGCATGTGCCTCCAGTCCCTGTGAGCTGTAGCCGCCATCAAGAGGAGAAAGACGTGGAAACAAGCTTCTTGTAGGAAAAACCCTCTCACGAGTTACATAAGGGCCTAAATCACTCTGTCCCTCCTTCTGTAACTATTCCCTGCACATACTGTATGCACAACACACACACACACAGACACACACACCTGACAGTGTGTGTGACACCTATTCTTTGGAGAGAAAAAAACAGAAAGGAGCCCGGAGAGAACCACACACGCCCACCTGCTCGGGCAGTGTGCTGTAATGGCATTAGCTTGTGGCTACGGCAAGGCACTGTACATACAAGCTGCTAGCTTGGCAGCCCGACCGGTATTGAATGAACGGGCGATGGCGCGGCCTCTGTAGAGTGTGGAGTGTAACATGTACGTGCGTGCGGCTATTTCCAGAAAGACAGATTCACAGCCTCGCTCTGACAGCCTTCCAAAATAAGGGGTGGTGGTGAAAGCAGGATTCACACACATTCACACAATCTGTTTGACGGAGATATCACAAACACCATGTTTCTTATTTCTAGGAAAATAATGAAATAGTCAATGCTGTGACTCACACCGTGGCTGGCAGGATGAATCCTGACTAGCGGAGGGTAATATGAAATGGGAGAGTCTCTATATATGAGAGAAAAGGCCCGAGAGACAGAAGAAGAAAGGTGTTTTTGCTTTTGAAGACAACATATAAGCTCTGTGCATAATATGATTCAATGAATTAAGATATGGTGGTGTATGTGTGCGTGTGTGTGTGTGTCTGTTTATGTATGTGTGGATTTGTGCATGTGTCTGTGCATGTTATGTTTATGTATGTGTGCGTGTGTCTGTGCGTGCATGCATTTTTTTGTGTGTGTGTGCATGGATGTTCTGTATGTGTGCGTGCATGTGTCTGTGCCTGCGTGTGTCTGTGCATGTATGTCTATGTATGTGTGTATGCATGCGTGTGTGATGTGTAAGTGAGTGAGTATGGGATGGTGGCCTCGTCCTAAACCCTGAGCCCATCGACCGCATGCTGACTCGACCGCCTATAATGAATGATGTTGCGTCATGTGATCAGGGGGGGGCGGGCCGCTCTCACAATGTGAATAACCCTCCTCTACCCCCCCCCCCCCCCCTAGCCTAGCAGACCACGTTTTAACACCGACCTACTGCAACTAAACCTTTAGCCGGAGCGTCAGAGACGTACAGGAAGGAAGCACAGACGGCATCGGGAGAGAGAGAGAGAGAGAGAGAGAGAGAGAGAGAGAGAGAGAGAGAGAGAGAGAGAGAGAGAGAGAGAGGAGAGAGAGAGAGAGAGAGAGAGAGAGAGAGAGAGAGAGAGAGAGAGAGAGAGAGAGAGAGAGAGAGAGAGGGAGAGGGAGAGGGAGAGAGAGAGCGAGAGCGAGAGCGAGAGAGAGAACGGTGGTGCTAGTTAATC
>CM051001.1:19824595-19832095 GCA_027704905.1 Muraenolepis orangiensis
TGATACAAAATACTGTATAAATAAAGATACAGTATATATATATATATATATACACACACTGTATCTTTATTTATATATATATACACACACTGTATCTTTATTTATATATATATATATATATACACACACTGTATCTTTATTTATATATATATATATATATACACACACTGTATCTTTATTTATATATATATACACACACTGTATCTTTATTTATATATATATATATATATATATACACACACTGTATCTTTATTTATATATATACACACACTGTATCTTTATTTATATATATATATATATATATATATACACACACTGTATCTTTATTTATATATATATATATATATATATAAAAATCAATAAATGTAAACCTAATGAAGGTGTACCTGCTCGGTGGCGGAGCAGGGCCAGGGTTCTCAGAGTGCTGGGAGCCAGAGGAAGGGAGCGGCATCGCTGCAGAGAGACCCTGAGTGGAGGCTCCAGCGGGGACACCCCTGGGGGCCGCGAGAGGGCCTGGAGGGGACTGGAGTGATTAGGACATGGAAAGCCCCCCCCCACCCAACCATAACCACAAGTAGCCCTGCTTACATGTGTGTGTCTCTCTCACACACACACACACACACACACACACACACACACACACACACACACACACACACACACACACACACACACACACACACACACACACACACACACACACACACACACCAAAAGGTGTTTCTTTTTTTTATTTCTTTTTTACTTTACTACTCTCCCACTTTATTTTTTCTTGCAGTGAATTAAAGCACTTCACCTCCAGCGGGTCTATCGGGGTGGTGCGGTGGATGGCGGTGTGCAGCGTAGCTGGCACTGAACCATGGGAGACTATACATCATTTAGACCAGGTGCGCCCTCTCAGGTTAAGGAGAAGTGACTTTGAGTTAGGAGCAGGAGAGCTATAGCGCTTATGGGGGCGATGAGGCGGTAAATTGGCTAGATAGAAAAAAAAAATATATATATATATATATATATATATATATATAAGAAGCCATGATTAAAGTGAGGAATGGATACAGTTAGAGATGGGAAAAAAATGGAAAGAGCGAAGGGCCGACGGACAGTAAGTAAGTGAGAGAGAGAGAGAGAGAGAGAGAGAGAGAGAGAGCGAGAGAGAGAGAGAGAGAGAGAGAGAGAGAGAGAGAGAGAGAGAGAGAGAGAGAGAGTGAGAGAGAGAGAGAGAGAGTAGAGAGAATAGCAGGGAGGAGAAAGAGGTAGAAGGGCAGCGCCCAGAGGCCTCTTCTAAGTGGGCCGCTGGGCATGCGTGCATTGTTGTATGCGGTGGCGAGTGTTTAAATGCTGGGTTAGCGCTGGGCTTCCCTTCAGCGTCTGCAGTGTGTGTGTTTGATTCATTATGGGTTTGTGAAGGCTATATTTATCACCGAGTTGGCGGAGTCCGCCGGTCAGAGCCTTCCTGCTCTCACGCACTTACTCCTTCTCTACCTCCAGCATGAAGAAAAGTCTTACGTTCACTTCGGTTTTTCCCTGGCTTGTACCGTTTTGAAGGTTGCGATAGTTTGCTCTCTGGTTTAAAATGCGTATATTATTTGCCTTGATTAAATGTGTTTTGAATGTGTGCATTCACATCAGTTTGTGTTCGATGGGCTTACTCTGCGGTGCAGTTCCGTGGCCTGCGTCTCCATAGCCACGCCGGGTTCTGTGACCGAGTGCGGTCTGGCACGGCCGGCCATCCGCGCCCTCGGGCTGCCGGCGGGGAAGGCGTGCTCGGCGCGCTCGGCGTGCACGGCGGGCGGTGCCCTGCGTTTGCGGCGGCAGAGCGAGCCCGCCTCGGCGTGGCAGGGGTACGGATCCCTCTCCATTGGTCTCCACGGGTCCAGCAGGGCCGAGGCGGGGCGCGGACGAGGGCGGATGTGGGGGGAGGTCATGGGTCGCGCTCGGTGCGCCTTCCCAAGGCTGTGGGGAACCGGGCCGGACCGATCCACGTCGCCGCCGCCCGATTGGCCGACGGCTATCTGCTCGCACAGCTGTGATAGGTAGAGATACTTGGTGCCCCTTTCTCAGATTCGGGGTAACAACTAGAAGCATGTGGCCCGGTGCTTTTTTTTTTAAAGTGTTTAACCAGACATGAACGTGGCGTTGTGTGCTTACTAAGCATTCGTCTCAATCTCACACACACACACACACCCTTGCAGGCCACTCCTTTAAAACGGCCAGATTATGAACAACACCATTATAGGAGACAGGTGGGTTTGTACTGTAAACAATCCAGAGATCAGGGAGGAGAATCGACATGTTTGTCATTGTCTCTCTCACATGACTCTACACTTCCCTCTCGCTCCCTCTGAACATGTTTTCCCACAGTCTTCCTTTGTCCCCCTCTGCCATGCCAGGACACAGAGCGTTGAGAGATGTCATATCGGATCTTGTTATTGGGAGAGTTAGTCAGGGCTAACGTGCCCTGACTTGCTGGTGTGAGACTGGAGGGCTGGGGGAGGGAGGGGAGGGAGGGGAGGGCGGGGAGGGAGGGGAGGGCGGGGGGGTGACTAATGCCTCAGCCAGAGTGTGAGAAGTGTGTTTAGAGTGTGTTTGGGTGGGGGCATAGGAAGCCATTGCAGCTTCGGGGGTAACCAACCACCACACACACACACACACACATATCTACGGGAGACGGGGTTCCCTGCTATGCTATGAGAAATAGCGAAGGAGGACACAATGTTGTTCAGTAGTGCTCCCTTTGACTTGCCTCTCCTCTCCAACAGATGGAGCAAATGGACAACTGTACCGTACTCTCTGTGTGTGTGTGTGTGTGTGTGTGTGTGTGTGTGTGTGTGTGTGTGTGTGTGTGTGTTTCCTTTAGGCTTGTACTTAATGAACTGGGAATTAAAGGGAATGGCTGAGGTTAAAACTGTGGATGGAGCGCAGATGATGGGTCATGTGGTCATGAGAGGTTGTTACATGATGCGTAGCATTGATGATGATGATGATGATGATGTAAATGACAGCATTAGCACGGTATCGAGTTAGGCCATGAACCCCACGCTGAAACATAATCTATTTATGGTTAATATACATGAATGACACTTATATATACATTTATACTTATATATATTATATATACATATATACAAAAAGTTTATACTTACACTTTTATACACACTAGACTGTTATATATATATATCAAATCTGAGTATGATTCAAGAGAGTAACCGATAATATTGTACTGTGTCATAGAGCAGAACACAAAAGATTTACCACATATTCTGATATCAAGGCATACCTTAAATATTTCCTCTGTGGAGTCTGACGGCGGCACACTATTGGTTATGCTCTCCTTGTCTCCCGCCTGTGATTGGCTAGTTAATTCCCGAGTCTGGCGTGAGTCAGGTGGAGCCTGGGTGGAATCTCGTTCATTTCCTGAACAGTGTGCCTCTTCCTTTTCCTCTGGACGAAGCTGGCCCGAAGGAGCCATTCCAGTAACGTAGGCAGACACATTCTCCGTGTCTTGCTTTGGGCCGGGCCGGGCTATGTGGTTCTCTATTGTTGCCAGGGCCCTCTGAACAGTCTGCCTGTGTGTCGGTTTCTCTGTGCCCTCTGAACTCCCACGGTGAATTCCATTGACAGCGGGCGACTCCGGGCAGGTTCTGAAGGCCCTCAGGACCACAGTAGGGGAACGTCCCCTGTCCCCAGTAGGGGCTTTGGGGTGCCTCTCCAGGGTGCTGGACTGGGATGGTCTGGGGGTAGTGGGGGAGGACTGGGGTTCCGAGTGTCCTTGACTGTGAAGGGCAAAGGACCCGCTGTGAATAGTTTCAATGGAGCGCTGTGGAGCCTGAGGCGAGGCCAGAGGGGTCTTGTCTTCCTCTGGCGGGGAGAAGGAGCGAGACGGCGTCGACCGCCACTTCCTCGCGCTCTCGGCGAAGCCATTGAAGAACTTCAAAAACCCACCAAAATGACCCTTGTTGTCCGAGTGTTTTGGGGCAGCTGGTTGGAAATCTCGGACGGATTCAAAGTCTACCGAGCCGTAGTCCGAGTCCATGGTCTTGTCCAGTGTGGGAAGTTCAGAGTCGAAGCTCCTCTCGGAGTACACGGGATTGGCCTTGCTGAGGAGGGAGATTCTCCTCAAGTAACTCCACACATCCGGGCCCCTGGATCTCCTCACTCCCCCCGGGTGGGCCTTGGGGCTGCCGCGGATGGTCGGCTCCTCGCAGCCGGCGGCGGCGGCGGCGTTGTTACAGTTGGTCGAGTTGCTCACGGTTCTTTTAGCGTAGCAAGCCCTCTCCGGTGGCTTACAGCCATTCTGGGTCACGGCTTCTCCTGCCGAAGCGGGGAAGTGGTTCTCGGAGGGGGCCGGCAGGACGAGGTCTTCGAAGGAACATTCGTATTCCGTCGTGTAGCCGGCGTAGGAGTGCCTCTTGGCGCGGTGCTTCAGCGTTCCCCTGCCGGGCTGCCCGGGAGATCCGAACTCGTGGCAGAAGGAGTCCTCGTCCACCAAGGAGCTGCCGAACTTGGCGCTGGACAACTTCCCTGTTTTCCCTCTGAAGACAGAAGGGGATTTGAGCTTCTTGAAGGAGCGGACCTTGTCGGCGAAGGACAGCTTGGGGACCGAGGCCTCGCCTGGCAGGATCATGGAATGGGGTCTCTTCTCCAGCTCGGAGGCGGCTCTCTTCCGGGTCAAGATCTTCCAGATCCCGCCGGTGGCGCGGCGGTCCCTCCGAAGCACGTCCGGCGGCCTGTCCGTACCGGGGGTCTGGGGAAGGGAATCCCGGGCCCGGTCTTCTTCCGGCGGAGCTTCTGCGGGCCCGTGTGCCGTCTCTTGAATGCACACACTGCCGGTCTCATTGCGGACGTCCAGAGAAACGCTGAACACCCGGTTGACAAACCCGTTGGGGTCGGGGCCCTGAGGGCCGGCGTGGTCTGCGCTCTCCATGTTCTCACATCCCACGGTGTCAGCTAGCTTCCGGGGGCCGTCATGTTGGCCTCACAAACACACACCGGCACACACGGCGCACCTGTAGAAACAAGACGCACAGTGCTGTTCAGGGAGGGATTTATACTGCTTTCATTTTTCCCATAACCTAACTTCCATTGAAGTGTTGTCTCTTGTTCTATGGTGAAATATTAATGTCATAGCTCAGATAGTTGTGTCGTTTGGTTTTTATTATAGGCCTATTACATTTTTTTTAGGACATGCTTTACAGGACTTCACCGTTATGATTAAAATATACAAGGTGACATATATATATATAGCATACAAGTAATATATAGAAGATATAGAAAGTAATTTTTCTAGACATGTGTGCACATCCTGTCCACCATTTAAACCAAGAGCAGCCGTTGTCATGGAAACACATACTACATAGATATCTGGTCATCAGTGACATCCTAGTCTGGCTGAAATCAGACGTCCTGAGGTAGGCCTACTTCAGATTACAGATTTGTATTTGCCATATGCAACAAGTACGATGGAATGCTTACTCTCCATTCCCTCCCCGTTCCAACGCAGTTCGAATATTCTAAAACACTATACTATAAGAAATACTGTTCACAATAAAAATAACTAATAAAGTGACTGATGGACGATATGTACATGTGTTGAATTCTGCAAAAAGCATTACAAAAGCAACTGCCAGGCTGTAATGAGTCCAGAAAGTCCAGCAAATGTATAATAGTGTATGATAGTGTAATGGAATATGGATGACAATGTTATCATAGTGCCAGCCCTCCTAGCAGCTCAGTAGGCCCACTGCCTGTGGATAAAAACTATCCTTGAACCTGGTAGTCCTTGTACGGATATCACTACTTTACGACCGCCTGTTAATAGTAGATAATAGAGTAGGCCCACTTTTAGACTATTTCCTGCTAATTACCCGTCCTGTTTCCTAATGGCGCCGTTAGATGTAGGCCAAGGTTGTAACGCTGTAGGCTACTCCGACCAACTATAAACGCATTATTATTATTTTAAGAATCATCCATTTGCTTGGCTTCGCACTTTTAGTTGTTTACCATTTCAACGAATGAATTGTATGAATTACACACATTGAATTGTGACTTCACATACGTCATTTTCTAAAGTGCTGTTCAGACATTTCTGGATATTGGCCAACCGTCTCATATCTGTAATTCAGATCTAGATCCAGGGTGTAGCCATATTTCATGGACATGCTTGTGGAATGCATAAACAACAAGTTATCGAATCTAATAAAGAAGAATACGACAACACACACACACACACACACACACCACACACACACACACACACCACACACACACACACACCAAGTTTGATTGAGGTTGCCTTTGATTGATCACAGCAGGTAGTAGTCCTACGGTGTATGACTATGTATTTGAGCTCTTCTAAAACAAAACAGGTGGCTACTGTACTTTAGGTGGGTCTAAACCTAAATAATTGTGTGTGACTGTTTTGTACAGTATTTGACAGACAGACAGACCGGGGGGGGGGGGGGGGGGGGGTCAGATGCCAGACCCGACCTCTCTTCGGTAAGCGAACCAACGAACCAACAAAGTGAAGCTTATATTCACTTACCTCAAAAAAGTCCCTTGGGTTACGAAAAGCGTCCGCGACAAGACAACCACAACACACACAACAACCTACCGTAAAACACCGACCGTTGCTCTAACCAAAACGCACACGTTGGGTTTTGTATCCATCAGCAAACGTATCGCGTATAAAAAAAAAACACCAACAAGTTGCGGGAGAGAGGGGAGTCAGTCAGTCACACGACTTTGGGGGGAGTCGTCGTTGCCAAACTTCGCCATTCGCCAACTGTCAGGAAAGGAAACAAGTGGGAGAAACTCACCGAGTGACGGAGGAGAGACGCGCGAGCCCCAAAAAGCTCGCGGAGCGGACGCCGAAAAAGCTCGCGCGCGGTGTGCGCTGCGCACGCTGACGCGCCCAACCGCCAAAGGAACCACACACACACACACACACACACACACACACACACACACACACACACACACACACACACACACACACACACACACACACACACACACACACACACACACACACACACACAGTTAGCAGACACACACAAACTTAGCAGACACGCACACACACACACTTAGCAGACACACACACAAACTTAGCAGACACACGCACAAACTAAGCAGACACGCACACACGCACAAAGTTCACACACACACACACACACACACACACAAACTACAGCACACACGCACAAAGTTAACACACGCACACACACACAGGGGGGGGAGAAACGCAGCGAGCACACGCATACAAATGTGTCCTTCTAGAAGGTTCCAGGTTACCTGCTCTGAAGCTCTAGCAGCTGTTACATCTCCACTCTGTTGTCAGGCGGCTTGATGATGTATTTGACTTGGCACCGGTCATTTTCTAAAGACCGTGGCGTTGAGATTTAAAAAAAAAGAGGGACGTGATTGACTGAACTCTGGTCTCACTCACACACACATGGATCTCCTTTGGGGTTTACATTGAATGTGAAAATCCCTCTATTGAAA
>CM051001.1:19842095-19844595 GCA_027704905.1 Muraenolepis orangiensis
GCTGCGGCCATCAGCCACCAGCCAGCCATCAGCCACCATCCACCAGCCAGCCAGCCAGCCATCAGCCAGCCATCAGCCAGCCATCAGCCACCATCCACCAGCCACCAGCCATCCATCAGCCAGCCACCAGCCAGCCACCAGCCACCAGCCAGCCACCAGCCATCAGCCAGCCAGCCACCAGCCAGCCACCAGCCACCAGCCACCAGCCACCAGCCACCAGCCACCACCAGCCAGCCAGCCAGCCATCAGCCAGCCACCAGCCAGCCACCAACCACCAGCCAGCCAGCCAGCCAGCCAGCCAGCCATCAGCCAGCCACCAGCCAGCCACCATCCACCAGCCAGCCAGCCAGCCATCAGCCAGCCACCAGCCAGCCACCACCACCAGCCACCAGCCAGCCAGCCAGCCAGCCAGCCAGCCCAGCCAGCCAGCCAGCCAGCCAGCCAGCCAGCCAGCCAGCCAGCCAGCCAGCCAGCCAGCCAGCCACCAGCCAGCCACCATCCACCAGCCAGCCAGCCAGCCATCAGCCAACCACCAGCCAGCCACCAACCACCAGCCACCAGCCAGCCAGCCAGCCAGCCAGCCAGCCAGCCAGCCAGCCAGCCAGCCAGCCAGCCATCAGCCAGCCACCAGCCACCAGCCAGCCATCAGCCAGCCACCAGCCACCAGCCACCCATCAGCCAGCCCAGCCCAGGCCCAGGACGGCTCATGGCAGGCTGGCTGATGGCCGCCCTTGAGCCCCGTGTCATCCAATGAGCCACGGCCACGCAGGAGAGCCCTGTGACCGAAGAGACATTTTTTAGAGGAAAATGTACTTTGAACCATAAAAGTAATCTGGGCTAAAGGTACGAAATTAGACGCAGGGGGGATGTGGGGGGGGTGTACTAGCTCTAGCTAGCACTGAAGTTTGATGTGATTAGAGCTTTGGAGGCTTTGATGATGGAGTCTCTGATCCGTCTGTGGCCGGCCTTTTATAGATCCGCAAAACAAAACAGCCGAATTCAAGCCTGCTCAATTTTAAGGGGGATATTTTTTCCACCGTATTACTATAACATAATTGTATTTGCCATGCGCAATTTTTCAGAGGGAGTTGCTTGAAAAATAAAAACACTGCAATCTAATATATTTGTCTTCCATTTCAATACTATCGAGGGTGAGGGAGGGGAGGAGATTCCCTAATTGAAACAAGTTTGTAATCGTTTGGTTTCAATTAAAAGCGGCAAGTCAAGTGGAACTTTCTCATTTATAATTCAGTGGAGCACAGCAGGCCTACCCTATAGCCGCGCGCGCGCGAAACCGCCGCGATAAGGCGCCCAAATCTGGCGAATGCGGCAAGACAAACTGTCCATTCTGGAGAGACGGTGGTGTCCATCAAGCTAGCACGCTGAAGGATGGCGCTACATTTATATTATTATATTTTCTCGCGCTATATAGGCCTTGCAGATGGACCCTTTTGCGACGGAGAGCGGCGCGGAGGCGTTCCGCGAGGGACGGCTATTAGAGGAAACCTGTTGTGTTGGAGGTAAGAGCCAGACCTCGGAGAGCCTGGAAACCACTGTCACTATTATGTTAGCAGCTGTCAGCGCCGGACGGCCAATTATCATCATATCTCATCTGCTGCTTCTGCCTCTACGGCTGCTGGGGGTTGCCGGGTGGAGGAGGTGGCGGAGGATGATGAGAAGGAGGAGGTGGTGGGTGGGTGGTGGAGGAGGTGACGGTGGGTGGAGGTGGTGGTGGGTGGAGGTATTGGTGGTGGTGGGTGGTGGAGGTGGTGGTGTGTGGAGGTGGTGGTGGGTGGGGTGGTGGTGGGTGGTGGAGAGTGGAGAGTGGAGGTGGTGGGTGGTGGGTGGTGGAGGTGGTGGTGGTGGGTGGTGGGTGGGTGGTGGTGGTGGTGGTGGGTGGGTGGTAGTGGTGGTGGTGGGTGGTGGAGGTGGTGGTGGGTGGAGGTGGTGGTGGGTGGTGGTGGTGGTGGGTGGTGGAGAGTGGAGAGTGGAGGTGGTGGGTGGTGGGTGGTGGAGGTGGTGGTGGTGGGTGGTGGGTGGGTGGTAGTAGTGGTGGGATTTATGCGAACGAGAACGAAGGAAAGAACAGGATGGTGTGAAGGTGATGGGGAGGAGGAAAGGAGGAGGAGGAGTAGGAGGTGGAGGAGGAGGAGGAGGAGGAGGAGGAGGAGGAGGAGGAGGAGGAGGAGGAGGGGGAGGAGGAGGAGGAGGTGGAGGAGGTGGAGGAGGAGGAGGAGGAGGAGGAGGAGGTGGAGGAGGAGGGGGAGGAGGAGGAGGAGGAGGAGAGGGGAAGTGAAGCGAGCAGATGAGGTCGGGGAAGAGTAGCGGTGCTGCTATAGGCAACATAGGCGGTTGCCTCGGGCGACAAGAGTGCAGGAAGGCTTTACAATGAAGTCTCTTCCGTTGTTTTTTTCCGATGCGCTGTGGCACTGTGCTCGCTGTCACCGCCACCATCACCACTACCACTACTACTACTGATACTGCTACCGCTGCGTATACA
>CM051001.1:19877095-19882095 GCA_027704905.1 Muraenolepis orangiensis
GGGGGGGGGGGGGGGGGTCCATGGTAGTCACCAGGAGATGACCAATCACAAGGGGGAGGATGTAGAGCGAGGGAGGGAGGCAGGAAATGAGGAAGCAAATGACTCCATCAAACTAACAACTTTTAATGCTGAACATCTTCACATCTGCTGTGCTATGTTCGACAGCGGCTGGCCGCCTGGAGGTCATTTGTTTTTAGCGACGGCAGATCGGCGATGACAGATACATTATCAGTTTGGGGTCATTGTCTCCCCCCCCCTATTTCAGGTTTTTTTTTAATGAGCCAAGGCTAATTATCTGCAACTGAGTCTTTTTGATTGTACTTTAATTAACCAGGCGAGAGCGGCGGAAAAAAAAAAGAAAAATGAAAAAACCTTCTCCATCAGCAATCCTTTCTGCTCCCTTCACAGGTACGGTCACGTCACTGTCAATTAACCCTCTCTCTTAATGACGGGAAGGGTTGTTGAGCAAGGCCCACAGGTTCTTCCTCTGGCGCCGCCCGGGACACGCCGGTAGCTTTTTACTGTCCTTTTGATGTGATAGGCAAGACTCTGGAAAATCAAGACCCCCCCCCCCCCCGGGCCTCATGCAGCAGAGGTGAAGTCGGAGTTACCTCTTGCCCGAAAAGAGGATCTAATGGTAATGGATGCTTTTATATAGCGTCATGCCTAACATTCACCCGCTAACGGCGGAGTCAGCCATACAAGGAGACCGCCGGCACGTCAGGAGCAGTTAGGGTTTCAGGGTGTCTTGCTCAAGGGACACCTCGACAGTTTTTTTGCCAGGAGGAGCCGGGGGGGGATCGAACCTGCGACTGCGCTACCTCCTGAGCTACACTGCCACCGATATCCTTCACTTTATCCCTCACTTTATCCTGTCAACTTCAACTTCAACCACCTGCGTGTTGACCTATCGGAATAAAACAACGTGGGAATATCAAAAAAAGAGTTTGTTGTAAATGAAGTTTTGACCGAAAGCAAATCTCTAACAATTCTGGGCTCTCTCTCTGGGGAAGGCTGTCGGACTAAGGCTTACGTATTATACCAGAAGTTATTTTACATTTTCTAACTAACTTGTCCAAGGCGACTGACTTCCTTCTTCTGAATGATTCACGCCGTCGTTCTCATTAATTCCCACCGAGTCGGCCTGCGCTTCACCTCACAGCAGTTACCCAACATGCTTATTCTAATCGCGTCGGATACATGGCATTGAAATCCGAGCACACAAGACAATTAAAAGACATCTGTCAAATAATAATAATTGTACCAAAATATGTGAATTTGGTTTGGCCTTGCTCCTTGGCAGAAAGGGAGCCGTATCTCCTCTTCGAAAGAAGAGAGCAATTCAAACAAGCTGCTTTTATTTTTTAATTCCATGGATGAAATATGGACATAAAGTGCTTACGGGGGCCAAGCCAGATGTGTTTTTAAGGTCACGCTTTATGTTGAGCCGTTAAGAATTCCTTAAATAAAAATTCATAACATTCATTATATTACTATCTGGGTCACACTGGGTTCTCCCCATAGAGTTTTATGTTAAATATTATCGCAAAGATTACTTATTCATAAAGCACGCATAGACACGTGTGTATGTGCGAGGTTGCGTTTTTTCAATGAACGCGGAGGGCTGATAGATTTGGAATTCAGATTAGTAATCGGACGTCTATGTGCTATACCGGTGTGTTTACTGCTGCGTTGTGTCGTACACTATATGAATTTATATTGTATTATTATTGTTATTACCGTGTGTGTGTGTGTGAGTTGCCGGTACACACCGGCCGTTATGGAAAGCCACCTACTGTATATTTCAATCCAAAAGTGGTAGCTCTGCCGGTGGCTACGGAGGCCTTAGAGTGTTCCGCCCGTCGGCCCGTCGGTCTGAGACTTTAAACCAAAAAGACGCGAGTCCTCTTTGGTGAAAGGAAAAGTACAGAGGATCAAAGGACCGAGGGAGGCTCAGATGTGTCAAAGCAACTTAGACTTATGACCGAGCTCTGTCGAAACGCATCGTCGTCACGGTCTCCCTCGCAATGTTTGACGAGACAGAGTCCGTATTGAGTGAGGTTATTTGATACGGCATGATATCACAACACGGCGTGCTCCACGCTGATGTTTTAATGCTCACATTTGATCGCAATCTGGCTTTAATAAACTCCCGTGTACGGTACGTCCACGGGGCTAATGGCTCCTGCGCCCTTAAGAGTCTCAAGGACATTTCGGCGTTGGGAAAGTAAAGATGAATTTAAGTAGACAGGCAGTTTTATTTAGTTTTATTCGAGCGATTTTGGTTTGTCCAACTGTCCAAAAAAACTCATTTTAAAGTCAACACCGACCATTAATTTGCAAAGAAGAGTAAGAAAATTCTGCCAGTGGGAATATATTGAATCTTGTCAAGGTCTGTTCTTAGAAAAATCTACCCACAATGTGAAATCCACCCAAGCCAAGAGAACAATGAGTATTTTTTGTTATGTGGAAATGAATTAATTGTGCCAGAATTGCACACAAGCATAAATAAGACTTGCTTTGAGTTTCCCCTGTGGGTGATATGTACGCCAACTGGCTGAATGAGTGAGCTGCATGAGGGCATCGATCAAAACACAACAGTTAAAATCAGTTTTACTTTCCTGTCCTAAATTGTCCCAAAACTGAAAGACTGAATAACAATGAAATAGCAGCATGACAGTTCAGAGCTCGGTTCAAAAACTCAAAGACTTTCTAAAAGTTCAGGCTTCAAACCACATTGAACCTGATCAGTGGTGTCAAAGGGCGGATGGATATTGAGAGTAACCAGGGTGGTTGGTTGTACGTATGGTTCATCGTCACTGAGCTTAACTAGTTAAATATTTTGGAAAGCTCTTCTGCAATAAAAAAATAGACCCTCATAGGAAGAAAACACACACAATGCCTAATTATGGGTCCGCTCCTTTTGTAAACATTTTGCTTATTTTCCTCCCGGTTTCTATTCTAAGTCATCTTCTACGCCGTAAGGCCTGTACAAAGCCTTGACACTTTATTTATTTTTTTGGAAAATGATATATTTGTATTTTATATATATAAGTCAAGTCAAGTCAAGTTTATTGTCACTTCACAGTTTACACAAGTATAAGCAATGAGTGAAAATATTATGTGCAAAACCCGACGACAGACAGCAGTAATAAAAAACTGAATACGATAAAAATAAGTAAAAAAGTACAAAACTGTATAAGTTAAATATATAAAAAGGCAATATATTGAATGCAATATGTCAGAAAAAGAGCAATATATATATAAATATAGTAATACAATGTACATTGTTATATGCTATACACCCTTGGCTTGACAAGCTATCTCTGAGTCTATTTGTGTGGCACTTGATACTGCGATATCGCTTTCCTGACGGTAAAAGTGAATACAGTTTGTGGCTGGGGTGGCCATTGTCTTTTATGATGCGCTTGGCCTTGGCCACGCACCACCGGTTGTATATATCCAGGAGGGAGGGGAGCTCACCTCCAACGATATACTGGGCCATCCGCACCACCCTTTGAAGCGCTCTGCGCTTCTCGGGCGGTGCAGTTCCCGTACCAGGCGGTGATACACCCTGTAAGAACACTCTCGATTGTGCCGGTGTAGAATGTTCTCAGGATGCGGGGGCCCATGCTGAATTTCCTCTAAGCTTAGTGTCGAGCTTGGCAGGAACTATCGTGTTGAACGCTGAGCTGTAGTCCAGAAACAGCATCCGCACATAACAGTTCTTTCCCTCCAGGTGGGAAAGGGCAGTGTGGAGGGCCATGGCAATTGCGTCGTCCGTGGATCTGTTTTGACGATATGCAAATTGCCATGGGTCCAGCGTGGCAGGTAACACGGAGCAAATAAAGTCCTTGACCAACCTCTCGAAGCATTTGCTGACAATCAAGGTGAGTGCTACAGGTCTATAGTCGTTCAGGCATGTTACCTTGGGTTGTTTAGGGACAGGCACAATGGTGGACATCTTGAAGACCACGGGAACAACAGCCTGGGACAGGGAGAGGTTGAATATGTCCGCAAAGACTCCTGCTATCTGGTCTGCGCATGCTCTGAGGACGCGGCCCGGGATGTCGTCGGGGCCTGCTGCCTTACGGATGTTCAACCGCTTGAAGGTGTGGCGCACATCCGCCTCCGAGATGTTCAGCAGGCTGGTCTCCTCAGGCGGCGCTGGCTTCGGCGGGCTGCCGTTCACGTCAAACCGAGCAAAACAAGTATTTAGCTCTCCTGGGAGGGAGGTAGAGGAGTTCTCTACACAACTGGTTCTCCCTCTGAAGTTTGTTATCATCTGTAACCCCTACCACATACCCCGTGGCTCTTGAATTTCTCCTCCACTCTGACCTTGTACTCCCGCTTGGCAGTGACGATGGTCTTACGGAGGTTGTAGTGGGCTCTCGTATATTCCTCCATATTCCCGGAGCCAAAGGCGGCGTTACGCGTGTGGAGGGCAGCGCGAACATCGCCGTTAATCCGCGGTTTCTGGTTGGGATATATCCAAACCGACTTGGTCGGAACAACGTCATCTATGCACTTCTTGATGAACCCGGTGACCGAGGACGGGTACTCATTGATGTTATTGTCCGAGGCAACCCGGAACATGTCCCAGTCAGCGCGATCAAAACAATCCTGTAGCATAGAGTCCGATTGGTCCGACCAGCATTGGACCTCCCTCACAGCGATTGATTGCTGCTTCAGTCTCTGCCTATAGGCGGGGAGTAGCTGGATAGAGCGGTGGTCTGATTTGCCGAACGGTGGGCGGAGGAGGGCCTTGTAGCCATCACGGAAGGGTGTGTAGCAGTGGTCGAGGATCCGCTCACCCCGTGTGTTGCTCGTTATGTGTTGATAGAACTTCGGGAGAACCTTCTTCAGGTTCGCCTTGTTGAAGTCCCCTGCCACGATGAAAGCAGCCTCAGGGTGTGCCGACTCCTGTTCGCTGATAGCCCCGTACAGTTCCTTCAGCGCTGTGTCCGTGTTGGCTTGTGGGGGAATGTAAACAGCGGTCA
>CM051001.1:19887095-19889595 GCA_027704905.1 Muraenolepis orangiensis
AGGCCGGCCTGCCACGTTTGATCCACTCTCTTCGGCGGATTACAGCCTCCTGCAGACGCCCTTCCCTGCATCACGATGTTGTCTGTTACCAGGGAGGCAGTCGGAAGAACACGCCTTCCTCTGACTGCTGTTATGTCACACGTGTGCTATGCTACAACATATATGACGCTACGTCCTCCCATGGCATGCTGAACTACATGCTGCTGTCACACAGTGTGCTGTGCTATACTATATGACGCTACGTCCTCCCATGGCATGCTGAACTACATGCTGCTGTCACACAGTGTGCTGTGCTATACTATATGATGCTACGTCCTCCCATGGCATGCTGAACTACATGCTGCTGTCACACAGTGTGCTGTGCTATACTATATGATGCTACGTCCTCCCATGGCATGCTGAACGACATGATGCAATAACATAGTGTACTATATGATGCTATGTCCTCCTATGGTGTGCTATACTACATGATGCTGTAACATAGTGTACTATATGATGCTATGTCCTCCTATGGTGTGCTATACTACATGATGCTGTAACATAGTGTACTATATGATGCTATGTCCTCCTATGGCATTCTATACTACATGATGCTATAACATAGTGTACTATATAATGCTATGTCCTATGGTGTGCTATACTACATGATGCTATGACATAGTGTACTATATGATGCTATGTCCTATGGTATGCAGAACTACTATGATGCTGTAATATAGTCTACTATGCTATACTATGTGATGCTTTGCAATACTTTTCTATAGGGCCGACTACTTAGTTGCCATTTATTTCTGCTGAGTGTGTTGTTGTTGTTGTTGTTATTATTATTATTATTATTCTAGAGGGAATTCATATGCAACATTGAATTCCACTGTGGTTCTTTTCAACCAGAGTGTCGCGATGTGTTGGGCTTTCCAGGTAAATGTGAGAGGTGGTATAAATGTCTCTGTTTCCTCACCACGGTACTCAAGGACCAGCGTGTGAATCACAGAGTTGAAATAGCAATAAGCTTCTCAATTCATCTTCCCTGCAAAGCACATTCCAGTTGATTCAACACAGCCCATTGGTACCGTCACCAATTAAATGTGCATTGGGGGAATGTGAGTGACATTTAAAAAAACTGATTAAACTAGTCAGGGCTGGCAGGGTGGTTGTTAAGCATTATTTGTGTATATATACTGTATATATATATATATATATATATATATAGTATTTGTAGAGGTTTTTTTATCACTTGAAATATCACTATAGACATATTTCCTCTTTTTTTATAAATGATGATTCATTGGTGAGGCGGAACAGACTATTGGAGGAAGCGATGGACGAAAAAGTGAATCCGAAAACTTCACAAAACAATTCAACATCAACCAAAACAAATAAATAAATAAAAGAGACATCTGCTCTCAAATGAGGGGTTTCTAACAACGTGCCGCGCTAGTTGTTAGCCCGCGAGTGTGTGTGTGTGTGTGTGTGTGTGTGTGTGTGTTTATTTTATCATCTCCGCCATCGAAGATGGACCGGAGCTTATGTCTGTCTGTCTGTCTGTCTGTCTGTCTGTCTGTCAGTTTGTCTGTCCGTTTGTCTGTTAGCAAGATAATTCAAAAAGTTATGTACAGAATTGGACAATCTGTTTTGGGCCGCGTAACAGTTGATTCAATTTTGTCGCAGATCCAGATCCGGATCCAAATCCAGTTTTTTTGGTTGTGGCGAAGGTATGAGCTCTACCGAGTGCCCTCTAGTTCCCCCCCCCCCCACCTGTTCTGCCTCTGCCTGAGGCAGAAAGCCCGCTCTATTCTCTCTGCATGTGGTCACAGCGGTAGGCTAAGCTCAGCCTGTTCCGTGGAGCGTGAAGCATGTTCCGGAACACCCCCTCCCCCCACCCCACCCCACCACCCCACCCCACCCCACCCCACCCCCCGGCTTGCATGAATTCTCTCACCCGATGCCGCCACAGCCTACGGGGGAGGTCAAGCTTAGCGAGCGGTGCGCGGCACACACGCGCTACGTCATATCAAGCCGCGCGTCGCTGCTAGCGCAGTGTGGCTGTAGGGGTCATCGGAGGGGGGGGGGGGGGGGGGTGGTTTGTAATGATTTTTTGGGGGCTGAGCGTTGTATGACCGACGGGTCTTCTCCTTCTCTTCTTGTCGGTGTTTGACTTCAGCGGGTAAGAAATCAAATCTAACAACACCACCACACACACACACACCAAAAGTAAACTAAATCCATAGGGCTCAATGGGTGTCAATGAGAGGTTCCAGAACTCAATTGAACATCTTCCCCCCCCCCCACCCCCACCCTCCCCCACCCCCCCCTATACGCCCGGGCTGTCTCATTCCCGTATTGACGGGCGGTCGGAACGGGGCTGTATATCAACTTTAATGAAGTCTGTCCCTTTCCCCCCCCCCCCCCCCCCCATTCACACCGTTTAATCGGGTATTGACGTCTCCGGCCCGGGCCGTTACAATAACGGCGTATAAGTCACCTTTACGGCGGTGGCGGA
>CM051001.1:19894595-19902095 GCA_027704905.1 Muraenolepis orangiensis
CCCTTTATTGGAAAGAGTTGTCCGTTTACTAGGACTACAACGAGACGTAATGGCCACCCTCTCAACCCGCGAGCGCGCCCAGGGAAGTGGGGAAAGAAAGCGACGAGGGGAGCCGGCAAAATAATAATTTCCGACCACAAGCACTCTCCGGACATGTTGAGCAGTAAGCAAGCCACATCACATCTCTGGGGAACTATCAGCGTCCGGGGCTGGCAACAAATAGCTTCACTGCTGCCCGGCTCCTCTATGGAGGGAACTATGGAAGGAGAGAGAGAGAGAGAGAGAGAGAGAGAGAGAGAGAGAGAGAGAGAGAGAGAGAGAGAGAGAGAGAGAGAGAGAGAGAGAGAGAGAGAGAGAGAGAGAGAGAGAGAGAGAGAGAGAGAGAGAGAGAGAGAGAGAGAGAGGAGAGAAGAGAGAGAGAGAGAGAGAGAGAGAGAGAGAGAGAGAGAGAGAGAGGGGTGCTTTGGGAATGACCTGTAAACCAAACACATCACCACATTCAATCTGTTGCTTTATTTATCTAATCACCAGCAACCATTCACTGGTCCTCAGAGACGGCCGACTGCAGGCAGAGCAGAGAAACCAAACCCGACAGAGACTGACACTGTAGTCTAATAGAAAAAGTGGTTTGAGATAAATAAAAACATCCGCACACTCGGTTATATTTGATGCGTGGCTATCATTTATTTCTTATTTTTAATAGTTGAGCAACAAGGTCTGTTTCCGCTTCTCTATGCAAATATATTTTTGGGTGAAAAAAATTTGTGGCATTTATTGTTTGGTAAATTTCAAAGCTTCTGCCTCGTGACACAAAAGGCCGGGCTGTGACGAGGCCTTGAGCTGCGACTCTGTCCTCCATTACGGGCCGAGCGGGACAAGTACACTGGGCCGAGGACGAATGTTTGGAACGTTTTCAAATCTGCCAATCGAGCCACGATAAGCTCAGCCATCTGGCTTGAAACTAGCGTGTGGTACATTTGAAAAAAAAACCACACAAAACAACAATACACAATGTTCTATTGATCAAACAGTTGTTATGATTTGATGTATGAGGTGATTCAAAGGATCGATTTTTACCATTTTTACCATTGAGCTATTCTGCAAGCAATAATAAGCATAGATATTTGAAGCAGTCGTCGTGAACAGAATGTCCTTATCTCCCCCCCCCCCCCCCCCCCCCCCCCCCCCCCCCCCCCCCCCCCCCCCCCCCCACCCCCCCCCCCCCCCCCCAGCCATTCTTGTTTCTTAACCGGCGGGTTGAATCGAAGATGAATTAACAACCTCGCACAGGTTCAAATAGTGGCAATTTACTGAAGACCTACTTTTAATTGGTGCCAATTTCGCTTTCTAAAGGACAGCTGGAACCTCTTTGGATTCACTTAGTTCACACACACACACACACACACACACACACACACACACACACACACACACACACACATGACATTTATATATATATAAAATGTCATGGACATGCAGTTCAGGAGAGGCAGAGCCTCACCTGACTACTATTGGATACTCCAATGTCACGAGAAAAAAAAGGAACAAATCAAATAAATCAATATAAATTTTAAAATCTCCAACGATCTGTGTGTGTGTGTGTGTGTGTAAATGTTATTTCTGTACGATTCCAATCGCCGGGAGAGACGAGAGGTGAGGCAGGGACGAGTTCTGCCTCCTCCCCACAGAATGTGTCTGGAGCGCGGGGAACTATAAGCACATGCCTGTTACCGTCTCTCTGTATGCCACAAATGTAATGTTTGTATATCCCTTCATTACATGTGTGCTCGCCATCCACAGTCTCTAGATAACTTATTTCACGTATATATGTTATTTAAGCTCGCTGGTCGTGTCCTAAAACGGCAATGAAACAGCACCAGGGGAGGAAGCCATAACCTCTGCCGCCCTGAGGGGGGCGATCTTGAGCCCATGAAACCCAACGGAAAACTTTCTACCTAACCTTGAAAAAGTTGGGACTTTCAATCAAAACAAATGGAAGAGCGAGGCCCGATCTTAAGGACCTACTGCAAACGAACGGAAGGAAAATAACATGTTAGTTTGAAACTGACTGGTACCAAGGAATTTCTCTATTGCGTCTTTGAAAACTCAAAGGAGACAATAAAGAGGACTGACAGAAGGATAGGCGAGCGGATTTCCTTTACGTTCCATATCCATTAAGTGGACATTAAAGGTACAAGGTGGAAAAGGTAAGGCCATGCATTATTTTCATTTGTGTTGAATAAATGAATGTATGTATGTATGGAATAAAATGTGAATCGAATACGTATGCGTCTAAAGAATGCCGATATGAAACATTGAATCGCACGGCCGCCCTAACTAATAGCCATTGTGCAACCTGCCCCATCGAATGGTGCGTTTAAGCTACCTCCAGTGGGTTCACCATGTTCAATCCCAAAAGGCTGTGTGCGGTTTGGTTTCACCAGGCTCGCAGTGCATTGGTAGTGTAGCGCATGGACCGAGAAAGACAAACAAATCGACTTAACGCTGTAATATTACAGATCAACAACAACAGATACGATTCTCATTCATTCATTTTATTAAAAATGTTATTAAATTGTATTCATTTAATTCGTTCGATGTGTTTCATCTGAGGGTTCCAGGGTCTTCTCTGAATACCTCGAAGGCCCAGACGGTTCACCACTGATATATATATATATATGTATATATATAAGTATATATATATATATATATATATATATATATATATATATATATACAGTGTACATATGTGTGAAATGAGCCCTCTCAAATGCAGCAATATGAACTATCTATATTTCTAGAGGGTAAATAAAACGTGTTATATATACGGTGTGTTATATAATATTGTTACATGTGTAGACACAGTGAAGGCGACTGTGTCTACACACAAACACGCAAACATTGACATGACCCTTTCTTAATGCTCCCACGAAAACACACCGGGCATATTATTTATAGCGTGACTCAAGCGTACAACAACGACAACAACACGCCATTTACACACAACAATTCAGAAATAGAGTCCGAATCTGCAATTTGCATGCGGGATTTGCATTTAGCTCATTTGTTTATTTTTCTTGAATGTAATGTATCCAAACATATTTGTTTATGGTCTACCCTACAGGACATGCCTGAATAAGAATTTAAAAAAATAAATAGCGTAAAAGAAAAATATATATATTTTTAACGACGTACTATCTGCCAGAGGAATATGGTAAGGTTAGAGAGGAATATTGTACTGCTGGCCTGGTCACACTTTCCAAATCCAAACTGACCGACCCAGGGGACAATTGTAGGAGAGTATTTTTATTTAGCCGTGTGGTCCATTGTGTGCATATATCCCTGGCCCGCTCCGGAGAAGGTCAGGGTGGCGCTTTTTGTTTGTTTGTAGCTGTTAGCGATTTTGTAACTGCAACTACACTTTCTCCAGTCCTTTTTGCCATTTGAGAAATTGCGACTATTTCCGTGTCACCTAAGGTTAAACAACTTGATAAAGATTAGTTCAAACGTTGTCAAACTAAATTAGAGATTCTGGATACGTCTAATAACTGGGTCCGTGCTGTTGATCTCCTATTTATGCGGCCGCTAATGTACTCCACTACAATTATCTCGCCGCCTTATGTATTTCCCCTCTGACCCCCCGTCGACTGCACTGAATTAAAAATCCCAGAAGAAGGATTGCTTCCTTCTGTTGATCATGTTCAGTAAAGTTTAGCTGATGAGGTATCATCAGCATCGCTTTCCTTTTGCTGAAGCAATTCCCATAAGCCGCACATATATTTGTGATTATTTACTGTACGTCGGTATAGAAATGTACACACAATAGTGGACGATCAGAAACGGTAACACATCAGACAGTGACCCAACACCACATGACTAGCCCTATCTTTGGTGTGTTTCTATCTCTCTCTGTCTCTTATCAGTCTCATCCTCTCATTGGGAGAATGCTTCATGTGGCATGATGTGTTGCATCCGGGCAGATCTGAGAGAGTCACTTTGTTATTCCGCCGCTGTGTATGTAAATATAACTTAAATGACGGAATGACATGAAGGCTAGTCATAATATATTGACAACAAACTCATAGCTAGTTTCATTTGTGGCTTTTGGTCCTTCCTTTGCTTGACTTTATTGCTGTAATTGGGGCCACTATGATATACAGTATGTATGAAGAAGGAATTCTCCTGAATGCAGAAATATGAAAACAATATCGGTCTCAATGGTTAATTCACTGTATGTCTGGCGGCAAAATATTGAAAATGATTGTTCCATTAAGGGGATATTGCCTCTTAAATGAGTTATATATTTGGGTGGGTGTGTTTTTCTTTAGCATCACATTTCTCACACATACACACTTTTACTTTTTGGTTAAACAATAGTATAAAACAATATGGGCCAAATGTAGGGAGTAGTGGAGAATAGGGATGAACGGATTCAGTAATTTCATTTCAGGATCTTTGGGTGGTCACTGGAGTAAAAAAAAAAGTGTTTAAATATTCACATCTATAGCGAGAGATAATTTAATCTTCTTTACTTCTCTAAAATATGTATTAACATTCGCAAAGCACACTTAACATCCAACAGTTATGTGTGGAGTGTTTCCTTCTTCTCTTCTTCGTCTTCTTCTTCTTTAAATCCAAGATGCTCATTTCATAAATAAAAGTAATAAAAGTGTTTTTTTTTGGGGGGGTTTGTTTTGTTGTTAGATACTGTGGAATCTCAACCGTTCCTTCCCGCTATACCTCGCGCACACCACGGAAAAAGGCTTGTCCAACAATTCCGACGTTTCGTGTCTTTCGTATTTAAGAGACACGCCGAACTCACTAACTCCCGATAGACACTGGCTAAAAAGCCAGCCGTTGTGCTTCCCGCCCATTGACCTTCAGCCTGGTCTCCTTATACGACGATGTGAGAGAAAAACAAAGTTGGACCTTTGGAGATTTGCTTAGGTGCTTAGGTGCTTAGGTGGCATGTGCTGCTTGCCCTCCACGGTACTTTGAATCATGACTCATTTGAATTTGCACCCCGGAACCTGTTTTGTTTAAAGCACTCGAGCGTCTGGCCGACCGGCCGTCCTTCTCGCCGTGTCGCAGTCGATGCGTATTAGGGGGGGGCGGGGAGGTTTGCCGTTTGCCGGTATCGGACAACACAGGCGCCCACCCCCCCCGGTATATCCATTCCAAATCAAATTAAATGTCGCAACTTGATCGAATAAAGTGACATCGATGTTAAAGGTGAATAAATAGACGTCGACGAGGATGCCAGGTGTCGGTGTCGGGGCTTGACGTGAAGTACTTACGTTTAGTCAAATGGGACGTGAGGGCGCGAGCCGCCCGCCGACGCTGTCATCGAACGACTGGATGTAAGGTGATCCGCTGGCATTTCACTCTATATAGATATATAAATATATATATATATATATCATATATAGATATATAATAGATATATATCTATATAATAGATATATAAATATATATATCTATATATATATAGAGATATATAGATATATCTCTATATATCTATATAGATGTGTTTATAATGTCTACATTAACAAGCCTCCAGCCTCCGATTGCCTCCAGGCTTTTACTTCCTAAAAATAAACCAAACACACGCAGCAGGACCTATTTTTTTTCTTCCTATGCAAATGGACCGGGGGCCCTTCATTTGTATAGAGATGGAGGACCGGTAGGGATGGTGCTAGAGCGTGCTAGGCGTTGTCTTTCGGGGGCCAGATAACGAGGTACATTATAACAACACAAGCGCTAAAAACACAAACATCTCTTTCCCCCCCACCCCGTAAATATAACAGGCGCAACTTTGCCGCACTAGGAACCAAGAAAAACAGGGTTTTTTGCATTTTTTAGAAGGACTGTGAAGAGAAATGAGCTCCAGCATGTGTGTGTGTGTGTGTGTGTGTGTGTGGTGTGTTGTGTGTACATGTGTGTGTGTGTGTGTGTGTGTCTGTGTGTGTGTGTGTGTGTGTGTGTGTGTGTGTGTGTGTGTGTACATGTGTGTGTGTGTGTGTGTGTGTGTGTGTGTACATGTGTGTGTGTGTGTGTGTACATGTGTGTGTGTGTGTGTGTGTGTGTGTGTGTGTACATGTGTGTGTACGTGTGTGTGTGTACATTGTGTGTGTGTGTGGTGTGTGTGTGTGTGTGTGTGTGTGTGTGTGTGTGTGTGTGTGTGTGTGTACCCGTGTAACCCAGAAAGAACCGCTCTGTAAAAGACAAAAGCCACAGCCACCAGACTCATTAGGTTCAGGACGAGAACTTTTCCCTTTTTTACATATTTCACATAACACTTTTCACGGCTTTCAGCGGCAGACGTAACACACACGCGCACACACCACACACACACACACACACACACACCACACATGTACACACACACACACACACACACACCCACACACACACACACACACACACACACACACATGTACACACACACACACGTACACACACACACCACACACACACACACGCACACACACACACCACATGTACACACACACACACAGACACAGACACACACCACACACACACACACACACACACACACCACACACACACACACACACACACACACACACACACACACACACACACACACACACACACACACATGTACACACACAGACACAGACACAGACACACACACACATGTACACACACAGACACACACACAACACACACACACACACACACACATAACACCACTCTCTTACATAACATTCAAGAGCAGTGATCTCTTGTTCATTAATGATAGATGAGAATCAATAGAATTCAATAGAATTCAAGAGAAAAGTAATGTGTTTAGCTCAGTGTGTGTGTGTGTGTGGGGGGGGGGTGTGTTTGGTCGACCTTACTGGAACATTTCGCATGAATCCGACGGAATTGATTCTTTACAAAAATGTGTTCCACTGTGTTCGCCAACGACGAACTCTTGACGCAAGGTCACCGGGAGAATGAGTGAGTGTGAGTGTGTGTGTGTGTGTGTGCGTGCTTGCGCAAGTGTGTGTGTGCGTGTGTGTGTATGTGTGTGTGTGTGTGTGTGTGTGTGTGTGCGTGCGTGCTTGCGCATGTGTGTGTGCGTGTGTGTGTATGTGTGTGTGTGCATGTGTGTGTGTGTGAGCGCGTGTGTGTGTGTGAGCGCGTGCGTGTGTGTGAGCGCGTGCGCGTGCGTGTGCGTGCGTGTACGTCGAGAAGAGATAAAGTGTTATGGAGCGGTGGAGAGACGTTTCTTTTTTTTCAATCCGACAACATTGTGTGAGGTTTGCAATTTTTCCCCCCGCCCCCTCCCCCCCCCCCCCCCCACCCCCCCCACCCGCTCCAGAAGGACAAAGATGGCCGCGCGGGGCCGTCCAAAGTCACCCAGGGTTCGCGACCTCTTCCGACGGCCCAATAATGCGTGTGACAAATGTCACAGTTGCTGGCGTTGCCCTGGACCTTTTATCTTTATTTTTTTTATGGACGTATTGATTTATTTTTCTTTTGTTGTCC
>CM051001.1:19914595-19915701 GCA_027704905.1 Muraenolepis orangiensis
TGCGTGCGTATGCGTGTGTGTGTGGGTGTGTGTGTGTGTGGGTGGGTGGGTGCGTTTGTGTGTGTTTATTTCTCAATGTGCTGAGCAAAAAATTCCAGGTGCACACGCAGCTATTGATGCCGTCCTCATTTTTACAAAGCACAAACACCCCAAATAATTAGGTTATGAGACAGAGAGCCGGGGAGGACGTTATGGTGGAAGAAGGCCCCAGTTTATGTGTTATGACTATTTTACTGGGTGTTTTTTTTTTTCACCGTGGGGCCGTAAAATACAGCCCGAGATTTAATAATATTACACAACACATAAACACAGCTCTAGCGCGGGGTGTAAAGATGGGACATAAAGATGTGGCACGTGTGTTTGCTATACGCGTGCCTCGTCTGTTTTTATGGAAGCATGCGGTTCTTAACCCGCATCGCTAGCCACCTAGCCACCGCGCCTAGCTTGTTAGCGCTAACCTGCGGTCCACTCCGCTTTGCTGACTTTGTTGGTTTTGTTCGTTTGTTTTGTTTTTATTTTCCTACTTATTTGGCAAAGGATGTTCCGGCTGGTTAGCCGCTCCCCCGTGTGCGAATTAAAATGAAACAAACACAGGTGTGTTTTATTTTTAAGGACGTTTAGCCGTCGTTAGCGTAATTGATGGCCTTAAATAGTAGCCTTAAACAACAAGCGTTGAAGACTTGTTTTCAAGCCCCGGTGAGAATCTCCTGGCTTGTTAGCATATTAGCATGCTAGCCCAGATGCGTGCAGCGGGTTTTTGATCTAATCTGCACATTCGGTATTAATTACCGTGACATGTAGTGCACTCTCTCTCTCTCTCTCTCTCTCTCTCCGGGGTGGAACGTTGTTAGCCTCTTACGGGTTAGCCTTGGCGGACATGTCATGAACGCTTTTGTTTCAGTCATTGTGGCGTTTAGTGTTTAACTCACGCGACACCGGATAGATTTAAGATTCAGAGTTAAGATTATTTATTTTGCCATATGCAACAAGTACAATGGAACATTCCCTCCCGCAGTATGAATTTCCTACAATGTAACACATTGGCGAAGCGTGTCTATCACAACTGGACCTTCTGTAGACCAGGGGTTCCCAAACTTTTCAGCCCG
>CM051001.1:19924201-19943182 GCA_027704905.1 Muraenolepis orangiensis
TGCACACAGGTCACTTTTGGTGTACCCATGAATGTATGTATTGTCAAGTCAAGTCAAGTCACGTTTATTGTCACTTCACAGTTTACACAAGTATAAAGCAGTGAGTGAAAATCTTATGTGCAATACCCGACGACAGACAGCAGTTGTAAAAATAAGATAAAATAGAATAAAAATAGTAGTATTGTATGAAAGTATTGTAACATGATGAGAGGCTGTGTCAGCGGGCTCGTGCTGGGTGGTGCAGAGTTCCAGGCAAAACAGGTCAAAAAAAAGTAAAGGTTAAATAAAAATAGGCTTTTATTTCCTCACAATGGGGCCTTTCCCCCTCAAGCACAGTTCATCAAACACAAATGAGGCTTTTCTACGTTCTTTCTAAGTGTCTCCAGCCCCTTCCAGCCATGTGCTCATCTGGTTCTCTCTCTGCTCCTGAGAGTCTGGGCTTTTCTCTGTTTCCCCAAAGTGCAGCTTCAATTAGGTGGCTTAAGCACCTACACCTGTCAGAGTTGTTGTGGGGCATGCTGGGAGATGTAGTTTGTGGACCATTTTGCGCGGCCATTTTGGGATGTTGCAGCTGGTACCCCCGGGGGAATATAGCACCCCTCTATAACCTGTCCCCTCGTGATGCCACAATATATCATCCTCTAGACCCTTTATTGTTCTTATTTTATATTGTATAGTATTGTCACAGTATAGTGTTGTTTACAGTATGTAGTTATGTATATAGGATATAGGTCACTATAGTAAGCCCCACTGTGGTCGGCGTGTTAAAGCGTACAGTATATTATGATCCCATTTGGACATGGCTGGGGTTCTTTTCAAGAAATAGTTTCTTCTTCTTCTTCTTTTTTTCGGAGACAATCTTATTTCTGCCCCTCTGCGTGTCGAGATTGAAATTCGCCCCTCGCGTTTATATATATATATATATATATATATATATATATATATATATATATGTCAATTGTGAATGTGGTTCACGGCCATATTCAGATCAAGCGGATCGACTGGTTGACAATCGTTTGACACTGCTAATGTGCCTGTGAGCCACTGCAACTTTTATGACGCCGCTATATATCGACTGGGGCTCTGCTTTTATTGCTTGTTTTGTCGCTTTGTTTTAGTTTTTTTTTATCTCTCTGAGAGCTGAGAGAGAGAGGACGATTTATTTTTATTTTTTTTCGGTCTCGGGTATGTTCAATGCATTTTACAGGTCACAGTCACATCCGTTGTGTTAACCAATATGTGCTTATGTCGTTTAATAAACAAACAAACCGTTATTGTACGAGAGAAAGCAATTACCAAACCTCATTTGTCTTCCTAGGTTGTTTGTTTTAAATGACTTGGTTAAACGCAAGCGCTGTGAGACCTGCCAGATGAAGCGTTCGTCCAGAGACCATATTTTGTATTTTATCTAGTGTGAAAAACGATAGGCAAAGATACACAAACAAACCAACAAACAAACAAAGACACACACACACACACACACACACACACACACACACGAACAGTTGCACAAACACACACACACTCACCCCCACACATGCACGCACACGCGCACACACACGCGTGCACACACACATACATTCACAAACATTGTTTTTTAGACATTATTCATTACACTTGTTCTCTTATTTATATGCTTCTGTTTTGTTGTTTTTGTAGTGAATTCATTACAATAGCAACACTTGTTTTTTGTCCATTGTCATCTTTCCCAAACAAAGACAAAAAAAAACCCCCACACAAGCAAAGGGAATACTATAGATCATCGTTTACAGTACCATAGTACGCCCCCCCCACCCCACCCCACCCCACCCGCCCCCACCCGCACCCCCCCCACAAGCCCCGCACCCCCCCCACCCCCCCCCCCCACCCCCCCAGCCCCCCAGCCCCCAAGCCCCAAGCCCTCGGAGACCATTTTGTTAATAACCGAAAGCATATCTGCGGGCGGACATCACAGCATCATAGCTGCTGCTGCTACTGTGTGTGCGTGCGTGTGCGTGCGCGTGCGTGTGCGTGCGTGCGTGCGTGTGTGTGTGTGTGTGCGTGTGTCTATGTGAGCTATAGTGCTACAAGCGTGTCGTGAGCCCACGGAACACACGGGGGAAAAAAACCATCAAACCCACACACATCATTCCCGGCGGATGGAGGGAGGTTTGTTGTACACAAGCAGAGCGGCAGTGTTTATAAGGAGGGGGGGGGGGGGGGGATATGGAGCAGCAGAGAGTAGTTGTCAAAGACAAGGACTGAAAGCGCCTCTCAAGTAAAGTTTGTTCAGCGGTTAAGCGAGCGTACAACATGGTGGCTTGGGTGTGGTAGGGGTGGGTGGGGGGGGGGGAGGTCCTCAACAGGTGGGTCACATCCTGAAATGGGGTCGCAGCAGGGTCCATTTTTGATGGCCACGTGTATCCATTTTATTTATTTTTTTAAAGGGTTAGGGTCAGGTGGGGTGGGGGGGAAGGGTTTAGGGTTGTTGTTGTTGTTGTTTTTTAAATGAAAAAATTATTTCTGACCAAACAAAAACCCCGACACTTAAGCCGGTCAGAGTCATTCTAGACACGTTCAAACCAGTACACCCTGGTTGCTAGCCGGCAAATAGCTCCCCTTTTGGTACACAGTATTCCATCGGTACAAAGCAGAACAGGAGGGCCCAAAGGTCAAATGATGACCTCAGTATGTCTGGAGCACAACTGTTATCATCTTTATCATTGACATTATGATGATGGTTATATTATTATTACTATTATTATTATTATTATTATTACAATTGTTATGCTTATGATTCGATTACTGTTATTAGTGGTAGTATCATCTTTATTGTTGATATTATTAGAAGTTATACTACTGCTACTGCTACTCATAATAATAATAATACTGATAATAATGTCATGGTTATTGTTATTAGTAGTTATTATATCGATGTGTTGATGAATGAAATGCATTTTAGTCTTCAGGTGATGAGTTTTTCTCTTAACTACCCTTGGTTGAATGCACTATTGTAAGTGGCTTTAGACAAAAGTGTTTGCTAAATGACTGTCATGTAATGTAATGTGTATGTACTTTTCCCTTACTGTACTTTTACCTGAACTTATTGTACTTCTACCTGAGCACTGGTTCAGTTATTGACCAGTTAAAAATTAAATGCACTTTTGACTTCTGGTGACGAGTTGTTCTCTTACCTTCCTTTGTTGAAACACACTATTGTGTCAGGATTGGCAGTTCTGCCTCCCCGCATTCACAGCCCTCGTCCAGGTAGCCACGCCCCCTATCACGTCCCGCATTCATGTCACAGTTTCCCCAGCCTTCGCCCGGATAGCCACGCCCCCTATCACGTCCCGCATTCATGTCACAGTTTCCCAAGCCCTCGTCCAGGTAGCCACGCCCCCTATCATGTACCACATGCACGTCACCGTTTCCCAGCCCTCGTCCAGGTAGCCACGCCCCCTATCACGTTCGCATTCCTGTCATCGTTTCCCCAGCCCTCGTCCTGATAGCCACGCCCCCTATCACGTCCCGCATTCCTATCATCGTTTCCCCAGCCCTCGTCCTGATAGCCACGCCCCCTTGTTAGTGCTCCCCCGCAGCTGCAGCGCATCACCGTTAATTTCCCCCTCATGTTTTCCAGCCCGTCTTATTAGCTGCCTGGGACCTCATTGTTTCCACCTGTTAAGTTCCGTGTGTTTAAATAGGCGGCGTCTTCTTTTGTTCGGGGCCGGTTCATTATATTATATATACTGTCTCGTTGTGTTATGCCGAGTACTTGTTTCATGTGTATGAACAAGCGTCATGTTCCACGTCATGCCACCGTCAGGTTTTTTGTAGTTAGGTCTTTTGCTTTTGAGCTTCATGCGTTTCCATCTAAGTGATTGTATTTATGTATGACTGTATTTATCAGTAAAGACTCTTTATTTTGATACGTGTGTCGTGCATTTGGGTTCACCTCCTAAGTCCCCGTTTCTACTATCCCCGCGTCACCCTGTGACATATTGTAAGTCGCTTTGGATAAAAGTGTCTGCTAAATGACTGTAATGTAATGTGATGTAATGTAGATATATATTATTAGAAAACATAAGTATTTTTATATTTATAATTATACTATAATTATATTATTATTATTATTATTATGTAAGCATCACAATGACACTGGCATGTACTAAATATATCTTGTAAATATATTGACCAATGCAGGCCTTGAGGTTTATCTCTATGCACTCACTTTTCCACAGCATTTCCACAAAAAAAAAAAAAACAAACATTAAAGGTATAATTATCCATCCATCCAGCCATCTTCTCCCGCTTATCCGTAATCGGGTCGCGGAGGTAGCAGCTTCAGCAGGGGACTCCAAACTTCCCTCTCCCTGGCAACATCGACTAGCTCTGACTGGGGGGGATCCCGAGGCGTTCCCAGGCCAGTGTGGAGATGTAGTCACCCCACCTGTACCTCGGTCTGCCCCGTGGTCTCTTCCCAGTTGGATGTGCCTGGAAAACCTCCCTCGGGAGGCGACCAGGAAGCATCCTTACTAGATGCCCGAACCACCTCAACTTGCTCCTTTCTACGCGAAGGAGCAGCGGCTCTACTCAGTCTCTCACGAGTGACTGAGCTTCTCACCCTATCCCTCAGGGAGATGCCACCCTCCTGAGGAAACTCATTTTGGCCGCTTGTATTGGAGCTTGTCCTTTCGGTCATTACCCATTGGTCATGGCCATAGGTGAGGGTAGGAACGAAGACTGATCGGTAGATCGAGAGCTTTGCCTTCTGGCTCAGCTCTCTTTTGGTTACAACGGTGCGCCAAAGTGCACCCAATACCGCTCCCGCTGCCCCTATTCTCCTGTCAATCTCACGCTCCATCCTCCCCTCACTCGAGAACAAGACCCCGAGATACTTGAACTCCTTCACTTGGGATAAGGACTCCCTCCCTACTTGGAGTAGACAATCCACCGGTTTCCTGCTAAGAAACATGGCCTCAGATTTGGAGGTGCTGATCCTCATCCCAGCCGCTTTACACTCCGCTGCAAACCGATCCAGTGAGTGCTGATTACGCAACAGACCACATCATCTGCAAACAGCAGCGATTCAATCCTGAGCCCACCATACTGAAACCCCTCCCCTCCATGACTACGCCTTGAAATCCTGTCCATGAAAATCACAAACAGGATGGGTGACAAAGTGCAGCCCTGGCGGAGGCCAACACCCACTGAGAACAGGCCTGACTTACTACCGAGAATCCGGACACAGCTCTTGCTTTGGGAGTACAGAGATTGGATGGCCCTCAACAGTGACCCCCGCACCCCATACTCCCGCAGCACCCCCCACAGTATTTCTTGAGGGACCCGATCATATGCCTTCTCCAAATCCACAAAACACATGTAGACCGGATGGGCATACTCCCAAGCCCCCTCCAGGATCCTTGCAAGAGTGAAAAGCTGGTCCGTTTTTCCACGACCAGGGCGGAATCCGCATTGTTCCTCTTCAATCTGAGGTTCGACTATCAGCCGAACCCTCCTTTCCAGCACCTTGGAGTAGACTTTCCCAGGAAGGCTGAGTAATGTGATTCCCCTGTAATTGGCACACACCCTCTGGTCACCCTTTTTGAACAGGGGTACCACCACCCTGTTTGCAGGCACTGTCCCAGACTTCCACGCAATGTTGAAAAGACGTGTCATCCATGACAGCCCCTCAACACCCAGAGCTTTTAGCATTTCTGGACAGATCTCATCAACCCCTGGGGCTTTGCCACTGCGGAGATGTTTGACTACCACAGTGACTTCCTCCAGGGAGATTGATGTTTGCCGTCCTTCATCCTCCAGCTCTGTCTCTACCATTGAGGGTGTAGTTGGGTTAAGAAGTTCCTCAAAGTGTTCTTTCCACCGCCAGATCACCTCCTCAGTTGAGGTCAGCAATGTCCCACCCTTACTGTACACAGCTTGGATGGACCCACGCTTCCCCCTCCTGAGGCGCCGGATTGTTGGCCAGAAACGCTTTGCGTGTGCGTTGAAGTCTCCCAGGAGGACTATAGAGTCCCCTTCAGGAGCCCCATGCAGGACTCCATCCAGGGACCCTCTCCGGGTCTCTGGGGTATAATTATATATATTTTTAAACATGAATTGAATAACGCATGAAGTCTTTGGCCTCCGTTTCAATGAGGCTGACGCAAAAGCATTTAGTAAAAAATCCTTTAAAATAAAGTCCTGTTGGCTCACCTCCACACCTTAAGGAACCCAGATTACCGAAAATGCGGCCGATGGTTAAATCGTCCCATCGGAAAGTACGAACTAAAATGTCATTTTAAGTTCATTGACACGCTCCTCCATCCATTCATAGCCATATAGTATCGGCAGTATGGTCACTGTCGATACTGTGACGCCACTACGCCCCTGTTTAATTCAGCGGCGGGTGAGAGATACAGTAGCGGTTTTGTAACGTCTTTGTTCTAAATCTCAATGGCGGGATCTTTTAAACGAGGGCTCATTATTGGCGGAGCACATGGGCCCCCCCCCCCCCTGTTTGACTAGGGTACGATAAACAGGTCGGTGCGTTGTCACAGTTTAGGAACCCAAAGAAAACCAACAATTAGTTCCCCCTCGGTGTGTTGCCGCCGTCCCCAGTGTGCTGTGTTAATAGACTTGGGCAGCTTCCAGTCTTCCATTACTGAATAATTGGACAGGATAGTAGTAGGACAGCACAGACCCCCCTCTCTCTCTCTCTCTCTCTCTTCCCCCTCTCTCTCTCTCTCTCTTTCCCTCGCGCTCCTCTCTCTCTCTCTCTCTCTCTCTCTCTCTCTCTCTCTCTCTCTCTCTCTCTGCTCTCTCTCTCTCTCTCTCTCTCTCTCTGTCTCTCTGTCACTCTCTGTCTCTCTGTCCTCTCTGTCTCTCGTCTCTCCCGCTCTCTCTCTCTCTCTCTCTCTCTCTCTCTCTCTCTCTCTCTCTCTCTCTCTCTCTCTCTCTCTCTCTCTCTCTCTCTCTCTCTCTCTCTCTCTCTCTCTCTCTCTCCTGCCAGAGGGGAGGGGGGGTGGGGGGTGAGGGAGGGGTGAGAACCTTATCGATCCCCATTCATTGCGTCTCTGTCTCTGATCAATCATCCCAAATAAGCCTTGGGGACCCCCCCCCCCCCCCCCCCCCATAGATGACAACAAGTGACAAAGCAGCATGTTGGGATGACTGCGTCTACCCAGATATCAATTAAATAATCAATACAATTAAATTCATTGAATAATAATAACAACAACAACAACAACAACAACAACAAGATAGATAGATAGATAGATAGATAAATAAAGATGATAACATGAAGACAGCGAATGTGGGGAGGAGGGGGAACTAGGTTGTTGTTTAGCTTTAGCGCGCGTGGCATCACTGCCGATGTGCCGGTACTTGAGCAGACGCCTTGCAGCAGACCAAAGACTAAAAGGCCAGAGCGTGTCGATGGGAAAAAGGAGGAGGGGGGGGGGGAAGGAAGAAGCTTCTGGAAGCTTTCTCTCTCCAGGTGACGGCGGCGAGGAGAGGAGAGGAGCCTGCTGTGACTTCTGGTAATTGAGTTGAATAAATGTTTGCGCTTCCTTCCACTGGAGGTCTCTCAGCTTCCTCCTCCTCCTCCTCCTCCTCCTGCTGGTCCTCCATCTCCTCCTCCTCCTCCTCCTTCTCCTCATCCCCTCCTCCTCCTCCTCCTCCTCCTTCTCCTTCATCCCTCCTCCTCCTCCTCCTCCTCCTCCTCCTCCTCCTCCTCCTCCTCTCCTCCTCCTTCTCCTCATCCCTCCTCTCCTCCTTCTCCTCCTCCTCCATCTCCTCCATCTCCTCCTCCGCCTCCTCCATCTCTGCTGCTAGCTTTCTGCCTGGCTAGAGCCGAGACACTCTCCGATTTAATTAATTTTTAATTAGGGGGGGGGGGGGGGGGGGAATTGCAGGGCGGCCCATTCCGTTGGGACCTTTAAGACATCTGTGCGTTGGAGATAGCATGCTTAACTACCCCCAGCGCCGCTACCTCTGCTGCTAGGAGGCGCTGGGGGGGTAGGCTTTGAGGGGCTGGCCACAGCTCTCCCCCCACCACCCACCCACCCACCCACCTGACACCCTCACCCCCCTCACCCCCCTCCAGCCACCTCCAGCCACGAGTGTGTGGGGGAGCCAAGAAGAGAAGGTCTTATGCGTGTGTGTGTGTGTGTGTGTGTGTGTGTGTGTGTGTGTGTGTGTGTGTGTGTGTGTGTGTGTGTGTGTGTGTGTGTGTGTGTGTGTGTGTGTGTGTGTGTGTGTGTGTGTGTGTGTGTGTGTGTGTGTGTGTGTGTGTTTTTGCACCGAGTCAGCGTGAAGGCGGGAAGCCTGTTTGTAGTCAGTTTGAATGTCACCGGGGCCGGATTGAACTGCTGTAAGCCTCACAGCCGCTGAGGATTGGGTGTCACTCATCAGTCATAGAGATTCATGGACTGTCAACCCTGAGCTTTAATTGAGTGATCGACTGAACTTTTCATCCCGCTCTCACACTTTCTCTCCCTCTCTCTCTCTCTCTCTCTCTCTCACTTTCCCCTCTCTCTCTCTCTCTCTCTCTCTCTCTCTTCTCTCTCTCTCTCTCTCTCTCTCTCTCTCTCTCTCTCTCTCTCTCTCTCTCTCTCTCTCTCTCTCTCTCTCTCTCTCTCTCTCTGTCTCTCTCTTTTTGTCTCTCTTCCTTCTTTTTCTCTTTTTTTCTTTTTCTCTCTTTCCTGCGCTCTCACACTATCTCAACCACACACACACACACACACACACACACACACACACACACACACACACACACACACACACACACACACACACACTGTACATGTTCTGACACACAAACAACCATATATATTTACACACACACACACACACACACCACACACACACACACACACACACACACACACACACACACACTGTACATGTTCTGACACACAAACAACCATATCTATTCACACACACACACACACACACACACACACACACACACACACACACACACACACACACACACACACACACACACACCACACACATTCTACACACAAACAGCCATATGCACACACATACACACATACACACACACACACACACACACACACACACACACACACACACACACACACACACACACACACCTGTCCATGTTCTGACACACAAACAACTATATCTATTTACACACACACACATTCCTATACACAAACAACCATAAGTGCACACACACACACGCACGCACGCACGCACGCACGCACACACACACACACACACACACACACACACACACACACACACACACACACACACACACACACACACACACACACACACACACACACACACACACACACACACACACACACACACACACACACACACTGTACATGTTCTGACTCACAAACAACCATATATATTCACACACACACACACACACACACACACACACACACACACACACACACACACACACACACACACACACCAACACATTCTTACACACAAACAGCCATATGCACACAAATACACACATACACACACACACACACACACACACACACACACCTGTCCATGTTCTGACACACAAACAACTATATCTATTTACACACACACACATTCCTATACACAAACAACCATAAGTGCACACACACACACACGCACGCACGCACGCACGCACGCACACACACACTCACACACACACACACACACACCACACACACACACACACCTGTCCATGTTCTGACACACAAACAACTATATCTATTCACACACACCCACACACCCACACATACACACCTGTACATGTTTTGACACACAAATAACTACATCTATTTACACACACACATACACACATACACACACACACACACACACACACACACACACATACACACACACACAGACAGTCAGGGTGGCACAGCATTCCCTAATCATAATGAATATGTACGTTTTTGGTTCTATTTGCCTGCTTGTCACTGAACCCTTCCAACGGCAGAGTGGGTGTCCTGAGTCTCTAATGCTGATGTATAGCAGGCAGGCTAAGTGTGAGAGGGGGAAGGGGGGCATGCTGGATGCTCAACAGTGTGTTGGGGGGGGGGGGTATTTCACGGCGTCGGCAGGCAAGCAGAATGTGTTCATGTCACACCGTGTTCAATATCGCCACGCGATCAAAATTTACTACGCGCTTCCAGCACTCCCCCCCCCCCCCCCCCCACCACCCTTTATTCATTGTGCTTTATTGCCACGGTGACACACATTGATCCTGGCAAATAGTACTTTTTATTATTGAATATTACGTCTGGCAACTCCCAAACCCCCCCACCGACCCCCCGCCCACCCCCCCACCCCACCCCACCGTAACGGGATTTATCTCCAGTCCGGCTTGTCAGCCGAGAGACGCCGCAGTCATTGGACGACGCCGGGCGGTGTGTTAAAAATATATATAGAAAAAGAGGGAGCTCTCCTCCTCCTCCTCCTCCTCCTCCTCCTCCTCCTCCTCCTCCTCCCTCCTCCTCCTCCTCCTCCTCCTCCTCCTCCTCCCCCGTGTGCGGTCGTATCAACGGCGGTCTCCTGTAAGCAATGTGACAGACATCTGCATCGGCAGGGGGGGAGGAGAAAAAAAAAAACACAAAACACAGCCTGGTGTTTATGGACTCAAAAGCTTCTGGAGAATTCCGCCTCTCCTCCCACCGCGGCCACAGATGCGGGCCGCGCGCCGCATCTGCCAATAAGCTCTTCTGTGTTTACTTCTGTGGAGATGTGAGATCTGTATATATATATATATATATATATATATATATATATATATATATATATATATATACGCACACACTGAATATATATATATATATATATATATATATATTACATTGCATTACATTACAGTAATTTAGCAGACGCTTTTATCCAAAGCGACTTACAATAAATAGTGTGTTTCAACGAAGAATAAGGTGAGAGACCTCAACTCGTTACCAGAAGTCAAAAGTGCATTTCATTCCTATAACAAGTCTCCAATAACTTCCTGCCGTGCTCAGGTAAAGGCACACAAAGTTCAGGTAAAAGTACAATGAATTAAAAGTACAATAAGTTGGCAAACAATATAACTATATCTACCTAACAATCCACTTAGAAAGACGCTAGTATGCTAGTGAAAAACGGATAAGAGGACGCGCTCGGAGGTTTCCAGCCTTCCAGTGGAAGATGGGCGGTGACTCTGCAGTCCTGACATCCGGGGGGAATTTCATTCCACCAATGAAATAATATAGATAATAGTGATATACATATTTAGTAAGAGGGATCAGGAGGAGAGTGAAGAGAGGAGTCCTGTCCCGCTTTCCTGTGGAGGAGGACGAGGAAGAAGGAGAAAAACAACCGATAGTGGCAGCGAATGGAAGCGGCTAATTAGGATCCTGTCCAGAGAGAGAGTGTGTGTGTGTGTGTGTGTGTGTGTGTGTGTGTGTGTGTGTGTGTGTGTGTGTGTGTGTGTGTGTGTGTGTGTGTGTGTGTGTGTGTGTGTGTGTGTGTGTGTGTGTGTGTGTGTGTGTGTGTGTGTGTGTGTGAGGGACGCCTCGTCTCAGGCATTTCATCTAAGCTTGCCACATCCACTTTGCCGCCACCCCCCCACCCCTTCAACCCACCCCGGGAAAGCTGTTCACGCATGGCTGAAGGGACACCCAGACGCATTGGGGGTGATTCTCTCTCTCTCTCTCTCTCTCTCTCTCTCTCTCTCTCTCTCTCTCTCTCTCTCTCTCTCTCTCTCTCTCTCTCTCTCTCTCTCTCTCTCTCTCTCTCTCTCTCTCTCTCACGTTACGTGTCTCCTCCCCCGCCCTGCACCTTGTCTTTTATCTTCTTCTTCTTCTCCATCTTTAAGATGACGGTTGTCGAGCCGCCGCATGTCAGAATCGACCGCATTCAATGCATTGGCTTATTTCTCTGCCGTGTGCGTGCATATGTGTGTGTGAACGGAAGCAATGACAAGTGACGAGAGAGAGAGAGAGAGAGAGAGAGAGAGAGAGAGAGAGAGAGAGAGAGAGAGAGAGAGAGAGAGAGAGGAATTGCAGAGCGGCTGACATTATGGTGAAAAGGTTGTGAATGGGTCGGACACATAGACAGTACATATATCTATATAGAGATATATCTAAATCTATATCTATATATATATATATATGTATATACATATATATACATATATATATATGGTTGGTTTAAGCAGCCTCACCTGTAGGTCCTTTTGTAATCAAGGACCCACAGGTTAAACCAGCCATCACAACCACTCTCTCTCTCTCTCTCTCTCTCTCTCTCTCTCTCTCTCTCTCCTCTCTCTCTCTCTCTCTCTCTCTCTCTCTCTCTCTCTCTCTCTCTCTCTCTCTCTCTCTCGCTGTCTCTATCTATGTATGTCTATCTCTCTCTCTATGTCTCTCTATCTATGTCTCTCTATCTGGCACTGGCACTTGCAGTCTCTCTCTCTCTCTCTCTCTCTCTCTCTCTCTCTCTCTGTCTCATCTAATAGCTGATAATCACAGTAGGACATTTGAAGGCAGACCACCAGGGTTGTAATGGTCCACGACAGACAGACAGACAGCGTGCGTCGAAAAACATCAGGACCGAGAAGATGGCAGTGTCTCTTTCTCTCTCTCTCTCTCTCTCTCTCTCTCTCTCTCTCTCTCTCTCTCTCTCTCTCTCTCTCTCTCTCTCTCTCTCTCTCTCTCTCTCTCTCCTCTCTCTCTCTCTCTCTCTCTCTCCCTCTCTCTCTCTCTCTCTCTCTCTCTCTCTCTCTCTCTCCGGGTTTTTGTTATTTCTTTCTCTTTTTTTTTTCATTTTCAGTATTTATTTATTTATTTTACCCCCTCTTTTTTCTCTCCACACACACACACACCGACACTTGGGTGACCTTCTCCGTGGAGACAGGGAAATGTCATCTCAATTAGACCAATGGCGTGCTCCGTTTTGTGGCACCGCCACCGCCGCCGCCGCCGCCGGCCAAAAGAAGGGGGGGACAACACGCTGAGGAGTTTTGACAGCTGGACGCTAAAAGCCCAAATTGCTCCATTAGAAATATTTTTGCATTCGGAATCTAAATGAAGTGAAAACTTCACGCCGGTCGGTCTAATAGCAGCAGACGAGACGGGCGCACTTTTGGTTGTTGTGTGTGTGTGTGTGTGTGTGTGTGTGTGTTGTGTGTGTGTGTGTGTGTGTGTGTGTGTGTGTGTGTGTGTGTGTGTGTGTGTGTGTGTGTGTGTGTGCCTACCTACTCATTCCTTAATCCTTAATCCCCATAATATATACAATATTTCCAAGTTTTTTCTTTTTTTTGTGTGCGTGCATTAATTATACTGTGCTGTGGTGGTAGATATGATGAGGGGTGAGGAAGTGTATAGGTGTGTGTGTGTGTACAAGGACGTTATGAATACAAGAAATTGTACATTTGTACATCCCCCACCCCGTCGATAAGTATGTTTCATTTACACTCATGTAGAGTATATGCACCGATTTAACTTTTCTCCGGACTTTAAAAAACCTAAAAAGCCTGTGTATCTTTGACGAAAAGCTAATGTATATAACACACACACACGCATGCATCGTTAACCTCCGTTAACCAATCCCTGGTTTTTCCCTCCAATATCATATCCTGTGTCTTTCCCTTGGCGTTTTTTCCCCCTATATCCTTATTGTGGTGATGTGTCTGCGGTGTTAATCACGTAGTTGTCCCTCACCCGTTAAAACGGATCATTAAACCACTCGCTCATCATCATGCAATAATCCCACGGTCTCCCACAGCGTGAACGTCCCTGATACTTACGCAGACACGGGCCAGTAACCGCACGCACACACACGCACACGCACACGCACGCACACGCACGCACGCACACACACACACGCGCGCACACACACACACATGTTCTCCACATGCACCAAACGTGCGCGTGCATTCACATAGTATATGCATCCGCAAGAAGCACACACACACGCACACATACACATATACACACACACACACACGCACACACACATGTTCTCCACATGCACCAAACGTGCGCCTGCATTCACATATATGCATCCGCAAGAAGCACACACACACACACGCACGCACACACGCACACACACACACACACTTCACCGGTGCATGCAAACGCATCCCTCAGACTCACATTCACATTATTAAACCACCCGGGAGAGAGAGAGAGAGAGAGAGAGAGAGAGAGAGAGAGAGAGAGAGAGAGAGAGAGAGAGAGAGAGAGAGAGAGAGAGAGAGAGAGAGAGAGAGAGAGAGAGAGAGAGAGAGAGAGAGAGAGAGAGAGAGAGAGACGCACAGAGAGAGAGAGAGAGAGAGAGAGAGAGACAAGAGAGAGTGCGACCTTGGCTTCCCACTGAACGTGCAATAAGCTGGGGTCATTATTCTGTTAATTTCAGAGCAGCCAGAGAGAGAGCAGGGCATGAAGGCCCTGCTCTCTCTCTGGCTGCTCTTTGACGGAGAACGGCGCTTTTAAAGCGTTCCGGGCTGCTCCTGTTTTATCGCCTGCTGCTGACGACGCTCAAGACAGACAAGGTCAATTACCGAAAGGTTTCCTCTTCTTTCTCCTCCCCTACCCCCCCCCCCCCCCTTCCCCCCCACCTCTCCCACCCCCCTTCCCCCCCCACATCCACCCACCCCCCACCCCCCACCCACCGCCCCCTACCTCGTTCTCCTCCGCCTCACCGGCCGGGGGAGAAACGTGTGTCCGCCGGTGTCTCCCAACCGCGATGGGCAATAGAATATGGAGAGAGAGAGAGCGAGAGAGAGAGAGAGGAGAGAGAGAGAGAGAGAGAGAGAGAGAGAGAGATGTTGAATTGGCGTTTACGACAAGTACAATGGAAGGCTTACTCCCCATTCCCTCCCTCCCGCGGTATGAGTTCCCTACAACTATACTATACTAGACTATACTATACTAAACAATTCTATGCTACATCAAACACTATATACACTCCCCCGATGATATGCTATACTATATACTGTAAACAACTCTATGTATTCGACTATGTACTATAGTATATATAAACAAGACTATACTAGCAATAACAATAATGATAATAATAATAATAATAATAACAATACTGTACACAATATAATGAACAATAAAGTGACTGATGAATGATATATATACTGTATATATCATCAGAGAGAGAGAGAGAGAGAGAGAGAGAGAGAGAGAGAGAGAGAGAGAGAGAGAGAGAGAGAGAGAGATGAGGAGAGCGAGAGAGAGATGAGAGAGAGAGAGAGAGAGAGAGAGAGAGAGAGAGAGAGAGAGAGAGAGAGAGAGAGAGAGAGAGAGAGAGAGAGAGAGAGAGGAGAGAGAGAGAGAGAGAGAGAGAGAGAGAGAGAAGCGAGAGAGAGAGAGAGAGAGAGAGAGAGAGAGAGAGAGAGAGAGAGAGAGAGAGAGATAGAGAGAGAGAGAGAGAGAGAGAGGGCGAGAGTGTGTGCTTATGGCCACGTTAAAAGATTAAACATGCCGCTTTAAGTCGTAGAGGGTCAGTACAAGGTACACTTCACATTCTGCATCATTTAGGGCTCTGAGCCCGGCGTCCCAGCCCCCCCCCCAGGGGGGCTCGGCTTGAGCTACAGCGGGACGGGAGAGAGACGTACGACCCCCAATTTGCATCACAATGTAAGGCCCCTCGCGTCGGGGCGTCGTAAAAAACGGCAAACAGCCGGGAAATGATTTGCCACCGGCAACGCCGGAGAGGAAAGCCCCGACTCGACCCGGCTCTGCCCCCCTGTACCTCTCTCTCTCTCTCTCTCTCTCTCTCTCTCTCTCTCTCTCCTCTCTCTCTCTCTCTCTCTCTCTCTCTCTCTCTCTCTCTCTCTCTCTCTCTCTCTCTCTCTCTCTCTCTCTCTCTCTCACACATTTTTACTCTTCTGTACCGGCCTATATATCGGCCAGTAAATATCATCAAAAATGGATGAGGGCGTGCACGGGTACAATGACACCAGAGTGAGTACAAGTGTGTGCAAATATGCCCGTGCACACGTCCACCACACACACCACACACACACACACACACACACACACACACACACACACACACACACACACACACACACACACACACACACACACCACACCACACACACCACACACACACACACACACGTGCGCACACACTTAAATCCCTTCTCTCGCCGACACATGCCGACGCATGCCGGTAGTGACCATGCATGTAATGCCTCACCCCCCTGCAGACTCCTCATCAGAGCGCTCTCCACATGAGGAGATGAAGGTGCACCTGTGTAATTGGTCCACAGCTAATTTAGTGGAACAACCAGCTTCAGGCTGTTGTGTTCCCCCCCTCCTCCATCCTCCACCCTCCTCTCACCACCCACCCACCACTCACCACCCACCACCAAACAACCACCACCCACCACCCACCACCCACCCCCCCTCCCTCTCTCTCTCTCAGCCATGATTTATGGCGTTGCAGCCCTATTGACTTTCATAACAACATTCATTGAGCTATTCAGCCCTAATGTTTACTACGTAACGCGAACGCGGGAACCAATTACATCAGGCGCGCATTAAACGGAATGTATTTATATATACCGCCCGGCGCTGCACGGGGGCGAGAGCTAAAGCACACTCCCTGGTAATATCACCGGACACACATTTAACGCACTGTTTCAGTCCAGAGGCGAGGGATGGAGGCAAGGGTCTGTTTTGGTTTTGTGCGATATGAGCATTGAATGGGGTGGAGAGGAGGGGGAGAGGGGAGAGGAGAGGGGAGGGAGAGGGAGAGGGGGAGAGGGAGAGGGAGAGGGGGAGGGAGAGGGAGAGGGAGAGGGAGAGGGAGAGGGAGAGGGAGAGGGAGAGGGAGAGGGAGAGGGAGAGGGAGAGGGAGAGGGAGAGGGAGAGGGAGAGGGAGAGGGAGAGGGAGAGGGAGGGAGAGGGGATAGAGAGGGAGAGGGAGAGGGAGAGGGGAGGGGAGGGGAGGGAGGGGAGGGGAGGGAGGGGAGGGGAGGGGAGGGGAGGGGAGAGGGGAGGGGAGAGGGGAGAGGGAGAGGGAGAGGGAGAGGGAGAGGGGGAGAGGGAGAGGGAGAGGGAGAGGGGAGGGAGGGAGAGGAGAGGGAGGGGGGAGGAGGGGATAGAGAGGGAGAGAGGGAGAGGGAGAGGGGAGGGGAGGGAGAGGGAGAGGGAGAGGGAGAGGGAGAGGGAGAGGGAGAGGGAGAGGGAGAGGGAGAGGGAGAGGGAGAGGGAGAGGGAGAGGGAGAGGGAGAGGGAGGGAAAGGGAGAGAGAGGGAGAGGGAGAGGGAGAGGGGGGGAGGGAGAGGGAGAGGGGGGGGGAGAGGGAGGGAGAGGGAGAGGGAGAGGGAGAGGGAGAGGGAGAGGGAGAGGGAGAGGGAGAGGGAGAGGGAGAGGGAGAGGGAGAGGGAGAGGGAGAGGGAGAGGGAGGGTGGCAGGATAGCTCAGTCTGTTAGGACTCAGGCTTGGTAACCGGAAGGTCACCCCGGTTCAAGTATTTATATATATATATCAGTGGCGAAGCGTGTCTATCACAACTGGACCTTCTGTAGACCAGGGGTTCCCCAACTTTTATCGTGAAGTCCAAGGGGGGGGGGGGGGTATGTCGTGATCGCGAACATCGAGAAGTCCAACGGGGGGGGGGGGGGGCTAATCGCGATCACGAACATTGTGTGTGGCTTCTTTTTTCAATGATGATACTGTCTGGGAATCTGGGAATCAGAATTCCTTTATTTGTCACTCACGTTATTATTAACAATAATAATAATAATACAAATAATAATAATAAAAGAAATAAACCTCATGGGTCACATCAAGAGGATTCTGAAATCATCTCGCGACCCCCCCCTCGGGGTCCCGCGACCCCCACTTTGGGAACCCCTGCTGTAGACCACGGAGGAAGTCACTTTATGCCTTATCTCATTTAGGCAGATAAGATTGTCGCAGCCAATTTCCAAGTGAACCATAGTTGGTAAAGCAGTGTCCATGTAGTGAAGTAACAGTGCCATCATCTTCGCCTTCGCATTTTGACGTAAAATCCTACGTAGAATCAACGTAGCACTACGCTAGATCCTCTCTCGCTCCAGCCAGTAGACCTTCTAGCTCCCTATTGAGCTGTGGGGAAATCTGAAAGAATACGCCCATACGCTACAAATCACTATATGATTGGTTGATCAAATTGTCAATCCAAACGTACGCTCTCATTCAGTCTGAGGGCCAAAGTCATCGGGAATACTTTGGTTGAAGGATATTCTTCCCAGCAACCCAGAAAAATATCTGATTGGTTGCATTGTTTTTCCAACACAAAACCACTCAAATGCGTCGTGCATGGACCGAGAAAGACAAACAAATCAACGTAACACTGTAATATAACAGATAACAACACAGATACCATTCTCATTTATTCATTTTATTTAAATTTGATTAAATTTGATTAAATTGTATTACATTTTATTAATACAATTAATTCGTTTTTTTTGTTTCATCTGAGAGTTCCAGGGTCTTCTCTGAATACCTTGAAGGCCCTGACACTTCACCACTGTATATATATATATATATATATATATATATATATGTATGAGTGAGAGCGGCTGTACAATAATTTGAAAGCAGTCTTTGTCGCTAGGCGACCGACAGCATGATGATGATATATATACATTATATATATATATATATATATATATTATACATACACATACACACAATAGCTGCCCACTGCTGCTAAGAACTAGGATGGGTTAAATGCAAAATAAACAAACATATCACTGTGAGCGGTCGCCTCACAACCGGAAGGTTGCTGGTTCGATCCCCCGGCTCCTCCTAGCAAAAGCTGTCGAGGTGTCCTTGAGCAAGACCCCCTAACCCTGACTGCTCCTGACGTGCTGGCTGTCTCCTTGCATGGCTGACTCCGCCGTCGGTGGTTGAATGGGTGTATGAACGGGTGAATGTGAGGCATGACTTGTAAAGCGCTTTGAGTAACCATTGGTTAGAAAAGCGCTATATAAATGTCCATTGCCATATCACTGTGTGTGTG
>CM051001.1:19954182-19964182 GCA_027704905.1 Muraenolepis orangiensis
TAAAGTATTAAGAGCTAATTACAATCTGTGCCTGTTTTGCAGAGAGAAAGCCAGAGCCAACGTGGCCCCTATGTTATTGCCATGCCATGCAGGGATTTGAAAATAAATAAACGTTTGGCAATTTAGCCGTCATTAGAAGATCAGGAACCTGCAAGTTGGGTTTTTGGAGGGAAAAAAGGGAAAAACTGGAGGGGAAAAAAAGGAACGTTTACACAGAAAGCACGCCACGCGCCGTGCGCCACGCGCCGTGCGCCACGCGCCGTGCGCCACGCGCCGTGCGCCACGCGCGTGCGCCACGCGCCGTGCGCCACGCGCCGTGCGCCACGCGCCGTGCGCCACGCGCCGCACGCCACGCACCATACGCTTCCACCGGAGTTATTGAAATGCTAATGGCACACATGGTCTTATCAACGCAAATAGCCAAGCACTCACACGCACACACGCACGCACACGCACACACATACAACACACACGTGCACGCACACACACACACACACACACACACGTACACACACACACACACACACACACACACACACACTCACAAACACACGCACACACACACGCACACACACACACGCACACACACACATATACAACACACACATACACACACACACACACACACACACACACACACACACACACCAAACACACACACACACATACAACACACATACAACACACACACACACACACACACACACACACACCAAACACACACACACACACATTCAATCACATGCAAATGCACTCACACAAACAGGGCTCCCATGCGTGCCCAAACACCATTCCTGGTGAACAGATGGTGATTCTGGAATCTTCCTCATCTCCACAGACTACACAACACAGAGGAGAGACTTCTCTGTTCTCCAAATAGTTCCAAAACAACATCATAGCGGGTTCCCAAAGGGGACCAAAGAAAAAGAAAAAAAACAAACAGAAAAAAGACCTAAAGCCTAAAGCTGGAAACCTCTCGTTTCATTTTTTGACCACGTCGACGGTCATCACGTCGCCGGCGGTCCGGTGCGTCTCCGATATAATTGCGCATATACGCACACACACACACACACACACACACACACACACACACACACACACACACACACACACACACACACACACACACACACACACACACACACACACACACACACACACACACACACACACACACACACACACACACACACACACAGATACACACATCAAGGCCTTAGCATGTCCGCCATATCCCATTCGTCCTCATTTGGCAAAGCATTACTTGGTGTGTCCAGAAAAGCGCTATATGAAGATGAATGTGTTCTTTTTATTATTATTATCATTATTTTCGCAATTAAACGGTAGCCAGGCGCGCCACTGGTGGCTCCGCCCGGCCTCCTCCTCCCCCCTCCTCCCCCCCCCTCCCCCCCCTCCCCCCCCCCCCTCCTCCCCCAGGTGGACGGCGCTCACAGATCCTGAATTATTCCTGGCGTCTTGACAGCGTTCCGTCTTGTACATCAATCTCGGCAGCGGTTCATCCTGTAGGGATTTCACTCTCTCTCTCTCTCTCTCTCTCTCTCTCCTCTCTCTCTCTCTCTCTCTCTCTCTCTCTCTCTCTCCTCTCTCTCTCTCTCTCTCTCTCTCTCTCTCTCTCTCTCTCTCTCGGTGTCCTGGCAGAGCACTTCACAAGGCTAACGTTGCGGTAACTGTCAATAAAAAAAGGGTTCCACAAATAAATAAATAAAAGGAGTCTTTTGTTGTGGCGGAACTCTGATTTGGCGTGTTCGGGGGGAGCTCCCTTCTCTCCCCCCCCCTGTCTCCCCTCCCCCGTCCTCCCTCCTGTCCTCCCCCCTGTCTCCCCCCCCATCCTCCCCCTGTCTCCTCCCCTCCCATCCTCCCCCCTGTCTCCCCCCCCTCCCGTCCTCCCCCCTGTCTCCCCCCCCATCCTCCCCCCTGTCTCCCCCCCCATCCTCCCCCCTGTCTCCCCCCCCATCCTCCCCCCTGTCCTTCCCCCGTCCTCACCCACCCCGCGGTCTCGCTCTGTAGCACATGGGCCGACCCTGGCGTATGTCTTGCCGAACATGTAAAGCTGCCATGTCGGGTTTTCTTTCCCCCTGTTAATAGCACCGCTCAGACCTCGGAGGAGTGTGACACACACACACACACACACGTGCATGCACACATATGCACGTGCACACAACACACTTCACACTAAACACACACACACACACACACACACACACGTGCATGCACACATATGCACGTGCACACAACACACTTCACACTACACACACAAACAGGCACACACACACACACACACACACACACACAGACGTAGACATTATCATGCATGGAAATGAACAGCTTCCCCCCCCCCCTCCCCCCCCTAATGTACACTCCACTTCTACTACAATTTAACACTAATGCACTCGCACAGATGAATACTCATGAGATTTAGATGTGTTTGATTTGTTTTTATGTTTTTTTCTTTTCACTCTTAAGAAGCTCAGACCAGAATAGGGAATTAAGTGAGATAAAAACTGAGAGAGTGAGTGAGTGTGTGTGTGAGAGAGAGAGAGAGAGAGAGAGAGAGAGAGAGAGAGAGAGAGAGAGAGAGAGAGAGAGAGCTAGTCAGATAGCGAGAACTACAGTGTGCGAAGACAACAAGAGAGAGCGAGAGAAAGCAATAGAGAGTATAAGGCAGAGAGATAGGGAGGGGGGGAGAGGGAGAGAGAGAGAGAGATAGGGAGATAGGGAGGGGAAGAGAGAGAGAGAGAGATTGGGAGGGAGAGAGACAGGGAGGGTGGGGTGGGGGAGAATGATAAAAGATAGATGATATAGTGAGTGAGAGCTTTAACTGGGCCCTAAGGTTAGCAATGTGAGGGAATTACAGCCCGGCTAGCTCATCCCGTTACGCTACAGATCTCATAATAAACATCACATGGCTAGCTGGCGCTGAAGGGTACGAATTAAGCCGTTGCTGTTAGCCTCTTAAAGAGCTCTCCCTGCCTCACCCGGGCTCAGAGCCTATTTACAGAGAGGCCGTGGCCGGGCGCGAAGGCAGGTGTAGCGCGGGAGAGCTAGCCGGGACGAGGGCACAACTGGGATTTATGTCCCTCGATCGAGGCCTACTAACAGCGCGGTGTCAACCACCGGGGCTCGTTTACCTGCAGTATTTATGATGTGTTCGCCTGCCGAGTGTCCAGAGATCATGGGATCCCCTCCTCCTCCTCCTCCCCCTCCTCTTGCTCCCCCTCCTCCTCCCCCTTAACCAGGGGGGTGAGAGGCAAGGGGTGGGGGGGGGTGGGGTGGGGGGGGGGCTAGTGACTCCCAAATGGGGGGGGTACACGCTCCCTAACGGGGGGGGTACACTACGTGGGCAGGTTTCACGAGGTACTGTAATTCTACTTGGGAGGATTTTGATTTAGCGCTTATTGTCCCCACAAAACTCTCTCCCTCTCTCTCTCTCTCAATTAAGGAAGTAAAATATGAGTTCACTTCGTTATACTTCGATATGATATATCTGATATGTTAAATAGCACATTATATGAATATTTTATATTCATATTTATATTATTGTAGCAGATGACGCTGCCAACAGCCATTAACATAATTGGCTACTTGAGGGCTCCCCCCCGAAGACATGGACACACATGGGTGATGAGGAATCCAGGTTAATGGCAAGAGTTTGAATCATTGTGAACAGGGCAGATGGTCCATGCTAGAGCTGTTTCTTGAGTGTGTGTGTATGTGTGTGTGTGTGTGTGTGTGGTGGCCGTTTTAACCTGTGGGCCTTGATTGACAATGACCCACAGGTGTGCAGCCTCACCAGCCAATCAGTCTAACTTAGGCCAGGTGAGGCTGCTTTCACCAGCCCCCAACCACACACACACACACACACACACACACACACACACACACTCCACAATTCTATATATATATGTGTGTGTGTATATATATAATATATATATATATATATATATATATATATATATATATATATATATTATATATATATATATATATATATATATATGTATATATTTTATTAGATTATAATTTATTGTCATTGTACAGCACAAGTACAGTACAGCGAAAATAATTTGGCATCTAACCAGAGTGCAAATGTTACACTAAAGTGCATAGTAATATATAATGTACAGTTGTTAAATAAGATGTCAAAACAGTCTACTTGGTACAAAACAGGTATAAAATAAGTTATAGAGTAGGTATGAGATATGTGCAGAATTATAGTATATATACAGGTAAGTATACAAGGTAGTGAGCAAGGGTATGCAGTTATATCAACATATATAACATATACATATATATAAATGTATATACAGCAGGCTGTGAGCAGGGAATGCAGGGGTATACTGTATATATATATATATATATATGTATTATTTAAATACATAAAAAAAAATATTACATCAAAAACTTAGAATTACAAACCGGTTTCCTTATCGCCTGGGCTCCTACAATATTAATAGCATTAGCTCAAAGGAAAACATTCCCAGTTTGGTGTCCGTGAAGGGGATACATGAGCTGTACTGACGGGGCTTGCCCCCCTCTAGCGCAACACGGAGGGGAACCCGAGACGGACATGAGTAGCAGAAGCCTTCAACTGTAGCTCCTCTTCATACTCGTGTCCACCCCTACGGCGCCAGGGATACAGCCCAGGCCCAGCAGCCAGCCCTTCAGATGGTGTTCGAGGCACCGACTTGTCGACTAGAAAGAGAGAGAGTGGAAGGATGGGACATAGTGTGTGTGTGAGCTTCTTGAAGCCCAGGCAGCCCACGATCCCCTGTAGTGTGATGGACTGTATTCCCCCTGAGCAGAGCCATGCCATGTCATATGTGCTGACAGTCCTCAGGAGGGAGGGCAATTAGTGGTCGAATGAGATGGCCTACCTCCAGGGGTTGAGAGGACAGAGTTGGGACTGAGTGAAACCAAGTGGGAGTCTTATTCCCACTTGGTTTCCTCCTCCTCCCCTTCGCCCTCTTTTCTGATCGTCCTCCTCCTCCTCCTCCCGATCTTCCTCCTCCTCCTCTTCCTCCTCCAGATATACCTCCTCCTCGTCCTTACTTGTCCTCCTCCTTCTCCCGATATACCTCCTCCCATTCTCCCTCATCTTCTTCCTGATCTACCTCCTTCTCCTCCCGATCTTCCTCCTTCTCCTCCCGATCTTCCTCCTCCTCCTCCTGATCTACCTCCTCCTCCTCCTGATCTTCCTCCTCCTCCTCCTGATCTACCTCCTCCTCCTCCTGATCTTCCTCCTCCTCCTCCTGATCTTCCTCCTCCTCCTCCTGATCTTCCTCCTCCTCCTCCTGATCTACCTCCTCCTCCTCCTGATCTTCCTCCTCCTCCTCCTGATCTTCCTCCTCCTCCTCCTGATCTTCCTCCTCCTCCTCCTGATCTTCCTCCTCCTCCTCCTGATCTACCTCCTCCTCCTCCTGATCTTCCTCCTCCTCCTCCTGATCTTCCTCCTCCTCCTCCTGATCTACCTCCTCCTCCTCCTGATCTTCTCTCCTCCTCCTCCTGATCTACCTCCTCCTCCTCCTGATCTTCCTCCTCCTCCTCCTGAATCTACCTCCTCCTCCTCCTGATCTTCCTCCTCCTCCTCCTGATCTACCTCCTTCTCCTCCCGATCTTCCTCCTCCTCTTCCTCCTCCTGATCTACCTTCTCCTCCTCCTCCCGATTGACCTCCTCCTCCCGTTCTCCCTCATCCTCCTCCTGTTCTCCCTCCTCCTCTTTTGCCGCCATATCCTAATCCTCCTCCTCCTCTTCTTCTTCTTCTTTCTCCTTTTGCCACCCGCAGAGTTACCCAGCAGCCCCGGCGGTCAGTTCACCTTCCGCCCACTGCCGCCGCCGCCTCCCCCGCCCCACGCCTGCACCTGCGCCCGCCCGGCCCCCTACGCCCAGGTGAGCCTGCAGCGGAAGACCATGCCCACGCGCTGCCAGAGCGGCCACCAGGGCGGGGGCCAGCCGGGGACGGAGAGCGCCACTAACGCGGACCCGGCGCAGCTCCACAACAGCTGGGTGCTTAACAGCAACATCCCCCTGGAGACCAGGTGAGACGGGTGGTGTGGTGGTGTGGGTGGTGGGTGGTTGTGGGTGGATGGGTGGGTGGTGGTGGGTTGGTGGGTGGTGGGTGATGGGTGGGTGGTGGGTGGTGGTGTGGTTGGGGTGGTGGTGGATGGTGGATGGGTGATGGTGGGTGGTGGGTGGTGGTGGTGGGTGGTGGGTGGTGGGTGGGTGGTGGGTGTGGTGGGTGGTGGGTGGTGGGTGATGGTGGGTGGTGGGTGGTGGTGGTGGTTGTGGTGGTGGTGGATGGGTGTGGGTGGTGGGTGGTGGGTGGGTGTGGGTGGTGGTGGGTGGTGGTGGTGGTTGTGGGTGGTGGTGGATGGGTGGATGGGTGGATGGGTGATGGTGGTGGGTGGGTGGTGGGTGGGTGGTGGGGTGGTGGTTGTGGGTGGTGGTGGATGGGTGGTGGGTGGTGGGTGGTGGGTGGGTGGTGGGTGGTGGTGGTGGTTGTGGGTGGTGGTGGATGGGTGATGGTGATGGGTGGTGGGTGGGTGGGTGTTGGGTGGTGGTGGGTGGTGGGTGGGTGGTGGGTGGTGGGGGAAACAGAGTCATCTTTCAAAAAAGCTAAATCCGGAGCCGGTGCAACAAAAAGCTTGTGGTCGTGTCGCAGAAATTTCCCCCCAGAATGTATCCTCGCATTTGTCAACTGAAGTCTTTTTTGGGGACTTTTTTCCCCGGTGAAAATAGAGATCTTAATATACAATATATCTTGGAAATCAGGCTAGCTCTCTCTATATGGGGTTTCTCATACGTAATGTGCACGTGCAATTTTTAAAGTAGCAGTGAAAAGGACCGGATGAAGGCATTGTGATATCAGCAGCACATGGTTTGATTAGAGGCCGTGCATGGATGGAAGAAAGAAGAGGGAAACTGAAGGCTGTCTTAAGAGGATGTTGTACCGTGATAATGGGAGGTTTCTGACTGCACTACTGGAGTGGTTCTTTTCAACTACTCTCTTAAAGGCATCTTCGGCAACACGTTCGATCACTATTACCGTTTTCACACTGAATGCGGTATCGACTCCTGTATTAGTTAATACGGGTGTCGATACCGTATTAGTTAGTGCGCATCGAATACACTTTAAACACTCTCTTCTAATTCGCGATTCGCTGCACACCCGATACCAGGTTTTCTGTTCACACACACGCGGGAAGTGAAACCCGTAGTTTTATTGCTTTGCACCCAAACGACTTACTTCGGGATCAAAACCACCTACCCAAGGTGGATGAGTTAATGCGCACTAGTTAAGGGTAGCGAATGTGCATTACTTGCCAGTGTGAAAGCAAAAGCGAAGCGAAAAACTAGTATACCGTATTTTAGCCCAGTGTGAAAACGGTATTAGATGCATTATGTGAACATGCTTACAACGCGTTAGAATCATTCAATCATCAATTCTTGTGAAGCTTTGTGTCAAATTTGAGTACCGTATTTTCTGGACTATAAGTCGCGTTTTTTTTAGCTGTCTGGCTGGTCCTGCGACTTATACTCCGAAGCAACTCATATATGGTTTTTTTCTGACTGCGTTCAAACTACGGCCAAGAGATCAAATAATCTCACGCGACACTACTCAACCAATCATATTGCTGCAGTCAGTGACCGAGCAGATTACACACACACACACACACACACACACACATGGAGAGACGGAGAGAGTAACAGTAATTTCACATGGATTGCTCTAAAAACAGAAAGGTAGACGAACATACTCCTACATGTTCATTCTTACGACCCAATCAAACCCAGAAGGTCTCATTTGTTCCGTGGTGATTATTAAAAGTGGCAATGCGAAGCAGCACTTACAGATAAAGCACACATCTGTTGAGCAATCATACCCACCCAAAATATAATTAGATTTGCGTCATCTGATCGGCTCTTCTGATCGGCCGTTTTTGGGAGCTCTGATCGATCGGTTTAGAGTTAATATTGGCAGATAATGATTGGTGGCCGATCGATCGGAGCATCCCTACTATCAACGCTGCAGTTACTTTACCTGTTACGCTGGTGCAGTAACGTCTTCTAGCTGGTAAATGCGACTTATACACCGAAGCGACTTATAGTCTGGAAAATACGGTACCTTACCGGTACTCAGTTTATTAGTTTGTCTGTTGTGACCCATTATATACAGCTACACGTCAAATATAAATAGTTTATTATCTACAATTTGAGTCAATTGAGTCTAGAGTGAGTTTTTCGGGGGGGGGGGGGGGGGAGGGGAGTAGTGATTATAAATGAGAACTCATAACCGTTGAAGAGGCAGGACGTACACCTGCATACGACGTCTTTGACTTCCAGCAGTCAGCCGCCCTCTCATGCAGCGCCGGGGCCTGTTAGCGCTCCGCTGTGAAGCGCTAACAGAAGAGTGGACTTCCTTCCTGTGATTTCTCCAAAAAAAGAATAAGCCCTTTTATCTATCTGGTGAGAATCTTCAAAAACCCTGAATTACAGCCGAGGCTTACTCTGTGTGTCCACTGCGGGGTGGCCCTTGTGTGAACCAAACCAATAGTATTTCCTATAATAATAACAATAATAATAATAATAATAATAATAATAAGTTGAAGTAAATATAAGAAAAATAAGTAGACGATCGTTCTGGATGTGTGTAAAAGGGAATCTGTGGAAGTAGTTCATGCTGTATGTGATATATAAAACCCCAAATGGCTGACTCCGCCGTTGGTGTATGAATGGGTGAATGTGAGGCTTGACTTGTCAAGCGCTTTGGATAAAAGCGCTATATAAAAGCATTACCATTACCAAAACTACAACTACCGGTATTTTCTAGAACTACAACCAGAGGTATTTTGTATGTATTAATATGAGTGTAAGCATTGATACATCTTTTATTCCGGATTGCCGGTCACGCTACAGTTACCATACCAAAAAATCCCCCCCCCCCCACCTTAACATGCAAGCAATAACGTAGTATTATTATGATACTTGACCTTATCAGTCATGAATAAATGATTATAATTATTGTCATGAAGTATTATGAATATTTATGAGTGCTTGGAACTATAATTATACAGAACTGTAAGCAGAGTAAAACACATTATGTGTGTGTCTCTTTTGCCATCTTATATGAGCAGGTCTCATATCCAGGATCATTAATCCCCAAAAAATATGTCGACATTTCAGGATTCCCTCTTTTAAGAAACCATATTTTGCCATAAAAAAAAAAGTTAGCAGGGAAACAAAGTTGTTTTGGAACGTTGCCACCAAACCGCCCGGATACAGTCGGCACCTTAATAACGTCTGATTGGACGACGGAGTCAAGGGGGGGGGGGAAGGGGGGCTGTCCTCACCAGAAGCTGCCTGCTCTCTTTTAATGAGAATGTGTTATGGTCGTAGAAGCCACGTTCAAAATGAGCAAGGGGTGAGATTGGCGGCCTGCCAAGCCGGTGGAAAGGGTTTTTTAATAAGATATGAATCAGGCCATAATTAGATCTTCACTCATTTAAGGGGAAAGGAAGAATAGAATTACACTCGGTGGCAGTTTAAATTAATCATCCCGCAAGGTGTGAAAATCAACGCAAAGGACTTGTCAGAGGTCCATTGTAGCCACGTGACCTAGTTGTGTGTTTATTTATTCGTTTTTTTCCTCTATGTTAATATAAGTAGCTTGTTGTATTCTTGTCCTTGGTGCAACATGCTCCCACTGAGACCAGGAACCATACAAGTCACTGTCTTAGATGGCATTACTGGACATGAAGAAGTAGATGGTTTCAAATGACTCTTGATCATTAAGTCTATCTATCTATCGATCTATCAATCTATCGATCTATCGATCTATCTATCTATCTATCTATCTATCTATATTGTATCTATATCTTCATCTATCTATATTATCTATCTATCTATGTTATCTATCTAGCTGTCTACTGTATCTATCTTTCCATCCATCCGTCTCTCTCTCTCTCTCTCTCTCCTCTCTCT
>CM051001.1:19969182-19979182 GCA_027704905.1 Muraenolepis orangiensis
ATGTACATGTTTTTTTTTTAATCTTTAAAAGCATTTAAAGTGCCGGTAGTGCAGCAGCATCATGAACACAGTGCAGTGCAGTGCAGTCACTGTGATGTGATGAGTCCAGAAAGTCCAGCAAAGTATGTGAGCGTAATGTTAATGACAATAATAATAATAATTAATAAAGTGAATCTGTTAGTCTGTTAGTGCTGACCTGCCAGCACTCAATATTACGTATGTGAGACATAATTACATTGATGTGATGGTGGTATCTTTTCTAGCCACCCTTTTCACCCTTTAACTTCCATGACATAACACCTTCTAATACCTACTACTCACTACTCACTACTCACTACTCACTACTCACTACTCACTACTCACTACTCACTACTCACTACTTTCTCATCCTTCTTCTTTCCTCCTTTTTTTTTCTTTTTTCTTTCTCGCCTTTCAGTGAAATAAAAATAATAAAAATAAATGTCTGCCGCTGCTCCTCCTCGGCGGCACCTCCACCTCCACCCTCCACCTCCACCTCCACCTCCACTCCACCTCCACCGCCACCTCCACCTCCACCTCCACCTCCACCTCCACCTCCACCGCCACCTCCACCTCCACCTCCACCTCCACCTCCACCTCCACCTCCACCTCCACCTCCACCCCACCTCCACCTCCACCTCCACCTCCACCTCCACCTCCACCTCCACCTCCACCTCCACCTCCACCTCCACCTCCACCTCCACCTCCACCGCCACCTCCACCTCCACCTCCACCTCCACCGCCTCCACCTCCACCGCCACCTCCACCGCCACCTCCACCTCCACCTCCACCTCCACCTCCACCGCCACCTCCACCTCCACCTCCACCGCCACCTCCACCTCCACCTCCACCTCCACCTCCACCTCCACCTCCACCGCCACCTCCACCTCCACCTCCACCTCCACCTCCACCTCCACCTCCACCGCCACCTCCACCTCCACCTCCACCTCCACCGCCACAGCCGACCGGGCTGAAAGATTTATTTCTGAATGTACCCAAAAATAAGCGCTGTCTTCCCCCCCCCCCACACCCCCGATAACCGTGCAGGGGGGGGGGGGGGGGGGGTTGAGGCGGCGGGTTGAGGCGTTGAGGCGGCGGGTTGAGGCTAGGCAGCTCTGACAGGTTAGGGTAAGGGTAGAGAATAGACCTGTATCTAATAGTTTGGTGGTGGTGGTGGTGGTGAGAGCTGTCTGCCCGGGCGTGATGTATGCAGTCCTGAGGCTTGACAGCCAGCGGCGCTTGAGAAGAGAAAAAGAAAAATAGCAGGAGGAGAGGTGGGGAGGAGGTGGCGGTGGAGGTGGAGGAGGAGAGAGTGGCGGTGGAGGAGGAGGAGGGAGGTGGCGGTGGGTGGAGGTGGAGGAGGTGGAGTGGAGGTGGTGCGGTGGAGGAGTGGAGGAGGAGGAGGTGGCGGTGGAGGAGTGGAGGTGGCGGTGGCGTGGAGGAGGTGGAGGAGGGGAGGTGGAGGTGGGGGCCCTCCATAAGACTCTCCACTGTAAAAAAGGGGGGGGGGGGCTTTTTTAAATGAATTTCAGTCAGGCCGTGTCAGAGCACCAGGGGTACGCGGATTTTGCATAAGCAGGATCAATAACCCTCTATTGGTTCACCTGAGGGAGTGGATGGAGGGGGGGGGGGAGAGAGGGGGAGAGGGGGGGAGGAGGAGGAGGAGGAGGAGGAGGGGCTGGTCTGTGCAGTATGTGCTGTGCTAGGCTACCTGTCAACACAGGTGTTATCCGAGCGGTCAGCCTGCTAAATAACCTACAGACCAGATAGATGGGTATAGATTGGATTGATGCATGGATAAATGAATATATAGATATATAGATATATATCTATATATCTATATAGTAGATAGATACATAGATACATAGATAGACAACTATAGATAGATGCATGAAAAGATAGATGGATAGATAGATAGATAGATATACATTGATGCATGGATAGATAGATACAGTAGATAGAAAGATACAAACAAAGATAGATAAATATAGATAGATGCATTCAGAGATAGATAGATAGATAGATAGATAGATAGATAGATAGATAGATAGATAGATAGATAGATAGATAGATAGATAGATAGATAGATAGATAGATAGATAGATAGATCGATGATAGGTAGATGGCATGATAGATAGATAGATAATAGATATGGAAGGATAGATAGATGAATGATAGGTAGAGAGAGGGAGCAAGGCAGGGAGGGAGGGAGGCAGGGAGGGAGTGAGGGAGGTAGATAGATACAGTACATACATAGATAGGTACATAGATATATAGACAGACAGACAGATGGACAGACGGACCTGACACCCAATACCTACGAACCCACGGCTACTCACCACTTCCTCACCTTGTCTCCCCCCCCCCCCCCTCCCCTGTCTCTCCCCCTCTCCCCCCCCCCCCCCCCCTCTCCCCGACAGGCACTTCCTGTTCAAGCAGGGCTCGGGCTCGTCGGCCCTGCTCTCAGGGGCGGGGCAGGGCTACCCGCTGACGTCGGGCACCGTCTACTCGCCCCCGCCGCGGCCCCTGCCCCGCGGCAGCGTCACCCGGCCGCTGTTCACCTTCAACAAGCCGCACCGCTGCTGCAACTGGAAGTGCACGGCCCTGACAGCCTCCCTGCTCACGCTCACCCTGGCCCTGCTACTCACCTACGTCATCGGTGAGTTCTCGTCTCTCTCTTTTTCTCCCCCCGCTCTCTCTCTCTCTCTCTCTCTCTCTCTCTCTTTCTCTCTCTCTCTTCTCTCTCTCTCTCTCTCTCTCTCTCTCTCTCTCTCTCTCTCTCTCTCTCTCTCTCTCTCTCTCTCTCTCTCTCTCTCTCTCTCTCTCTCTCTCTCTCTCCCCTCCCTCCTCTCTTGTTGTGGTGCTTTGTGTTGCTGCTGTACCGGTTCAAACACGACAAACCACGTCCACCAATCTTGGGAAAGTGTTAATAATTTCCTCCGCCGTTGAAGAAGGAAGGAGGAAATGTTTTTGGTGGCCCCCCCCTCTGTCTGTCTGTCTGTCTGTCTGTTTGTTTGTGTTTGTTTGTCTGTCTGTCTGTCTGTCTGTCTGTCGCTGTCTGTCTGTCTGTCTGTCTGTCTGTCTGTCTGTCTGTCTGTCAGTCCGACTGTCTGTCTGTCTGTCTGTCTGTCTGTCTGTCTGTCTGTCTGTCAGTCTGTCTCTCTGTTTGTCCATGTTATGTTTTCTTCCCTTTGTTTGTTTATCTGTCTGTCTGTCTGTTTGTCTGTAAGCAAGATGACTCAAAAAGGGATGAACGGAATTGGACAACACTCGGTGGTTAGATTACTTTCGGGCCGAGGAACAGTTGATTCGATTTTGGCACAGATGCCAATCCAGCTCCCGATCCAAAACTCAGATTTATTTTGGTGTGTGTGTGTGTGTGTGGCGGAGGTAGGTGCTCTACTGAGTTCCCTCTAGTTATGTATGTAAATGTATGTGTGGTGTGGATGGGATGAATCGAGATGAAGAGATGCGAGTCGGAAAATAGTTTGTGTTAAGGGAGGATTGATTAGAATCTCAGGAGAGGAGAGAGAGAGAGGGAGAGAGGGAGATGTTTTGTTGCATGGCGGTGAATCAGTCGCTATGTTATTCTAATAACGTATTCCACTCCCCATCTTCTGTCAAATCATCTCAATGGAGAATTGCTTGTTTGGCTTGCTTGTTCTGAGGAGGGATATCAAAGTTATCGCTGTGTTATCATTTAACACATGCATGAATGCGCGCACAGCACGCGCACACACGCACACACACACACGCACACACACACACACCCACGCACACACACAGCCACACACACACGGCTGATTCATTATCGCCCTGAACTGTTATTTCCTGTCTTTTTACGATCATTTCCTCAGTCATTTTCGGGGCTCTTACTGTTACGTTTTCCATCTTCCATTGTGCTGTTCCTGTTGTCATGTAAATGTTGCTCATACTCTGCCCTACCTGGGATTCAATTGTTCCTATGATTCCTTTCTCTTTGTGATTTGAGCACTTTATTCCTGTATTTTAAGGGCGTTAACTTATTAACAAAGCTACTTGTTCGCCCCGCAAAAATACTTCTTCTGTGCAGTCTGTGTGAGAAGAAACGATTACAGTACATTACAAGTGCCAATTGTACAATAGCATTTATGCATTCCATTCAGTGGTTCAGGTTGTGTATTGAATATCTTTTGGAAATGGTGCCTCTCGTAACCTTATAACGTCCCAACTTTATATTACCCACACACCTTCCTGAGCACTCCAATTCCACAGGAAATGATGTTATATTTCCCCCCTCCCGCCCGTATGGAATTACGGCAGATCTTCTAGAGTCAGAGAAGTGGTTTCTGGGGGTAATTCAGCGGGATTTAGCATCGCTGGAAGAGTTTGTGCAGGGTCAAAAAAAAGGAAAAAAAGAGTAGAACGGGTATTCATCGATTCATCCGATGACATACACTTTCCTGTTTCCTCCTCGACCTTCGGGTTGCATCGTCACACCTTTGCAGCCTATGCCCCCCTCCCTGCGTGCCACACCCACCCTGCCTTCCCCCTCTGCCAAGCCACACCCCCTACCCCCCCCCCCCCCCCCCCCCTTCCATCGCACCCCAAACCCTCACCGAACCCTCCTGTGGCGGTGTGTTCAAGGTCGCACTGGAGCACTGGATACACACAGATATACACACACAGATATACACACACACACACACACACACACACACACACATGCTCACATCAAACACACACACACGCATACACACACACACACACACACTCACATCAAACACATATAACACACACACACACACACACACACGGATCAAACCCATTCTCACTGGGGGTGCGAACTCGTCAAACAAATCATAAACGATTACAAAATTAACGTCACAACAAAACAAATGTTGTATTGTGAAATTTTATGACAGCTTACAAATGTATTGTATATCAGCTTGATATGTATTTTGGAGCAGCTTTGGAGCTGGATATATCATTAAATAGTACAAAAGACTAGATTGGTTCTCCAACGCTCAGTAGCTGTGCGTTGATGTATTAGTCTGGAACCTCTCCGTTCATTTCCAAGGGGCACAGACCAAAATGCCTTCCGGACGCAATTAGATAGTCCTACAAACCAACCAGAGCAACAAAACTAAATGAAAGTAGGGAAAATGTGAACAGACTACAGCGTGCAGCAGCAGGGATGAGCTGTGTGTGGGAAGTACAGCACAAACACATTCTAAACACATTGAACATGAGCTTGTCTTGTGTTCATCTGGTCTTTCAGGTTACTGCTGTGTGGTGGTTTATTTATTAAAGAATTAGCACATCAGTAGCTGCTCCTGCAGTTTGGACGTTGTTTTTTTTTTTGAAGTTCGAAAGATATCGGATTTTCAACAGATGTCATCATGCTCTGAATAAGAGATCTGGGAACTAAATATGCAATATGCAGTCATGTGTGGCTAGTGGTGTATACCTTCCCAGGAGACGGTATGAGTCTCAGTGTGTCTAGTGGGGTATACCTTCCCAGGAGACGGTATGAGTCTCAGTGTGTCTAGTGGTGTATACCTGCCCAGGAGAGGGTATGAGTCCCCTGGGTGTCTAGTGGTGTATACCTGCCCAGGAGACGGTAAGAGTCCCGTGTGTCTAGTGGTGTATACCTGCCCAGGAGACGGTATGAGTCCCCTGGGTGTCTAGTGGTGTATACCTGCCCAGAAGAGGGTATGAGTCCCCTGGGTGTCTAGTGGTGTATACCTGCCCAGGAGACGGTATGAGTCCCGTGTGTCTAGTGGTGTATACCTGCCCAGGAGACAGTATGAGTCCCAGTGTGTCTAGCGGGGTATACCTGCCCAGGAGAGGGAATGAGTCCCCTGTGTGTCTAGTGGTGTATACCTGCCCAGGAGACAGTATGAGTCTCAGTGTGTGTCTAGCGGGGGTATACCTGCCCAGGAGACAGTATGAGTCTCAGTGTGTGTCTAGCGGGGGTATACCTGCCCAGGAGACAGTATGAGTCTCAGTGTGTGTCTAGCGGGGGTATACCTGCCCAGGAGACAGTATGAGTCTCAGTGTGTGTCTAGCGGGGGTATACCTGCCCAGGAGACAGTATGAGTCTCAGTGTGTGTCTAGCGGGGGTATACCTGCCCAGGAGACAGTATGAGTCTCAGTGTGTGTCTAGCGGGGGTATACCTGCCCAGGAGACAGTATGAGTCTCAGTGTGTGTCTAGCGGGGGTATACCTGCCCAGGAGATGGGGCTTCCAAATAAAACGGTCAGGCAGCAGCAATCCTCTCTATAGCACTATATAATTTACTCAATGTTTCTACTCAATCAGTGAATTACAAAGTACTCTGCCCTGCTCTAAACGGTAGCCTATGTAAACCGCAATTAGACAGAATATGTCATGTTTCAAAATGTCCCCAATGGATAAATTGCTGTTTTAAAGTGTATGGTGCTAGCTCTGTAAATGAGCAACAGAAACGCCTACAAAATGACTCTTGCTGAGATTTTGACCATGTATTAGATTAGAATATTTTGGTATCTCTTGCATCACTAATACACACACAAGCACACACACACACACACACACACACACACACACACACACATACACCCACATCAAACACAAGCATTACACACACACACACACACATCAAAAGCATTACACACACACACACACACACACTCTCTCTCTCTCTCTCTCTCTCTCTCTCTCTCTCTCTCTCCTAACACACACACACACACACACACACCTAAATCCATGCAGATTAATTCCCAGGCTGAACTATGCTATTCCATTAATGTTCCAGCCCTGGTAATTAGTTCGTTAGTAAAGACTTTGAATGATGACTCCGAGACGACATCACCTCTTAATTGGTGTCATGCTCCGCTCCTACTTTGCCAATGATTGATGTCCATATTGATGTCACCGTGGCAACCGCACGGAGACGTATGCGTATGTGTGTGTGCGCACAGGGCGGAGTGTTCTCGCGTAAATCAAAGGCCGTCCAAAGAGGATTGCGGAGATAGTCGTCGTGGACATAACGTGTTCGTCAAATAGAGGGGGTTGCTTTAAATCTCGAGCAAGCCGCGATTATTAACGTGATGTTCCGGAGCTTAGATGTTCCGCGCGCCTCAGTGAATCACGCAGCCCCCCGATCACGGGTCATCACGCGCTACGTCTTGACCTCATGTTTCTGTGATCGTCTGCCTCATGAAGTGTGCGTTTGCTTCAACCTCACGCTTTTATACGCCCCTATATATATATCCATTCACGCGCACGTACAGCTCAGAAGCATCCGCCAAAGTAAGGTCCCTATATATATATATATATATATATATATATATATATATATATATAATATATATATATATAGCGTTTGGCTCCCAACGGAGTACTTTTCCGTCTTTGCTCTATAATTATTACTATTAATCCTTATAATTAATTCATAATCAGCCATGGTCAAGACCCAGGGTCTCATTCAAAGAGATCAATGAAATCCATTCAACGACACTCACACTCCCACCCCCCCCCCCCCCCATGGTGTGGACCTGCAATAATCTGCAAGATCTGCGGGTCAAGTCGTTGTGTGTGGGTAGTCGTGTTCACCGTAACGTTCTGTTCTGCTGCTCTGCAAACTATTCATTATAAAAAATAATAAACGGCTCGACTCGGTCTGACCTACAGAGCGATCACATTTAGTGTTTTTGCGATGTATGGACTCAAGTCAATCACTTACGGCACCGATTTGACCGTGACTTGCTAATGCTGTCATGGTGATGCACACTGTATCCTGTATGAGGCAGGCTTCAACTTCATCTCCTCCCCGCAAATCGGTATTCTAGAGCCAATCCCACTTGTGTTGTGATCAAAGTAAAAGTCTAGAAATCAGCTCTGTGTTTTTCCTCAGGGTTTTGCGGAGAGTTCTCAACAAGTTTTCCAGGAGGGAAAAATCGATACATGTCCTGGTTTAAGATGAGGTTGTTTTTTTTTGTTGATGATTGGATTCATTAGTTAACCTTCATTAGTACCTCAAGCCTAACGAGAACCAAGAGCCTGCACATTAGACCTGGTGCCTAGAGAAGTGGCTATGCTCTTAATTTATGCCCATAAAATAATAACATGACATCTAAAACTACGCTTGCATATTTAGTTCACCCCTTATTTTTTTGCACATTATCACTTACCTTCTGCCGCTTGACTTCAGGGAGTAAGGATCATTATAAAATTAACATTAGCCTTAGGAAAAAGTGCAGATTTCGCAAATAAATACTGACCCGCAGACTTAAGGGTGAGACAACTACATAATTATGTGTTTTGCGTGAACTATTCCTTATTCCTTAGTCCATCCGCGCATGTAAATTGGACACATTCTCTCACGTGGTGCGAGTAGTCTATTGGCCAGTGGATTATTTTAGTAAAACCGTGGCTTGCGTAACATAAAGCGTGGGCCAGATGGTGGTGTGCCACCGTTATACAACTCACACTATTTGTCAGGGAGCAGTTTGGCGAAATTCTCACTGATCCGCAGGGTCTGCAAACATTATTCAGAAAACCTTAGGGAGTGAGAACCAGTGCTTGAATTGGAATCAAAAAGGGGGGGCCAGTGCTCTTAAACAACAAAACACAGGGTGACCAGATTTCTGTTCAAAGCCCCAAACGGTGCACTTAAGTGGACCAGACAAGCCCCCCGCCCACTTGCAGCCACCGCTCACGGTATTTACCGTACAATTGGACTCAATGTTCCCTCCCTTCGTACACCCACCACTACACTACACCCCTGGCTGCCCCTACGTCGACAGGCAAAGGGATGTAGCCTTATATATCTCTTGGATCGGATGCCATACTACTAATATTCCTCAAAATTTGATTAGATAGGCTATTAGAGGCTGTTGTGGGGACAGAAGGGGAGCATTACATATTTGGCCGACATTCAACATATATTATATGATAAAATGAATGCAACGTTTATTGATAATGACGAAGGGGGAGGATACTCCACTCCCAACCAATCTGTGCACCGCTGCTGCATTCACTATGGTTAAACAAAACCACAACGTATAACGGTCGTCGTGGAAAGGGCACTGATTAATCCACCACAATACAACCTCCAACAATGACAGTGACAATATCATCCCAAGTATTGCGCTCCTGATGGTAAGTAAGCGATAAAGCGCTAAAGCGCTGACAAGCTCTGATACCGACGGTAGCTTCACTGCGATAGCTCACTTCCAACTTCCTCTATAGGAAAAAATAGAATACATACAATAACCATGGATGTATGAACTATACCCAAACGTTGTCAGCCATTTGTGTTAATGTCAGTTTCAGATATGTTCTTTACAGTCTGGATTGGGTTGTTCATGACCCGTGTTCTTTCCAGTACGTTCCAAATCGTTGCACTCCACACAGTATCGGAAAAAAACATGTTCCGATTTATCATTACATGTTGTCATGTGTGTTGTGTGTCTCACCGATTGTTAAATCCTATACAGTACGATCTTTCAATGGTGTAGTGTGTGTACCAGCACGGGCTAGCATCTTCTAGAATGCCCTGGAGCCGTGGGAAATGTGAAAGGACACGCCCACTGGCGACAAATCCAAATATGATTGGTTGATCAAATTGTCGATCCGAACGTGGCGTTCTCATGCCGTTTAAAGGTCAGGGCGTTCCATCAAGGTAATTGAATGCCGTGGAGGCTATTCTCCCCAGAGACTCCAGAGAGAAAAATATCTGATTGGTTGCGCTTTTTCTTTCAGCACAAAACAATTCAAATGCCCTGCATAGCAGTGCATAGGCCGAAAACAAACCGATACAGAAAATAATTGAATTTAAATCAATTTAAATTTGAATTAAAATAATGAATGTATTTTTTAATTCATTATTAATCAGATATGTTTAAAAAAAATTATAATAATTTCATCTGAAAATTCCAGGGCCTTCTCTGAATACCTTAAAGGCCCCAACAGGACTCCACTGAATAATGACAATAGTAGATATCATATACTTTTG
>CM051001.1:20001682-20006682 GCA_027704905.1 Muraenolepis orangiensis
CACACACGAGCACACACACACACACACACACACACTCACACACACACACACACACTCACACTCACTCACCTGCACACATACGCTCTCTCTCGGAAACACGTACACACACACGCACACATACGCACACACACACATACACACACTCACACTCCTGCACACGCATGTATGCACAGATGCACACATACGCTCTCTCTCGGAAACACGTACACACGCACGCACACACACACACAGACCAGGGTTTCCCGTTTGCCGGTATTTACCGGTTTTTAGCAGGTAAAAATGATAAAAAACGGTAATTTAAAAATGTCCGGTAATAATGCTCATACTAAACTGAGATCCTGGACATTTGAGTTTTGACAGCTTTATTACTGCCCCCTCCCCCCCGAAAGGGTGACCGAATGAAGTGACCAATCAGCTGCCGCTCTTCTCCTGACGTGAAGCCGCCCGACGAGATGCAGGTGCAGTGATGGCAGCTCCACGGCCATGGGGCTTTAATGTTAGCGCTCCACGGCTATGGGGCTTTAATGTTTGCGACAGCTTGCCAAGTGCTAATTGGCAAGCTGTCTGAGTTCAGCAAGCTATACCCCGACTGGGCCACACTGGCTCAAATGGCCTGTGTTCTGCCCGTGTCAAGCGACCAGCAGAGAGGGGCTTCTCCCTGCAGAATAGTTTGAAAACATCACTGCAGAGTTGTCTGGAGGAGGAGAGAGTGATGACTTATGCGTATTGCAAGCTGCAAAGACACATTAGACACCTTTGATTTCAGCTCGGCTCAGAGGACTTTGCCGCAATGAAATGAAGGAGAAAGCAAAAAGTTGCCTGGTAGCCTACAGGGTAAATGTGATGCCATGTAGCCTATGTTAAAACGGACTACAGATGTTACAGGTGTTTTGAAATGGACTACATTTTTGCGGCTAACGAGGTTTTGCTCAATCGTTCTTGTTCGTTTTGTTGTTCATTAAATAGTCAAATTTATTTGAGGTCTTTGTCATTCTTTCGTCAATCTAGGTGTACATTATAGTTGCGTTTGTAATATAGACTGTTTTTGAAACATGACCGCTAAGTTTCGAATTTGTCCGGTAAAATAAAATCTGTCCGGACACTTGACCGGCAAGAAAAAATCCTAACGGAAACCCTGACACAGACACAAGGTCAGTGGCGTTTACAATGCACAGAAACATAACGCACACTACCATTTTCCCCCACAAAACACACTCCAACAGCTCCAACTCGTATCTTTCCCCATGGCCTTTGTGACCGTATGACGACACAACGACGGCGCTACCGTGCGTCAAGCAGTACACAGTGTGCTGCACGTGCGAGTGCCTCGAAACGCTTTGCATTCCACCCCCACCCCCACCCCCCCCCACCCCTCACGCACCCACGTGTAGCGTGGAATCAAATGCGTTTGTATGTGTTTTTATTTATTATATCGGGACAGGCTTCCAATTATCCTGCATACATAACGCGCAACGGCAGCGTGGACGTCCGTCCGTCCCCGTCCCCGTCCCCGTCCCCGTCCCCGTCCCCGTCCCCGTCCCCGTCCCCGTCCCCGTCCCCGTCCCCGTCCCCGTCCCCGTCCCCGTCCCCGTCCCCGTCCCCCCACCCTCCGCCGCTCCAGTTAGGGACGTCAGAGATGTCAGTCCCGCGATCCGACCCCTCGGACTGATTTCCCGTTCGTTAGGTCAGAGCGAGGTAATTGGTTAATCTCGTTGCCTCTTAGGCGATACGTGAGCGGAATGGAGTTCGCGGGGGGGGGGGGGGGGGCGTGTCGGGTTGACGGGGGGGGGCGCCGAGACTAATACCAATTTACCCCGGGCCGCGGTGGAGGACATTAATTGCGAGTGGTACAGGGGTCACCGGGGGTGGGGGTGGGTGGGTGGGTGGGGGGGGGGGGGAGCCAGGCGGGGACGACACACAGGCGACGGTCACGCCTAGATTAGGTGATGTCATGTCATCTGGGAGGATCCAGCGGCTAACTGCGACGCTAGTGCACAGTTGCACTTGTGCGCACAGGGATGCGCTATAGGATGCTCTACCGAGGAGAGAGAGTCGTTTGCCCGAGTGGATGAAGCTCTCAGAAAGGGGATTTTAATGAGTGCATTTCTTTAGAGTGTATTCCGGACACGATTGTCTTTCTTTCCCCCACCGGGAAAAAATGTACACTAGACACTAGAGTTTCTGTTCGCTGTTAGCCAATTAGGCCCTCGCAGTTTCCCCGCCTCCTGCAACATGATTGGTTGAAACTCATTTGAAATAGTTCCGACATATCTCAGCTCGCCTGCCATCAGACTTTAGATATTAATAAATTATTAACCAGACTTTAGATATTAATCAATTATTAACCAGACTTTAGATATTAATCAATTATTTATCCGATTTTACATTATTCATAAATTATTAATCAGACTATAGATTTTTCTGCACTTACTAATCTAACTATAGATATTAATCGATTATTAACCAGACTTTAGATATTAATCAATTATTTATCAGTTTTACATTATGTATCAATTATTAATCAGACTTTCGATTATTCATCACTTATTGATCAGACTTTCGATATTAATCAATTATTAATCAGACTTTAGATTACGAAATCGATAATTAACCAGACTTTGATTATTCATCAATGATTTATTAGAGTTGAGATTATTCATCAATTATCAATTTGAATATACTAGAGTAGACTAGTCATTGATCATCGGTTAGAATTGAGATGATCAATCTAAATAGTGTGATTGGCGAGAGTGAACGTAGTTGCGGTCCCGGCCGTAGCATTGGTAGTACTAGCGGTAGCTAGTAGCTCTCGTAGTGGATCCACTGTGTTCCACTGCTGCTTATCAATGGAGCCTCCTTCCACAACCTGCAGCTGACTGAGGCTTAGCAAACTGGGGGGTGGGAGGGGAGAGAGAGAGAGAGGTGGGGGAGTGAGAGAGAGAGTGGGGGGGGGAATTGCTCCTCCCCAGAGCAACTCCTCCTGATGAATCCTCATCCATTGGGCGGATTAACACCCTCATCTGCGGGTAAATCCTCGGGTGGAGCAGGCAGGGGTCAAACCACTCACCACGTCCCGCTGTTACACGCCGCCATGTTCCATTGTTTCAGCTTGTATTGCATTATACGAACGGCTGATGAAAATGTGTGTGTGTGTGTGTGTGTGTGTGTGTGTGGGAGGGAGGGAGGGGGGAGGTGGGGGAGGAGAAATCTTGGATCTAAATGGGCAATGTTAAAGCCTTAGTCTATGAGGGGCTCAGAGCTCAGATTAATACAATTGGCATGGTGGAGGTGGTGGTTCCCATGAGGGGCGGCGCAGCGCAGTCGGACGGGAGATTGGAGATCAGGCTGTAATCCAGTGTACCATATTATCACGTTCGTCCTCGTGGTGGGCTCTCGCACTAAGGGGCCACACTCAAGTCCGGAGATTACGCACACACACACACACACACACACACATGCATGCACGCACACAGCCACGCACACACACGCACACGCATGCACATGTGCACACACACACACACACACACACACACACACACACACACACACACACACGTACACGTACGTACACACACAAACACGCAAACATCACGTACGCACATGCGTTTACGCACGCACACACTCTTACACACAAACACACACACACACACACAGACGTACGTACACACACACACGCATGCATGCACACACGCACATGCACAAACACGTACCCACACACACAGAGACACGCACGCATGCACGCACACACGCACACACACACACACACGCACACATACACACACACACAAACACACGTTACACACACAAACAAACACACGCACGCACACAGAGCAGTGTGTGCATGTGTGTTGCATCCATTCTGTTGCACACAGAGCAGTACAACCGAAGGGTGATGAATAAGGTTCGGTACACATGATAACAGCGGGGAAACGACAAAGGAAAAGGAACATGGGGGGGGGGGGGGGAGGAAAATCTGGTTTACATTTAGTTTCCATGGTGTGTATACGGTGCAAGACATACATATTGATGTTCATGCCCATCCATGAGCGCCCGCATCGACGCCCGCGGAATACCATTATCTTTGTTCCGGAGGGAAAAACACGAAAGCAAAGATAGAAGGAGAAGTAGAAGACAATGTTGATTTGAGGATACGGGCAAGAAACAAACAAGACCTTCTGATGTGTCTTTTTCAAAAGACTGATACATTAGGAGAAGGACATACACACAGAGAGAGAGAGAGAGAGAGAGAGAGAGAGAGAGAGAGAGAGAGAGGAGAGAGAGAGAGAGAGAGAGAGAGAGAGAGAGAGAGTAGAGAGAGAGAGAGAGAGAGAGAGAGAGAGAGAGAGAGAAGAGAAGCTCGGGCACAATCCATCAACTATATTAAAATGGCACTCTGTCATCGCGCGATTTCTTTCATATGTGTCGTTCTCCGGGGCGAAAGAGAGACAGCCACAAAGCCTAATTGGCCCGGCCTCGCTCTAATCTAGGCAGTCGGCCTCCAAAGGGAAGTGGCGGCGGTGAGCGACAGCCACACCGAAGACGCTCTCGCAGTCGCAGTACAGCGAGGAGTAGGCGCTCGCTGGGAGAGCGACAGGCGCTGGTGAACGTGGTCTCGTGTTTTTCTGGGTCTAAAACCACAGCTTACGTGAGAAGCGCGTCCTTGCCCCCCCCCCCCCCCCCCCCCTCTAATTTGTGTGACGTTAATTGCCCTCGCCACTGTGAAAATCAACCTCAGGCTGTGTGTGTTGGGGGGGGGGGGCACGGCGTGTGGGGGGGGGGGGGGGGTCTCTGCATAAAGCAACACACACACACACACACACACACACACACACACACACACACACACACACACACACCACAACATTCTCTCACAGACACACTCACACAGAATCAGAATGCATGGTACAAGTACATGTACACTGTCTGTCACACACATTACTTCACAGACACACCAACACACACACACACACACACATAGTCACACACATTCACTCACAGAC
>CM051001.1:20014182-20016682 GCA_027704905.1 Muraenolepis orangiensis
CCTCGGTGTGTGTTTTTATCGAGCTGAATCCTCTCGTAGCGGGGGGGGGGGGGGGGGGGGAGGTGTCTGTGGCTTTTCTTTGTATTTATTATTCACCCATTGATCGGCTGTTTTGCCGATCGGCGACGTATATATATATACGCAGGGGTGTCTGTTTCATGTTGCGTGTCTATGCGTGATGAGGAAGGACGTGGCAGCAGCATCGTCGTCCCGCGTCAGTTGTTGTGACGTGTCTGTCGTCGGGTGTGGTGTTATCAGGTGTCTGTTATCACCTTTTTTTGCACCATCCGTAATGTGTGTTTCATGCGTCTGTTATATCCGTCTCTCTTTCTCCCTCTTTCTCCTTCTCTCTCTCGCTCTCTCTCTCTCTGTCTCTCTCTGTCTATCTCTGTCTCTTTCCTTCTATCTCCTTCCCTCTCTCCTCTCTCTCTCCTCTCTCTCTCTCTCTCTCCTCTCTCTCTCTCTCTCTCTCTCTTTTTTTTCATGAGTCTGTTATCATATGTCAGTTATCATGTGTCTGTCCCCAGGTGTCCGTCACCATGTGTCTGTTATCCTGACCCACCCCCCCGCCCACCTCCCCCCCCCGGCGGGTCGTTCCCTGCCCATCACACATTAAAGCGGGAGTCAGTATACGGTCAAGTTGATCAACATTGTATCCCTCATTAATTAGGGAAAAAAAGAGAAAAAAAACAACCCAACCCTGAACACTTTCCACTTACCAACAGACTGCCCATGCCAGCTAATGATCCAGGCCTGTTGATGTTATCGCCCCCCCCCCCCCCGCTTTAAAGAAACACATCATCCAGCGATGGAGGCTGATGGCTGAATAAGAACCCACAGATGCTCAGAGCGGGGGCCCCTCCTCGTAACGACCACCGCTCAGCGCACACACACACACACGCGCACGCACACACGCGCGCACACACCTTCGCCATTGCCGCCCGCAAGCCTGCCTGCCCGCCCGCCGACAAACAAACAGACGTTTTGTGGACGCTTTTCACCCCCCCCCCCGAGTGCAGACGTGCTTAACATGGGTGGACTCCCCCCCCTCCCCGCTGGGACTCGAACCCACGACCCCCGACTCCGACGCGATGTTGAAAGCTGTACGCTGTTTGAGTTGAGCTAGACAGGGGGGGGTTTCCACATGCACACACACACGTGGACACCTATGCACACACACACACACACACACACACACACACACACACACACACACCACACACACATACACACACACACACACACACACTAGCTGTTCACCAGCCAAAATAAGAAAAACCCCAAATGAACAAAAGTCAAATTAAAATTAAACGGATGAATGACAATGAGATTGTTTTTCCCACCAGCCGGCAGAGAGGTGGCGTGTTGTGGAGGTGTGACGGGGGACAGGGGGACGGGGGGTGGTCGTCATGGGTTGTTGACAGGTGGTTGTGATTGACAGCCCTGATCGGGGCAGCTGGGGCAGCCTGGAGGAGCCCCCAGTCATCACACTGGCTGTCTGGTCTCCCCGGGACCCACCCCCAAAAGAGAGAGAAGTGAGAGAGAGATAGAATGAGAGAGAGATTGAAAGAGACAGAGAGAGAGGCAAAAGGTAGATAATTAGAGAGTAAGGTTGAGGGAGAAATAGATAGATAGATAGATGGATGGATGGATGGATGGATGGATGGATGGATGGATGGATGGATTGATTGATAGATAGAACTATATTTATCCCGACAGAAATTGTTGTGCAACAGTCGCAATACAAAGTAGGAGACAATATAAGGTTAAATAGTATACAATAGTGCAAAATGTTTTATACAAATATATATATATATATAGAGCGAGAGAGAGAGAGAGAGAGAGAGAGAGAGAGAGAGAGAGAGAGAGAGAGGAGAGAGAGAGAGAGAGAGAGAGAGAGAGAGAGAGAGAGAGAGAGATAGAGAGAGAGGGGGAGAGAGAGAGAAACAGAGATAAAAATAATATTGGATGAGGTGAATTATAGATAAAGGGCAATGTTCAACAAGATGAGGTAAGGTGCAGTATTTGGCTAAATAGCAACATAAAAACACAGTAGAGAGAGAGAGAGAGCGCTAGAGGACCTCAGGTCACTGGGCGACCTCTGTCCCTCTTACGACCTGAGGTGGATGCATTGTAAAGTCTTATAGCCACAGGGAGAAAGGACTTCCTGTGGCGTTCTGTAGCATCTCGGTGGTAACAGTCTGTAGCTGAAGCTGCTCCTGTATGAGGACAGCACACGGTGGAGAGGGTGAGAGTCACCGTCCATGATGCTCCGCAGCTAGCACAGCATCCTCCTCTCTGACACCACCACCAACCAATCAAGTTCCACCCCCAGGACAGAGCCCGCCTTCTTGATGGTTTCACCACAGACTGGTAGAACATCCGCAGCATGATACCGCAGACATTGAAGGACCGGAGCCTCCACAGGAAGTACAGTCGGCTCTGGCCCTTCTTGTACACTGCCTCGGTGTTCTTGACCCAGTCCAGTTTATAATCCAGG
>CM051001.1:20024182-20029182 GCA_027704905.1 Muraenolepis orangiensis
ACGGATGTGGATGGTTGCACTTATAACCTGCGCATACTAATTCTGTGGGTGTTTTTTTGTTTTTATACATGCATACATTGAGCGTCAACCAAAACGCCCTCCACGCATTTTCAACGACATGCGTTGGTTGAAAGCCAGTGTTTCGAATTGCTAATCTCACCTTGTCTTGTCTTGGCTCCTTGTAAGGCGGGGGATGGGAGGGGGGGGGGGGGGTTGTGTGATGTGACAGAACACTGGTACCTGTGAGGGGGGGGGGGGGGGGGGGTTTGAATGTGGGTGGGGGGGTGGGGTCAAATAGACTTTGAAACTTTTGCCGTTTGAAAAGAAAACTAACTTCTGGGTGGAAGGAACAAGTGTGACACAGTAGGAGACAGCTGTGAAGGAGAGGGGAGGACAGCTCCTGTGGTAATGACAGGCCCCCCCGGCTAACTGCGTCTCGTCTCCGTGACTCACACACACACACACACACACACACACACACACACACCACACACCACACACACGGCAGTGTGTAAAGTGAAGGGGATGTGCATATCGCACACCGAGCGGGCATATAGACGGATTGATAATTACCCCTCCATCCTCCCCCCCCCCCCTCCCCCCCTCCCCCCTACCCCCGTCCTCGCCTCCTGCTACTGTGGTTACCATGGTGAACAGAAACAAAAGCTTCACGGCATGAAAACGGCGGAAACGTGGCGCTAATCACCTGTAATCTACCGTATATGTAGGGGTAACATACAATGTCACATGTAGATGAGAGTGTCATTTGTAATCCTCTCCCCAAACTGATCATTGTGGCTGGCATGTTGCCAGATGTTCAAGATTCTAGATTCAAGTTGATGTGTACAACGAAATGCTAGGTAGTCCCCATTACCTCCTACAACAATACTATACTAAACTACACAATACTATTCTATACTAAACAATACTATTCTATAAACAACACTGAGTACTACTAGGATATGCTATACTATATACTATAAACAACACTATATCCTATACTATGTACTATACTATATACTATAAACAACACTATATCCTATACTGTGTACTATACTATATCATATAAACAACACTACATCCCATACTATGTACTATACTATATACCATAAACAACACTATATCCCATACTATGTACTATACTATATACTATAAACAACACTATATCCCATACTATGTACTATACTATATACTATAAACAACACTATATCCCATACTATGTACTATACTATATACTATAAACAACACTATATCCCATACTATGTACTATACTATATACTATAAACAACACTATATCCTATACTGTGTACTATACTATATACTATAAACAACACTATATCCTATACTGTGTACTATATATATCATATAAACAACACTATATTCTATACTTTGTACTATACTATGTACTATAAACAACACTATATTCTATACTTTGTACTATACTATATACTATAAACAACACTATATTCTATACTTTGTACTATACTATATACTATAAACAACACTATATTCTATACTTTGTACTATACTATATACTATAAACAACACTATATTCTATACTTTGTACTATACTATATACTATAAACAACACTATATTCTATACTTTGTACTATACTATATACTATAAACAACACTATATTCTATACTTTGTACTATACTATATACTATAAACAACACTATATTCTATACTTTGTACTATACTATATACTATAAACAACACTATATCCTATACAATGTACTATACTATATCATATAAACGACACTAGACTATAACATTATGCTCACTACTATTTGGCAAGATAAAAAAACCCAGAGATGTTTCTACGGCTTCCAGATTAAACATGGAAGTCATCCTCAGACCTTTCTTTTTCACTCAGATTCCGGCCCATTTCCAATCCAAGCAAAACGGTGGATTATGAAAGAGTTTACATGAAAAAGCGTCTGAAGCGATGCTTGGAACCTATGTAGTCATGCTGTCACACTAGATCTCTCCGATTCGATCTATTTGAAAACAGCTTAAGAAATATGCAAATGAGAAGAGGGAAGAGGCTTTTGGGTGCTAATATCTACCCTTGGTAATCTTCAATACATAAATTAAACAAAGAAGATGTGCTTAATACATGCTCGCTGTTACAGCTTGAGTCAGAGCCAGAATCAGATTTGAGTGCTTGAATAACGTGATAAGTGCTGCCACTTATCAGTATGAAGGTGTCCGTGTGCGTGTGCGTGTCCGTGTGTGCGTGTGCGTGTGCGTGTGCGTGTGCGTGTGCGTGTGCGTGTGTGTGTGCGTGTGTGTGTGCGTGTGTGTGTGTGTGTGCGTGTGTGAGGGTGTGTGTGTGTGTGTGTCTGTGTGTGTGTGTGTGTGTGTACACATATGTGTGAGGGTGGTGGGAGGTGATATAAATGTAATATTTCTTTAATTTGCTTGTATTCCTGCAGCCTTTTTTTACGTAATACAACATAACATTGCTTTCTTTGCTCTTACGATCACTACCGCTCTTGCTAATCTTTAAGTCTCACCAGTATATTTCTATAAGTACCGTCGTTACTCAACTGTACACACTCTCACTTAGCCTTAAAGCTTTAAAGAAATGGCCTTGGCGTAGAACCTGCCGGCCAGTACATAGATTCGGATCACCCTGGACAAGAATGAATGAATAAATACATAAATAGCTGGCTAACTGGCCTCCTGGTTACATTTTTGTTAGCTGAGTGGTCCATTTTTTAATAAATTCATAAAGGCCAGGTCCATGAAGCAAAGATTAAACTTTTACTGGGGCTCATAAAACACACCTGAAATGCTTATATGACCAATCAGATCAGTCGGCCGAAAGCACACATTTTATAATCCCATTTAACTGCAATAACTTATGGCATGGGTGACTCCTCGATGGAATGGAACAATGGAAGGTTCCATGGCATCGACGACCCAGTGTGTATGCTGACACATACCCCCCCCCCCCCCCCCCCGTGCACACACACACACGCAAGCACATGCACACGCACGCACACACACGCACACACACACATGCACACACGCACACGCGTACATGCATGCTTCTGTATTAAGACACCAACTAAGTCTCACACACACCCACACACACACACACACACCCACACACACACACACACACACACACACGCGTACATGCATGCTTCTGTATTAAGACAGCAACAAAGTCGCGCACACACACACACACACACACACACAGGTAAATAAACAAACATAGGACATTTGGGATTCCGTGTTGCTGCATTACTGTATATGGCAGCACTTTTACGCTGTTTTCTGTGTGAATTACCTCCAAAAGAATGAGAACAAATCCATTCCAGCCACACTCTGCACATGCTTCATCCTCCTCCTCCTTTCACCTTGTTTGCTCTGGCGTTCATTAAGAAGGCTCTTTATTTTCCGTAACACAGTGTCCTTGCACAAAATGTATTACCAACCAACCCCCTCAACCATGGCCTTATTTTAATGCCGTTGAGTTTGTGCACTTACTTGTGAACAAACAAAAAAAGTGTTTGTGTGTTGTGTGTAAAACAAAAGTTGTGAACTTGTAAACCAGTTGTGTACTTGTAGATATATGTAGATGTGACTGTGTTGTGTTGTTGCTCGCTATAATCCAAATCCTAAATTATAATGGTGCACAATGGCACACCGTAGCGTATGCTGAAACCTATGAGTTGCGTGTAAAAATATTTGTATACGCACCAAACGCAACCGAAATCAACAATTTTATAAATGTGTAACCTATTCGACTTGTGGGTTACGTGTGAGTTGCGTGTGAGTTGCATGCAGAACTTACGAGTTGCGTTTGAGTTGTGTTCAAAACTTACAAGTTGCGTTTGACCTGCGTGCTAGTTGCGTGCTAGTTGCGTGGTATTTGCGAATATCGGTCACGTGATGAAAACCTGTAAAAGCGGAGCCGATTCAGTGTTTCCTTCTGATTTGGTCAGCTTTGGGGAAAGCTACCAAGAAATCAGATAAAAGTGACCCCAAAACCTGGCCAGATACCTCAAATTTGGACCTGCGTTCATAACTTATGAGTTGCGTACCTGTTGCGATCGTGTTGCGTGCGTAGCGTCTCTGTTGCGATCGTGTTGCGTGCGTAGCGTACCTGTTGCGATCGTGTGCGTGCGTAGCGTACCTGTTGCGATAGTGTTGCGTGCGTAGCGTACCTGTTGCGATCGTGTTGCGTGCGTAGCGTACCTGTTGCGATCGTGCTGCGTGCGTAGCGTACCTGTTGCGATCGTGTTGCGTGCGTAGCGTACCTGTTGCGGTCGTGTTGCGTGCGTAGCGTACCTGTTGCGATCGTGTTGCGTGCGTAGCGTACCTGTTGCTGTCGTGTTGCGTGCGTAGCGTACCTGTTGCGATCGTGTTGCGTGCGTAGCGTACCTGTTGCGGTCGTGTTGCGTGCGTAGCGTACCTGTTGCGTTCGTGTTGCGTGCGTAGCGTACCTGTTGCGGTCATGTTGCGTGCGTAGCGTACCTGTTGCGATCGTGTTGCGTGCGTAGCGTACCTGTTGCGGTCGTGTTGCGTGCGTAGCGTACCTGTTGCGTCCCTGTTGCGTATAAATTGATCGCAGGCATTCGCAGAGAATTATTGAAGATGTTCAAAATTTCCGAATTGATTCTGCATGTGTCTGCGATCACCTGCGTGCTTGTGTTGCGTGTTACTTCAAACCTATAAAACCTATTAGTTGCGTGTGAGTTGCGTTCGGAACTTATGACCACTATTTTTTATTCGCCACCATACGCAACTGGTGATCGCTATGGTGTGAGGGCACCATAAAGAAAATAATTGCAAGTCTTCAAAATATTACGAGGCATGCGCACTTGCTCATCTTCGCAGCACAACGACGCAGTCATATCAGTGAGTGGTGAGCGTTGTTATTTTGATATCTTCCGCTGGATGTTCGATGAATGAGCAAATAATACACAGGAGGCAATGCACTACATTCAGTCTTGTTTATAGAGGAAGGTCACGACATGATTGA
>CM051001.1:20036682-20039182 GCA_027704905.1 Muraenolepis orangiensis
GGGAGCGGAGTGCAGCAGCGGAGCCTGGTGCTGGTGTGTGTGCGTGTGTGCGTGTGTGTGTGTGTGTGTGTGTGTGTGTGTATGTGTGTGTGTGTGTGTGTGTGTGTGTGTGTGTGTGTGTGTGTGTGTGTGTGTGTGGGGGTGTGTCTGTGGGGCTCTGGCTCAGAGCGCAGAGCTGTAATTACACACACTAACACATCGTTGATAGGACCACCCTCCACTCCTGAGGCACAGGCGCCAGCGCGGACGCACGTGCACGCCCACACACGCACACGCACACGCACACACACACACTCACACATATAGAGGCATGCGTATACCTTGACTCTAACATGCACGTGGGTGCTGGAGGGCACACAGGCACACTGGCAGACACACACACACACACACACACACTCACATGTGCACACACACACATACACACACACACTCACTTGTGCAGGCACACGCACACATGCACACAAATACAAAATTCACATACATGTGGACCGTAGCTCACACACACACACACACACACACACATCTACACACACACTCACACTCACACAAATGAGCCCATTCCATTCCTTATCAAAGCTGCAGTTTTTAAGTGTCCTATGAAGAGTAATGTTGTGGAACAGATACAGGACTTTAGGCCGGGGTGGTTAACTCCTGGATAGGATGCAAAGAACACTGCTTTCATACTCACTGAGCTGAGGACTCTAATGAGGGAGGGAAGGAGATCCAACCTAACCCCTACACCATCACCCACCCACGCTACACACCATCACCCCACCCACCCAAACCCCCGACCATCACCCACGCTACACACCATCACCCACCCCCCCACCGCCCACCTCCCCAAACCCCACCCACGCTACACACCATCACCCACCCACCCACCCAAACCCCCACCTCCCCAACCCCCACCCACGCTACACACCATCACCCACCCACCCACCCAAACCCCCACCTCCCCAACCCCCACCCACGCTACACACCATCACCCACCCCCCCACCGACCCACCTCCCCAAACCCCACCCACGCTACACACCATCACCCACCCACCCAAACCCCCACCTCCCCAACCCCCAACCCCCACCCACGCTACACACCATCACCCACCCACCCACCCAAACCCCCACCTCCCCAACCCCCACCCACGCTACACACCATCACCCACCCCCCCACCGACCACCTCCCCAACCCCCACCCACGCTACACACCATCACCCACCCACCCACCCAAACCCCCACCCCCACCTCCCCAACCCCCTCCCCCCCCCCCCCCCACCCACACTACACACCATCACCCACCCCCCCACCGCCCACCTCCCCAACCCCCACCCACGCTACACACCATCACCCACCCACCCACCCAAACCCCCACCTCCCCAACCCCCCCCCACCCACGCTACACACCATCACCCACCCACAGGACATGCTTCTCCTCACCCACCAGATAACCAATTTTCTCTTTCTCTCTTATTTCCTTCCTTTTGTTACACTTGTTCTATCTACTATGTATTCTATTTTCCCCTACTCTCTCTCTCTCTCTCTCTCTCTCTCTCTCTCTCTCTCTCTGTCTCTCGCTCTCTCTCTCTCTCTCTCTCTCTCTCTCTCTCTCTCTCTCTCTCTCTCTCTCTCTCTCTCTCTCTCTCTCTCTCTCTCTCTCTCTCTCTCTCTCTCTCTCTCTCTCTCTCTCTCTCTCTCCTTAACAGTGGACTGTGCGGACCCTCAGTGCGGGGGCCACGGCGTGTGCGTGCGGGGCGAGTGCGTGTGCTCCTCGGGGTGGGCGGGCGTGAGCTGCGACGACCCGCTGCCCGCCTGCCAGGACCAGTGCTCGGGCCACGGGACCTACCTGCCAGAGTCCGACTCCTGCAACTGCCAGCCCAACTGGACCGGGGCCGACTGTTACACCGGTGAGAGCCCTGCACGGACAGGGGTGGATGGATGACAGGTGGATGGATGGAGGGATCGATGGATGGATGATGGATGGAGAAATGGATGAATGATGGATGGAGGAATGGATGTATGATGGATGGAGGAATGGATGGATGGATGATGGATGGAGTCATGGTTGGATGTATGATGTATGTATGATGGATGGAGGAATGGATGGATGTATGATGGATGGATATATAATGGATGGATGGAGGAATGGATGTATGATGGATGTATGATGGAGGAACTGATGTATGATGGATAGATGTATGATGGATGTATGATGGATGTATGATGGATGTATGATGGATGGATGTTGGATGGATAGATGTATGATGGATGTATGATGGAGGAATGGATGTATGATGGATGGATGTACGATGGATGGCTGGATGATGGATGGATGATGGATGGATGTATGATGGATGGATGGATGGATGTACGATGGATGGCTGGATGATGGATGGATGATGGATGTATGTATGATGGATGGATGGATGGATGTACGATGGATGGCTGGATGATGGATGGATGTATGATGGATGGATGGATGGATGTACGATGGATGGCTGGATGA
>CM051001.1:20049182-20050646 GCA_027704905.1 Muraenolepis orangiensis
GAGTGAGGGAGAGATGATGGATATGTGGTGTGTGTGTGTGTGTGTGTGTTGTGTGTGTGTGTTGTGTGTGTGTGTGTGTGTGTGTGTGTGTGGGTGTGTGGTGTGTGTGCTGTGGTGTGTGTGTGTGTGTGTGTGTGTGTATTTGTGTGTGGTGGGGGGTGTGTCGATAGGTGTTGCGAGTGTGTGTTTGTGTGTGTTGGGGGATGTGATTGGTCTGTGTGATTTCGTGTGTGTGGCTATATGAGTGTGAGGTCGTGTGCTGTGTCGTGTGTGGTGGGATATGTGTGTATGGGGGAATATGTGTGTGTGGGGGCGGGGGGGCGGGTGTGATGGGGTGTGGGAGTGTGTGGGGAGTGTGGTGTTTGTGTGTGTGGGGTGTGTGTGTGTGGTGTGTGTGTGTGTGTGTGATTCTTCTTTTTTTCGCGTGTGTGGGTGTGTGTGTGTGGTTTGTGTTTTGGATTGTGTGTATGACAGTGACAGAGAGCCGTGCGAGGTGCGTGGGGGGGCGGGGGGGAACACAGCCAAATACAACAAACAATACTTATAAAGAAAGAAAGACAAGAAAGAGAGAAATGGATAAAATTAATGAAAGAAAGGAAAGAAAAGAGAGTAAAAATAACAAAAAAAAAGACTGAAATAATAAAGAATAAGATAGAGGAAGTAAGAGAAAGGGGGATAGGGGGGGAAGGGACAGTCATGTAGATGGGGGAGAGTGCAGTGAGATAAAGTAAATGACGAACGAGAGCAGGACAGGCGGAGACAGAGAGGGAGTGAGAGAGAGAGATTCGAGAATCGAGAGACGAGAGCATGATTGAGAGAGGAGAAGAGAGAGAGAGAGTATGAGCTGAGAGCGAGTAGAGTATGCCGATGAGTCGAGTCAGATGAGAGAGAGACATCACAGAGGAAGGAATAGAGATATAGGAGGATAAAAGATGGATACTCTGGTGGTGTAGGCGAGCGGTGGTAGGCAAGGCAAGATAACCTCAGAGACTGAAATGTCTCCTCTCTGCGACATACAATATTTCCTCCTCTTAATAGCCCGGGCTCCCTCAAGGAGGAGCAGCTGAACAGACTCATAATAACCACATCCACATCATTCCACATTTGCGGGGCCCCTCTTTTTGTAACCACTGGAGACCACTCGTTCAGCTGCAGCCTTCTTCCTCCCTCTCCTCTCCCCTCATCCTCTCTCTCTCTCTCTCTCTCTCTCTCTCTCCCTCCCTTCTCTCTCATCTCTCTCTCTCTGCTCCTCGCCCCCTATCTCTCTCCTCGCCTGCTCTATCATTCTCTCTTCTTCTCTCTCTCTCGTTCTCTCTCTCTCTATCTCTCTCGTCCGCCCCGCTCTCTCTCTCTCTCTCTCGAATCGCCCCGGCTCTCTCTCCTCTCTTCTCGCTCTCTCTCTCTCTCTCGGTGATCTCGCTCTCTCTCTCTCTCTCTCTCGTCTCTCTCGCCCCGCTCTCTCTC
>CM051001.1:20065746-20073246 GCA_027704905.1 Muraenolepis orangiensis
AACACGCTGATTTTAAATCAGCTCCTCTTCACCCACCCACCCACCACACACACACACACACACACATACCAGGAGAGGACCATAACTTAATTAAAGTTTGAAAATAAATGAGGTAAAGCGACAAACCTGATAACAACAAAGCAAATACATAAACTACCAAACAAATACAAATGACTACCCAATGTAACCTCAATGACGTCACGTATACCACTGACCCATTAGGGATGGACAGATGGAGGATTTACAGGGCTGGTAGAGATGGACACGTGACGAGGTGAGGGGAGACCAAAGTTTAATGTCCAAACAGCGACAGGAAACACATCACAAAGGGGAGGAGCTACAATACACATTAACGAACACCTAACGAACGATTAAATGAAAATTCTAATAATACAATGAATAAATTATAAAAACTTCAAATAAATTAAATATTTTTTTTGGTGTAATTACACGTGTGTGTTACAATGGACATACATAAACAACAATGCCACACTGGCACACACCAAATACTTTTTTTTTGGACATTTGGACACAATTCTAATTTCTCTGTTTAGTTCATGGGTATCTCCTTCTATCTCACCCGTCTTCAAAACGCACTTATGATCTGAGTGTGTATATTAAATATGACACTCATCGTCATACCGCTGTTGACCTGAGATGCAGCGGTAAACTTATTCCCTCGTCCTGTCAAAGAAAACAGAAATATATTTTTAAATATAGTCTTTAAACACATAACGTAATGGAGACAACAAGGACAAATTTCCTATTTTGAGGAACTCAACACGCTCATTTAAAATTATTTTGAGGAAATGAACACACTCTGAGTGTGTGTGTTAGTTAGCTCAGGGCTTAACTCAGATGTGTGACTTTTTCCCCGTTCTCGCAAGCTAGCGCTCGTCTCTCCATGTTAAGTGCGGCAATCTCGAAAACGTATGCGAAAGCCTATTCAGATTTCTATCCCCCTCCTCCCCCCCCCCCCCCCCCCCTTTGCCTTGATTGAATTAGCACACACCCACACATTAACTAAATTGACATATGATTACAGTAACAACAACAAAAAAAACCTCCACATTATAGATGATGAAAAAAAAAGAAATGGATGGCGATGGCAGCAGCTTGTTAACTTTGCAGTTAATTAGAAAAAAGAAGAAAAACCCACCGCACCACCACTAGTGCATTAGTGTTGATTGCATCTGAAACATTTAGACATCTCCCAATTTATCTGTTGAATTGGCAGCTGCACAAAGTCACATCTGGGACTTGTTTGTCTGATTACAGCATAATGGGGGATGTTTGCTACTCGGACAATGTGAGCACCCCCCCCCCCCCCCCCCCCACACACACACACACACACACACACACACACACACACACACACACACACACACACACACACACACACACACACACACACACACACACACACACACACACACACACACACACACACACACACACACACACACACACACACACACACACACACACACACACACACCTCTTCCACAACAACTGGACTACCAGCCTACAACTACGCACACTTTATACTTTAGACTTGACACCTCACTTACAGTTTATATTTATATGTATACTGTAATTATGTCCATACTGCTATATTCATTTAGCAAATATGTTAACATTTACAGTACATTTGTGAACATGTAATTAATGTTTTTTAAGGACATTTTTGTGTCATTTTTGGTGTCATTCTTTTGTAATTGTAAGCACATCTTCAGAGCTGGCTATTTCACTGTACATTGTACGCTGCACCTTATACATACAAAATAACAAATAAACCAGATCTGAATCTTAATCTGAGCCATAACTGTGAACCCCTTTGATATTATTGTTGATGACAATGCTAAAACAAATCAACGAAAAACACAATAACCCAACAAAAAGACCCAGGTGAAAGGAAAGGGAAGGAAAGGGAACTCGAAAACCAATGCGGTGATGAGATGAACACGGACATTCCCATCAGAATGCGGCTCTGATCTCCTCCTCCTCGCTGGAAGCTTCTCCGTGGTCCCAGCTGCATTGTTTTGCACGTGACAACAAGATAGGAATAGAACGTCTTGTTTCTCCTCACGTTTCCGTGATTCATGGTCCTCCTTTTCTCTTCTTTTTTCTTCCCCTTCCTCCTGGGTACTTCCTGTTATTGTGTCTCGACCCACATCCCTCCCTTCTTCCCTCCTTCCCTCCCTCCCTCCCTCATTAAACTCCAATCTATTCTAACTCCCTTCCCCTCCTCTGCCCTTCCCTCTCTAACCCCCCATCGCCCTCCCCTCAATACTTTCCTCACCCCCCACCCCCCCGCCCCCCCCCTCCTCTGCTCCATCTCTCTCCCCCCCTCCTCTCCTCTGCTCCATCTCTCCCCACCCCGCTCTGCTCCATCTCTCTCCCCCCTCCTCTCCTCTGCTCCATCTCTCCCCACCCCCGCTCTGCTCCATCTCTCTCCCCCCCTCTGCTCCATCTCTCTCCCCCCCTCTGCTCCATCTCTCTCCCCCCCTCTGCTCCATCTCTCTCTCCCCCACCCCCCTCCTCCTCTCCCCTGCTCCATCTCTCCCACCCCCTCCTCCTCCCCTGCTCCATCTCCCCCCCCCTCCTCCTCCTCTGCTCCATCTCTCCTCCCTCCTCCTCTGCTCCATCTCCCCACCCCCACCTCCCTCCTCTCCTCTGCTCCATCTCTCCTCCCCACCCACCCACCCACCCAACCACCAGGCGGTCCAGGAGGAGGTGCCTATCCGGGGGTCGTTCACCAGGCTCAGCTACCTGAGCACGCGCGCCACCGGCTACCGCTCTCTGCTGCGGGTGCTGCTCACGCCCTCCGCCCCCTCCGCCCCCGTCTCCCCGCTGGGCAGCCTGTCCAAGGTGCACGTGCGCACCTCGGTGCAGGGCCGGCTCTACCAGCGCTGGTACCCCGCCGGGCCGGGCCTGGTCCACCGCATGGTCTGGAACAAGACGGACGTCTACGGCCAGCCCGTCTGGGGCCTCACCCACGCTACCGGTAAGCAGAGGGGGGGGGGGCAGTGGGGAGAGGCTACCTTGGTGTACATGATAGTCCTCCTTCTCTCTCTCTCTCTCTCTCTCTCTCTCTCTCTCTCTCTCTCTCTCTCTCTCTCTCTCTCTCTCCTCTCTCTCTCTCTCTCTCTCTCTCTCTCTCTCTCTCTCTCTCTCTCTCTCTCTATGCCTTGTTGACATTGCAATACAATCCATTGTGTAGCAGTCCTCGTGGTGGACTCTTTAAAAATGTTTTAAAATAAATATATATTTCAAATATATTGCAGTAAATAAATCAAATACATAAAAATAAATAAAAAATACATACAAAGGTGCGGTGTGATATACACAATGTAACAACCTAAGTATTGTAGTTTTGATGCAATACAGTGTTGTAGTGGATAGTTTCTTACACATATGCCTGGCAGTGTGCAATTCTCTCATGGCCCCGGGGGTAGAAAGCGTTCTTGAGTTTGTCCGTGATTTGACGGACCTGAAGCGTCTACCAGAGGGCAGCAGGTGTGTGTGTGTGTGTGTGCCTCTATCTCTCTCTATCTCTCTCTATCTCTCTCTACTCTCCTCTCTCTTATCTCTCTCTATCTCTCTCTACCTGTACAGTTATGTGAGTCATTTGGCTGGAGGATAGCTAGATTTATGTTTGTGTGTGTATGTTCCATATGAGGTATATTATAAGTAGTATATTAGTGTTATTGCCCATGAGGCGAGTGTCTCTGCAGATATGACACTTGTGCCCCGAATCATCCAGCGCTGAGATCCCCTCCTCTCTCCTCCTCCAAAGTCATCATCGCCGCTTCTCTAATCTTTCCGAGCTGCGTCTGCCCCCCCCCCCCCCCTCTGGCCTCACCCCATCCCTCCCTTCTCCTCTCCCCACCCACCCCCACCCCACCCCCACCCACCCCCACCACTACTCTCTGCCCCTCTGTGCTCACATCCGTCTCTCTCTCGTCTTCTTTCTCCTTCTTTCCTCACCACCCGCTTGCTGGCTTCCTCACCTCCACACCTCCTCTCTCCTCTCTCCTCTCTCCTCTCTCCTCTCTCCTCTCTCCTCTCTCCTCGCTCGTCCTTCCTCCTCCCCCCTCCACCATGGTCCCTGCACAGCTGTCCTCCCGTGAACCCCGGTCTCTTCTGGGTTTTTTTTTTTTTCCTCCTTCTTTACTCATCTTCCATGCTTGTGTCTCCCTCCTCCATAGGTATTTCTCAGATCTCCCCTGTTACCCTTCTCTCTCTCTCTCTCTCTCTCTCTCTCTCTCTCCTCTCTCTCTCTCTCTCTCTCTCTCTCTCTCTCTCTCTCTCTCTCTCTCTCTCTCTCTCTCTCTGTTCTCATTTCCCATCTCATGTTCTACCCTGATCCATTCATGTATAGTCCTCGGTGCTTTGTTGCCAGAAAGTCACACACATGCTCTCACACACACACAAACACACACACACACACACACACACACACACACACACACACACACACACACACACACACACACACACACACACACACACACACACACACACACACACACACACACACACACACACACGCTAAGCACAGACACACACAAAGCACAGACACACACATATACACACACACACACACACACACACAGGTGTGTAAGAGAGAGAGAGGGAAAGAGAAGGAGACGGCCGGTACGAGAGAGGCTGGCGCAGAGAGAAACAGCAGCTTTGATCTGAGATATTGAGTGTGCATTTATGTTGCATGATGTGGAATAATGCGGTGGATGCAGGGTGCAGGGAAAACTGTTCTCAGAGCACAGACACACCCACCCCTGCTCTCTCACACGTGCACCCTGAACCCGGACAAAAGGCCTCCGTTTTACCATCCAAAGCTAGTTCCTGATGAATAGAGATGGACAGAAAAATGTTCCTAAAAAGTTATTTCTATATTTATTTTTTCTTCTGGATGGTTGAATTCATTTCTTCGTACATTACAGTGCGTTCGGTGGTACAAAAAGGGTGACACCAATATTCGGACATTCTAGTACATTCTTTAAACATTTATGTACTTTTTTTGTAGTTGTGTGCATTCTTTCTGTGCATTTTAGTGGAATCTTTTTTCGGTCTATTTTTAGGAATATCTGGAGTGCATCCTTAGTTACCTCTTTAGTACATTCTCAGCGCAACATCAGCGGTGTCAATGGATTAAGTGAACGAGAATTAACGCAGAATTACTTAAAACACCGCGGCCCAGGGAACGCTCTAGCGGGGTGAGAGGGCTGCGGTACTTTTTTTTTAGATTACACCCGAGGCGAGAGACTCATCATCACCCGTGTCTAAACGAATACGCAACTTTTACCCCTTAACTCACACATCAGCTGGCCCCGGCCTTCTTGGAGCTAAAATAGCCCTGTTCTATACCAGTCATCACACCACTAAACAAAACCTCCCTTGAAAATACGAAACGTTACACATCACACCCCGAAATTGTTCTTGAAGTTGTCGTCCTCGGAAAGTTATGTTCCAAGACTGACATTGTATCCTCAGATCCAGCGAATATCTTATATCTTATATCTTATATCTTATATCTTATATCTTATATATCGTTTACAAGAAGATTGAGCTTAAAAAGCATTCTTTTGTGTATATATGTGTCGTAAAGTCTCTCAGCGTCTATAAAGTTCCAGAAGAATCTTATGTTAACCGATTGAGTTCCAGGCGTTAGTCGGACCCGACGGGTTTTTGAGACAGAATCCACGAAAAATGTGAATCAACCCCTCGTCATTTTAAAGTAAAGTTGTATGAGCGGGGGTGGGTATCGTGTTGTTATTGTGAGGGTTATCGAAATACAAACCAAATACCCGCTTTGTGCATTACTTTTTTCGATAACACCACACCCAGTCACGGATTACCCCTTTAAAAACTGGACACACTTTGGGACATGGTTTCGCACATTTACAATTCTTCTTTTCCAAAAACCAAATTCTGGAAAAGCAGAAGGAAAAGCAGAATGTCAAGCATCATCGCGGTTGGCTATGCCGCTTATGACCTGTGCTCAGTGTGGGAAGTAGCAAAAGAAAGAAAAATCGAAAAATACGTTCAGAATATCTGCTTTTCTAACGTAATTGCCAGACCATGGACGATTATTGTTTAGCTAGCAGGTCGATGGAGCCGATCCATCGATCAGCCCGTTAGACAGGGGATCAGGGTAGAGTCATACATCTTCGGCCCGGCTCTGCACCTGGCTCTCTCCTCCTCCTCCTCCTCCTCCTTGTTCTCCTGCTGAGCACAGCCGGTGTCTCCTAATTCATACTGACTCTGTAACGATGCACAGCCACGCTGGGCTTAACTCCCCGAGTCGAGGGATGTCAGCCCGCGGTGATTGGTGACCACAGTTATTCCTGCACTGCACCTATCAGCTGCACTCCCCTTGTCAGGTTGTCACCGCCACCGCCGTCACTACCACCTCCACCTCCAACACCACCACCACCACCTCTACCTCCACCTCCACCTCCACCTCCACCTCCACCTCCACTCCACCTCACCTCCACACACCACCACCACCTCTACCTCCACCTCCACCTCCACCACCACCACCACCACCTCCACCACCTAAACCTCCACCACCTCCATCAGCTCCACCACATTCACCACATCCACCTCCACCACCATCACCACCTCCACCTCCACCACCTTCACAACAACCACCTCCACCTTCACCACCACCTCCACCTCCACCTCCACAACCACCACTTCCATTAGCTCCACCACCTCCTCAACCTCTACCACCACCACCACCACCTCCACCACCTCCATCACCTCCATCAGCTCCACCACCTCCTCCACCACCTCCACCTTGGACACCGCCACCACCACCTCCACCACCACTACCACCACTACCACCTTCACCTCCACCACCTTTACCACCTTCACCACCTCCTCCACCTCCTCAACCTCTACCTCCTCAACCTCCACCACCTCTACTTCCACCACCACCTCCGGCACCTCCACCATCCCTTCCACCTCCTTCACCTCCACCACCCCCACCTCCTTCAACTCCACCACCTCCCCCACCGCCAACACCTCCCACCCTTACCTCCACCGCCTCCCTTCTAACACCTTAATGAATGGCCGTCGTTCTTCAGGGCTGTTCCTCCCAGTTGTTGTTGTTTGACTGGCTAATATATCGTGTTGCTTTAGCCAGTAGCGCCGGGGCTAAATAATTAAAGGGTTGGATAGCGGTGAGCGAGTACCGTAAGTTAGCTGGACACAATGGTGGCTATGGTGTTTTTTTTTGGGGTTTTGCTGTTCCGCAATTTGTTTTGTGCTGGGGTGGAGGCTAGTTTTGTGTTCGCAAGCGGACACACACACACACACACACGCACGCACGCACGCACGCACGCACACACACACACACACACGCGCGCACGCACGCACGCACGCACACACACACACACACACACAAATGCATTTCATGGAAAGTGCCTTTTGAGCGTGTATGGCTCCTTTTTCTTTGTTCATATCCCCCTTTCT
>CM051001.1:20075746-20085746 GCA_027704905.1 Muraenolepis orangiensis
CTGGACAAGCACCACGCTCTCAACATAGCCAGTGGTAGGTAAACACGCACGCACAGACACACACACACACACACACACACACACACACACACACACACACACACACAAAACGCAATGCTAAAAGAGGCTAGTGCTTGTACATGCGCGTGGGTGCCTAGCCGGCATTGGAGTAGGAGGGGAGGGGGGTAGTGGGGGTTGAGCCCGGTGCCGAAATAGAAACGTGGCCCCGAGAAAGCAAATTGAAAATATGTCTTTGGTTTCACCGGTGGGTGGAGAGCGACACAAATGCGATTAGGCCAACCGACACCTCCAGGCAGACAGGATGTTATAAGAGGCTTCCTGCGATTCAATAACACTTAACGTTCGTATCGTACGTATTCGCAGGGAATTGATGAATGCCGCTATAGGCCGATATCATCTCCACCTTAATTGAGGATTTGTGGGTTTTTTTTCAAAATTTGACACTGGGCCGAGGAGACCTGTGAGATAGGAGGCGGGGCTTATAGGTTAGTTATTGCATTAGGGGTTTTGGGCTCTTCTGTCGCTCCACCGCGAGGGCGTTCGTCCTATAGTGCCCCCCGCATCGAATTCACTTCTGGGGGAGGGCGGGGGGGGCGAATTTAAGTCATTACTAAAGATTTGCCGCACCGCCGCTTGCCAGACAAACAACAACCGTTTTCTCCCGGTTAATATGGATGAAATATCGGAAAGACACGTGTACATTTTTGTGCCTTTATTCTTAGTCTTTCTTTCTTTTTCTCTCACCTCGTCTTTCTTATCTCTCACTCTCTGTTTATGCCCTCTGTCTGTCACTCTTGCTTATCACTCAATCTATATGTCTCTCTCGCTGGCTGTCTCTATCTCTCTCTCCTGCTTTGTATCTACCTCTCTCTATCTCACGCTGTCTCTCGCTCTCTTTATCTCTCTCTCTCTCTCTCTCTCTCTCTCTCTCTCTCTCTCTCTCTCTCTCTCTCTCTCTCTCTCTCTCTCTCTCTCTCTCTCTCTCTCTCTCTCTCTCTCTCTCTCCCTCTGTCTATCTTGCTCTCTGTCTCTCTTGCCTCTTCTAAAATCAATTTTTCACTTTGCTTTATCTCTCTCTCCCTCTTTCCCTCTCTCTTCCTTTCTTTATCCATATCTCTCTCTCTCTCTCTCTCTCTCTCTCTCTCCTCTCTCTCTCTCTCTCTCTCTCTCTCTCTCTCTCTCTCTCTCTCTCTCTCTCTCTCTCTCTCTCTCTCTCTCTCTCTCTCTCTCTCTCTCTCTCTCCCTCTCCCTCTGTCTATCTTGCTCTCTGTCTCTCTTGCCTCTTCTAAAATCAATTTTTCACTTTGCTTTATCTCTCTCTCTCTCTCTCTCTCTCTCTCTCTCTCTCTCTCTCTCTCTCTCTCTCTCTCTCTCTCTCTCTCTCTCTCTCTCTCTCTCTCTCTCTCTCTCTCTCTCTCTCTCTCTCTCTCTTTCTCTCCGTCTCTCTCCGTCTCTCTCTCTCTCTCTCCATCATCCAGGCATCCTGCACAAGGGGAACGGCGAGAACGTCTTCCTGTCCCAGCAGCCTCCCGTGGTCGCCACGGTGATGGGCAACGGCTTCTACCGCAGCGTGTCGTGCGGGCCCGGCTGCAGCGGTGCGGCGCGCGACATGATGCTGTTCGCCCCCGTGGCGCTGGCCTGCGGCTCCGACGGCTCGCTCTACGTGGGTGACTTCAACTTCATCCGCCGGGTCCACCCCGACGGCTTCACCAGGACCGTCCTGGAGCTCAAGTGAGTGGTGAACGACATACGTATGTCGGGGATATGGATGGAGACGGAAAGACAGACAGAGGGAGGGAGGGAGGGAGGGAGGGAGGGAGGGGGAGAGAGGGAGAGGGAAGGAGAGGGAGGGAGAGAGAGAGAGAGGGAGAGAGAGAGAGAGAGAGAGAGAGAGAGAGGGGGGGGGGGAGAGAGAGAGAGAGAGAGAGAGAGAGAGAGAGAGAGAGAGAGAGAGAGAGAGAGAGAGAGAGAGAGAGAGAGAGAGAGAGAGAGAGAGAGAGAGAGAGAGAGAGAGAGAGAGAGAGAGAGAGAGAGAGAGAGAGAGAGAGAGAGATATGATGAAGTGATAGAGATGGAGTGTGTGTGAGAGAGAGAGAGAGAGAGAGAGAGAGAGAGAGAGAGAGAGAGAGAGAGAGAGAGAGAGAGAGAGAGAGAGAGGAGAGAGAGAGGAGAGAGAGGGAGAGGGAGGGAGGGAGAGAGGGAGGGAGGGGGAGAGAGAGAGAGAGAGAGAGAGAGAGAGAGAGAGAGAGAGAATGTTCACTGTTCAGGATTCAAGATTGTTTATCGTCCATGTGCAACAATGGAGTACAATGGAGTGCTTCCTCCCCGTTCGCCATACACCGCATTCTGAACAATACTATACTCTACAATACTATACTATAAACAGCACCAGATATACTGTATACTATATATATATATATATATAAAAAACACCACCTACTATACTGTATAATATAAACACTGTACTACAACAATACTGTATAATATATACCATAAACACTATACTACAACAATACTGTATACTATATACCATAAACACTATACTACAACAATACTGTATACTATATACCATAAACACTATACTACAACAATACTGTATAATATATACCATAAACACTATACTACAACAATACTGTATAATATATACCATAAACACTATACTACAACAATACTGTATAATATATACCATAAACACTATACTACAACAATACTGTATAATATATACCATAAACACTATACTACAACAATACTGTATAATATATACCATAAACACTATACTACAACAATACTGTATACTTTTCACTATACTATATGCTATAAACACTATACTATAACCAAACAATACACGATAAAAATAAAATAATAGAAGAATAAAGTGTATGTATTCGTTGTTTGTTTGTTAGTTTTTATATACGTACGGTATACATTTCTATATATACATATTTTTAATTTAATTTAATTTATTTATATATTTTATATAAATATCAATATGTCTTTATATATAAATACATATATATATAAGACTTTAAGTCGACGGAACATTGTGCGTCAGTCACTGTGGGACATTCCATTGTGGGAGGATGGAGGGGGGGGGATGGGGGGTGCTAAATGAGTGACACCACAGCATGGCTGACTTCTACAAGGAAAAAACCCTCTCATACAATGTTATTTTTTTGTGGGGGGGGGGGGGGGGGGGGGGCGTAGTAGGGGACTGGCTCAGCTTTCTGTCTGCAATTCGCTGCGTTATGCTCTACTTTCCATAAAATGTCCTTCTTGTTTTGTTTGCTAACAACCCCCCCCCCCACCTTTTTGCGTAATGGCAGTGGTGCTTTCCAATCATGTTCTGTTGGAGGTAGAGCGTATTTCTAGGCCGTCGTTAGTCTGGTAGGTTACAATAATGTCAGGGGTGGGGGCGAAGAAACAAAATACAGTTTGGCGGCGTGTCAAAACCATTAAAAGTCAAATGCAAACTGTGTGTCAACAGCAGCTGTCATGTTATCATACGTCACGCGCCGGTGGAAATGATTCTGGTGCTTTTTTTTGGACTTTTGGCTTTCTACTGAAATCGAAAGGTGCCTCCATTGCCTCTACCCGGTGGTAGAGACAATAACATGTGTCTCTACCACAAATTAACATTTGTAATCAGTCAAACGCTTCTGCATTAGCTTTATCCTTGGGGAGGGGGGCTTTTGTCATGATCGGATCAGATGTGAATACCGTGATCAGAAAGATTCAAGATTTAAGAATTTTTGAATTTGCCATATGCAACACAAGTACAATGAAATGCTTACTCCCCATACCCCCATGAATTAAAGCAAAAAACAAGGGCAGCTCTCCATCTACACAGAGACGGACCACTGCCCGAGGTGCCCGTGAGCAAGGCACCAGGCTCCCTAGGCGCTGTATATATACAATAGCTGCCCACTGCTCCTCATGCTAGGATGGGTTAAATGCAGAGAAACACATTTCACTGTGTATGTGACCAGTAAAGAGGATTCTATCTTCTAGATTTAATCAATTAAGTTGATTATATTAGCCGATACTATAGTACTATAGACAGCTGTGGGAAACCCTGATGACCCAAATCATAATTTTCAATCGTAATATTATATCGCGCCTTTATCCAAAGCGCTTTACAAGTCATGCCTCACATTCACCCAATCATACACACGTTCACCACCATGCAAGGAGACAGCCGGCACGTCAGGAGCAGTTAGGGTTTCAGGGTGTCTTGCTCAAGGACACCTCGACAGTTTTTGCCAGGAGGAGCCGGGGGGGGGGATCGAACCAGCAAACCTTTTCGGTTGTGAGGCGACCGCTCTCGCTCTCCTGAGCTATACTGCCACGGCAAGCGTTTAAAACCCCGCAAAAGTCACAAAAACTTGACACAATTGAGCCACATATATTGCTGTTGAATATATGTTGTCATACCATTGGACGGCCCTCGTGTATATATATATATATATATATATATATATATATACTGTATATATATGCATATATATATATATACTGCACATTATATTATTATGCTGAGAAAAGTGCCTTCCAACAGCAGGTATAAGGTGTATTCATGTACCTTTATTGAGGTTTTAACACCAGGCGGCGGGGGGGGTGTGTAGTAGCATGAGGCCTGAGCTCTTAGAACATACATTCCCCTATTTCAATCCCTGGGAATCCTGACCTCCGCAAATGTAATCGGCCTCTTTAGACTTTAAAAGCGATCCCCTCTGTGAAACAAAAGGGATGGAGATGGGGGTGAGGTGGGGGGGGGGGCGGTAAACGGGGGGGGGGGGGGGGATGAAGGTTTCCAGGGGTCTGGATTAGGAGAGCTGCTTCCACCGCTGTGCTGCAGGGCACTGCGCTCCGCATCCCAGCACATCCTCCAGCGCACCATCTCCACGGGACTTCCACAGTCATTTGTGCCGTAAAGTGTTCTCCTTGTGTAACTCGACGCTCCCTCTCTCTCTCTCTCTCTCTCTCTCTCGCTCTCTCACTCTGCCTCTCTCTCTCTGTCTCTCTGTCTCTCTCTCTCTCTCTCTCTCTCTCTCTCTCTCTCTCTCTCTCTCTCTCTCTCTCTCTCTCTCTCTCTCTCTCTCTCTCTCTCTCTCTCTCTCTCTCTCTCTCTCTCTCTCTCTCCCTCCCTCTCTCTCTCTCCCTCTCCCACGCTCTCTATTATTACTGTATCTCCGACTAATACTCAGACGGAGGCTTCGCAGTGTCTGTATTTGATACTTATGCCTCCCCCCCCCCCTCCCCCCTCCCCCCCTCCCTCCCCCCCCCCCCCCCGGGAGGAAATGCCAAAAAGCTTCCTGTTTGCATCAATTTTTAATGTGGACCAACACAGTGGCCTAAAACAAGCGTAATCTCATTTTATGGGAAAGGAACTGACTTATTCCGGTTCTTGTCTAATGTGGAGCGACTCTTGCTGTGTTGTGCTGTGTAATAAAATGCTCTCTTTCTTTCTTTCTTTCTTCTTTCTTTCTTTCTTCTTTCTTTCTCTCTTTCTTTCTTTCTTTCTCTTTTATCTTCTCTCTGCATATACACCTGGATGGATTATTTTCAGAAACCGGGACACCAGACACAGGTGAGAATTACTTTGCGGCACGCACACACACACACACACACACACCACACACACACACACACACACACACACACACACATACGTACACACTACCTCTCTCTCTCAGTGTACGTCCCTGTGCTTGTGCGTGTGTGTGTGTGTGTGTGTGTGTGTGTACATGGTGGAGGTGTGTATCTGAGTGTTGAGTGTGTACCCTGACAAGGTGTTTATTAGTGTTCTGTGTTCCTTTCCCCGGTGCAAAGGTGATCATTTGCCTCGTGATGTGCATTTAAAAACCTGCTTTCTGTTTTTTGCCCAGCGTTTTTGGGGTCCTCCTCCTCCTCCTCCTTTTCCTCCTCCTCCTCCTCTTCCTCCTCCTTCTCCTCCGCCTCCTTAACAGGTTCACCCAGGTCACCCACATCCACTTCCTGTGCCCTTCCCCCCCCTTTCCCCCCCCCCCGCTCTCCCCCAGCCATAAACCAGCCATAAACAATATAGTTAGCGTGCTGGCGCTTGTCCCTTTTTCATCCCATACTATTGTTATCCACCCCCCCGCCACCCCCACCCCCCGTCCCCCACCCCCACCCCCCCGTCCCCACCCCCCCGTCCCACACCCACCCCCAAGTCAAAGGCATTAATTATTCAACCGCGTTCGTCTTTCAAAGCTTTTTGCTCCACTTTCTTCTCAGCAAAAGAGCCCATCAGCCGGTAGGGCCTTCAAACCGGGGCTGTCTCCGCGGGGAGGAGGCAATATGTGGTGTACTCACCGTGGAGCCCCAATGTATAACAACAACTAAACTACAGACCATTGTCTATTCTCTCACTGCAGGCGTTTCACAGAGAGAGAGAGAGAGAGAGAGAGAGAGAGAGAGAGAGAGAGAGAGAGAGAGAGAGAGAGAGAGAGAAGAGAGAGAGAGAGAGAGAGAGAGAGAGAGAGAGAGAGAGAGAGAGAGAGAAAACACAAAGCAAACAAGGGAGAGAGTCCTGTTTTTTTTTGCAATGAGCCCAGGCAGCGAAATCGGTCTAAAAAGAAAGACATGTTTGATCGTCCTTCCTCTTCATCATCATATCTCCCTCTTCATCATCATATCTCTCTCTCTCTCTCTCTCTCTCTCTCTCTCTCTCTCTCTCCTCTCTCTCTCTCTCTCTCTCTCTCTCTCTCTCTCTCTCTCTCTCTCTCTCTCTCTCTCTCTCTCTCTCCTCTCTCTCTCTCTCTCTCTCTCTCTCTCTCTCCCTCTCTCTCTCTCTCACTGTCCATCACCTATGATGTCTGCTCGATTCATCTGGAAATCCGGAGCTGGGACGTACGGCTGCTGCTGTTTTGCTTAATTATTGTAGCTTGTTTGTTCTCCCCTGACTGGGCCCCTCTGTTCACATCCCCCCCCCCCCCCACGAGTGTCTGATTGAGACGTAGACAGGAGGGGGGAGGGGGGGGAGGGGGGGGGGGGGGGGGGGGAGAAGAGAAGAGAAAGAACGGGTGATCAGCTATGCAATGCGGCGCAGCAGAACACACACACACACACACACACACACACACACACACACAAAAGGAACGGAAACGGCGAGGAGTTGTGAAAAAAACCCCACGCTTGTTTTTCTTTAACTCCCGGAGGATCAGGACGTTTAAATGATGCACGACAGGGGGTAGAGCGGTATGAACGGTTATGCACTTGATGCGCTCGGCTGGGCTGGTGAGTGAGTGAGTGAGTGAGTGAGTGAGTGAGTGAGTGAGTGACAGACAGACGCCCTGCAGATTCCCATGGTGGTGGTGGTAGTGGTGGTGGTTGTTGTTTATGTTTATGTTTATGTGCGTCTTCATGTGCTCTTTACAAATTCTTGTATTATTATTATTATTATTATTTTTAAAGGTTCGACGGCAAAATGAATGGAAGCAATTTAACATGTTTAATGAATATTATATAAGCGCATTTTATTGATTTTCTTCGCATGCATTTCTTTTGGAAAATGTTTTTTTTCTTCTCCCTTTTAGATCATCGTAACTTTGGAGTGAAAACCAATTAGGTCGGGTTGACTCGGAGTTTAATATGCACGGCGCTCTCTCTCTCTCTCTCTCTCTCTCTCTCTCTCTCTCTCTCTCTCTCTCTCTCTCTCTCTCTTTCTCTCTCTCTCTCTGTGTGTCCACATTGGGTTTCACAGTGGCTGGCAAAAAAAAACAGCTAGTTTCTTTTGTTGGTATAGAAAGAAAATGTTAAATGTCACTCTTTGCTAAATTGACTCGCGCTCATTAGCTTAGCCTTAGTAATGATTTTCCCAATTAAACAAAGTGATGACCGGGGCCAGAGCAAACCGAGAAGTGCCGAAGCAAATTGTCTTTAGAAACGGCGATGCTATATCTCTACATGCCTTTTTCTACTCGCTTTATAATACAGAGTCAGAGGGGGGTGGTGTGTGTGTTGAAATGCCACCGCTGCTGTACACATGTATTCATAATTATTCGTGTTCATTTTAATTGGTTCTGAATATTAGACTGAAACTAAACTAAACAGATATACACCCACGGGTAAACAAAGCTGTGCGTCAAACTTTGACTTACAGTGCGCACTGAAAAAGAGGGATAGATGTGGGATTGACGATGTATGAAGTTTGTCAGATCTGTCCACATATGTCTCACCGCTGTCCCCCCTCCCCCCCTCCCTCCCTCTCTCTCTCTCTCTCTCTTTCTCTCTCTCTTCTCCCTCTCCCTCTCTCTCTGTATCTCTCTCTCCCTCTCTCCTCTCTCTCTCTCTCTCTTCTCCTCTCTCTCTCTTCTCTCTCTCTCTTCTCTCTCTCTCTCTCTCTCTCTCTCTCTCTCTCCCTCACTCTATCTGTTTCTCTCTCTCCCTCTCTCTCTCTCCCCTCTCCCTCTCCCTCTCCCCCTATCTCTCCCTCTCTCTCTCTGTTTCTCTCTCTCTCTCTCGTGCGTGCGCACACAGCACCAGCCCGGCTCACAAGTACTACCTGGCCATGGATCCCATGGGAGACATCCTGTACGTGTCGGACACCAGCAGCCGCCGCGTGTACCGGGTCAGGAACCTGGGCCAGCCCAAGGACCCCGCGAGGAACCTGGAGGTGGTGGCGGGCACCGGGGAGCAGTGCTTACCCTTCGACCAGAACCACTGCGGCGAGGGCGGCAAGGCCACCGAGGCCGCGCTTAGCAACCCCAGAGGTAGTGCCGCCGTTCCCTTTCCCCTACCCCCCCCCCCCTTGCCCTTCCTCGGGCCCTAAGGCTGGGCCTGCATGGTTCTACATCAGTAAGCATGGTAGTAATCCAGGTGGTAGTCATTGAGAGCTATCGCGATTTTTGGCAGAATCACACATATAAATATGTGATTATGGATGACATTGAAATGCCTATTTCAAGGGTCGGCAGGATAGCTCAGTGAGTCTGTGAGTCTTGGGACTTGGGGCTTGGGGAACCGGAAGGTCGGCCGGTTCAAGTCCCCCCGAAACATCTGCCGGGCACTGCCGAGGTGAGCCTTGAGCAAGGCTCCAGACCCCCCCCTACACATGCCTCCCCTAGGCGCTATATATATAACAAATAGCTACCCCACTGCTCCTAATACTAGGATGGGTTAAATGCAGAGAAACTCATTTCACTGTGTGTGTGTTAACATGTATGTATGTGACCAATAAAGACAATATTAAATCTAAATGTCGAGGATTGAATCCTCGACATTTAGATTTAATTACATGGTGAATGTTATAGGTCAAAACTATTCCTGTAAAGAAATGTATTTGCAGTTTGGCACTTTTTATTTTTTAATTCTTAATTCTTAATTAATGAATTAAAGCATTTTTTTAATGCTTCTGTAGAGACAACCGAATTGTCGGCGATGTCACAATATTGTCACATTGTCGCAATTTGATTCCACACAAATAATTCGACAAACGGTAATAATGACTGAATGATTGTCCAGCTGTACCGTGAACCACCCGATGCCTTAATGTGATCTGTACCCTTACCCAACTCTGTACCTCACACTGTGCCTTGCCTCACCTCACATCACACACCCGCACGACTCTAACGTCTGCAACATCTCCAACTCTCCCACCTTAACTCTACACTCTACTACCTTAACGCTCAACCCTTAACGTTTAAACCCTCGCACCTCACCCTCACCCTCACCCTCACCCTCACCCTCACCCTCACCCTCGACCACTGAGCGTAGCTATTATGGTGGCGTGTCCCCAGACATCGGGCTCAGCCCCGTGTCTTGTGTATTTAGCTGTGCAATGGGGCGTTTTTATGCGATTTGCATCGAGAAAGACCCGGCGATCGAACTGGCTTCATCGACAGCATCTGCTTCAGAACTTCGGTGATTGGCAGCTACTGTGGAGGCTTGGAATGAGTTAGCGAGAGACAATTAAACTTCCAAACTAGCACAAACTAGCAAAACTTTGTCTGCGATCGCT
>CM051001.1:20114560-20119560 GCA_027704905.1 Muraenolepis orangiensis
TTTAGATTTAGAGCAGTTATCCATCCACCAGTAGTCTTATTCTTTTCATTGTTTTTTTTTAAGTTACTGCATTTCAAAACCGTAAAACATCAAAGAAATGTTCTTCTTCTACCGGGGAAACAAAACGACAAATGTCGGCTAATCTTCGAGTGCGTGCCGTTCGTTGTTTCACGCCGTGACAGAAGACGTGTGCAATGTGTAAAATTATCTTGGCGTTCGTTCCTTTTTTTTCTTTCTCTTTCTCACAGTCACAGTCACAGTCACAGTCATAGTTGCGAAAGAAAAACTAGCACCCGCTTATTGTCCGCTAGCTGGGGATGTGAGCAGGAGGAACCACCGTAACGACTCCCCTGGATGTGTTAAGAAACAACTTCAAGCATTCAGTGCATTCAGGAAGTGGAAAGACAAATGGGTGGACACATTATTTTTTTTCCTCTCTCTCTCTCTCTCTCTCTCTCTCACATCTCTCTCTTTCTCAGCTCTCTCTCTCTCTCTCTCTCTCTCTCTCTCTCTCTCTCTCTCTCTTTCGCATCCTTCTCTCTCTCTCTCTCTCTCTCTCTCTCTCTCTCTCTCTCTTTCTCATCTCTCTCTCTCTCTCTCTCTCTCTCTCTCTCTCTCTCTCTCTCTCTCTCTCTCTCTCTCTCTCTCTCTCTCTCTCTCTCTCTCTCTCTCTCTCTCTCTCTCTCTCTCTCTTTCGCATCCTTCTCTCTCTCCCTCTCTCTCTCTCTCTCTCTTTCGCATCTTTCTCTCTCTCTCTCTCTCTCTCTCTCTCTCTCTCTCTCTCTCTCTCTCTCTCTCTCTCTCTCTCTCTCTCTCTCTCTCTCTCTCTCTCTCTCTCTCTCCCTCTCTTTCGTAGTGGTAGAGAGAAAAGGCGTGTGATGGTGTGTCACACGCCTCAACACACAACGATGCACACGATGCACTTACACACATACACACGCACAAATTACACACACTGAAAACAAGGCACCTGCACGCGCATCATTTTAACATTCTGTAACATCTGTTATTTTGTTAATGGTAGTCCTCTATCATTTAGCGCATTTAGCAAGCGGAGGCTACTTGGAATAGCGGGAAGCCTTGGATCTAAATAAAGCCGAAAGATGTTGCCCATTTGTCCTTCGGGTGTGTCGTTTGTGCATGTTTTGTGTCGTTTATATATATATATATATATAAACGGCTGTCCTTTTTAACCACCAGGGGTTGAGTTTTTCGCTCTAGCGAAATGTAAGCAGAGGTGTTGCTACATTGTTGTCAGTTGTTGAGACCACAACTGCCACTTGTTCTCAGAGTGAGTTGTTTTTTTTGCTTGGAGATAGAGTGTGGTTTCCGGTTTTCATGCATGTGTGTGTGTGTGTGTGTGTGTGTGTGTGTATGTGTGTGTGTGTGTGCCTGTGTGTGCGTGTGCGTCTGTGGTTACGTCTCCCAATACACACAGATCACGCTCAGAGTTCATATCGCGTCAGCGCCGACGGCTCCTTCACGGTCTCGCTGGCGAGTGGAATGGAGCTGTCACTCAACACAGAGCCCCTCCTCTCTGGGGGCGCTGGGGGCGGAGTCAGTCCCACCGCCAGCCGCTGCAACATCAGCCTGCCCGGAGACCACGCCCCCAGCCTGATAGAGTGGCGGCAGAGGAAGGAGCAGGCCAAGGCCAACTTCAGCACATACGAACGCCGTCTCAGGGTAAACACACGGCAGCGAACAGCACACGACACGCAAGACCCTCATATAGACGCCGCTGATGTGAACTAACACTGGTTAATGCGGTAATTAGCATTAACTAACAGTTAACTAATGGTCTACTTAACTAATCATGTTATGTGATCCTAACGAAGGTATTCATTTGTCCATTAGTTAATAGGGTTAGGGTTAACCCTAAGCCTAACCCCTATCCTAATGCTATATAATAATGCTTATTACTACATTAGCAGTCTAGCTTTTGTTAATGAACGGTTGATGAATGTACCCTTATTGTATTGTAAGTATTACCCATTATGTTAACCGGATGCAATTATTTCTCTTTTTAACATGATTGAAGATACGCTTTGGCAATGTCTTGATTAGAACAGGATTAGATTCTGCAATATAAGAATCCCTTGAATATATCTTCAATATATATATATATATATAAATATGTTTTTTGGAATATCGATCAAATCGTTATTTTTTGGAGGGAAATCATATTTCCTTACCAATTCGTGCTTGACCTACATAAATAGTAACTGTGATTATTCAAGTGCACACATCCATCCGCCAGAGTTCAACATCCTGCTAGCATTAATATTGTTAGCTGATACAACGAAAGGCAATTTGTTTTCCCGAAAGCTGTGGACAGTTGTGCAGCGACTGTGGAAATATCTGCCACTCCTACAAAATGTCAAATAAGCCCGTGCTAAAATACAAATGTTAAAAACAACAACACTGTTTTTCTTTTCGAACGCTTCAATGCATTAATTTAAACCCACGCGGAATGGAAGTTGACTTATAGGAGAGAAAGGTATTGTTTTCACGAAGCTGCCCTTTGCGGCCGCGCCAACCCACGGATCAGACTGTCACTGTCTCGGAGATATGCAAAATAAACTAAAAACATATATTCATCTATTTTTAATGGTGAGTCACAACATAACCGCTTTTCAGCCGTACTTTCCGTCATTTAGTTGACGGGCCAACCGCTCCTCCACACTGTGTCATTTCCATCTGAGCAGAAAACGACATGTAAAACATTAAAAAATAACTGCACAAAAGGAGGATATTTTGAGACTCATCAACCCGCATGCTAATTAATGAACAGTCCCCAGGCCCCTGTTGTTCCTTGTTGTCATACAAAGAGATCTATTCTTAATTCAATGACCTGGTTTGTTTCTTGAACACAAAAATCGAATGAAGTCTCAGCCATGAGGCCCGTGGTGGCCCCACTCTGCCCTAACCTCAGCTGCTGTTCAGCTATTAGGAAAGCTTCAAAGTTGCACGTAGTGTTAATAATAACACCAGTAACAAAACATTTGTTAAATATTATTATATTATTAATATTATTATTATTATGATATTATTATTATGATATGAAGATATAATAACACTATTATAATAACATATATAATAATATAATATATAATAATAATATAATATATAATAATAATATAATAATAACTATAATAATAGCATATCATATTTTGCGTGTACATGCTCACCCTCGACATCTCTCTCCCCCCCCCCACCTCTCCTCCACAGGCACACAACAGGAACCTGCTCTCCATCGACTTCGACCAGAGCACCCGCGTGGGCAAGATCTACGACGACCACCGCAAGTTCACGCTGCACATCCAGTACGACGCGCTGGGCCGGCCCGTGGTCTGGTCGCCCAGCAGCAAGTACACGGAGGTCAACGTCAGCTACTCCAGCGCCGGCCTGCTGACCGCCATCCACCGCGGGGACTGGTCCGAGAGGCTGGAGTACGAGGGCGACCGGGTGGTGTCCCGGGCCTGGGTCAACGGGAAGATCTGGAGCTACACCTATGTGGACAGGGTAATGTTGACAGGGGGGGTGGGGGTGTGATGGGGGGGGGGGATGGTTGGGGGGGAGGGGGGTGTTATGGATGGAGAACAGGAAACCATCCAGCGATGGTAGTGTTTCACTGTGGTGACTGTGTTCTTGTGGGTCTTCGTTTTGCTGTCCAAAAGCCAAGCTCTTTTTTGTTTCGAGCGACAAATAACCACAGGAATTGAATGGATTGCAACGGAACAAAACGTGTTACACTGTGGTATAACAGGGTCATCCTGGATAATTATTATTATGACAAAACAAGAGTCGACTGAAGTATACAATGACATAAATAAAAACCCTGTCGGCATAAAACTATGAAATTGTACAATTGAGTGACCGAGCGGATATACAGTAAAGAGGCGCTAAACGGTGATCCGTGGTGAAGAAAAAGAAGAAAGAAAGAAGAAGAAGAACAACAACAGTTTGTGAGTGAGGTATTAATGAGGTGTTATTGGTTAATGGTGTGATTTCACACACAGCGTCACATCACAGCTGTCAGGTGACAGCTGTGATGTGATGACCCTGAAACGTGCGCTTCCACCCTGTTTTGGTTTCCGTCTGTTTGTGGTAAATGTATGCACAGTTTGAACTGGCTGAATTGTTTTGAACTCAAAGACTTTGAGACGAAAAAAACGGACTATAGGCCCTTCCGTAAACTCCGGGGAAAATAAATAAATAAGCAAATTAAATGTGTGATGAATCTGAACTAAACCGGAGCTATAATACCCTCTTAAGCAATGTATTAAAAATTAAATATTCATCTAAAAATATTTTTAGACTTTTTTGGATCGAGCCAAACTTCCGAGCGAGGGGGGGGGGGGGGAGGGGGGAGGGGGGAGGGGGAGTGGTACAGCAGAAAGCCATCAAAAACTTGATCAGACCATATGTATATTTAATACTCTAATATTATACCTCATCTATTATTAACAACTGTCGTTTTTTTTTTATTCAATTTGGGACACATACTTTTTTTATTTTGTTTTAACCGTATTCCATTCTGGAAACCGCTTTGTTCAATCGACAAAAGACAAAAAAAAGTACGTATTATTCCATAAACCAAATAGGGGGGGAATAGGAAACCCCCCCCCCCCCCCCCAAAAAAGATGTCTGAAGGTAGAAGGTAGAAGTTAGGAATTTGATGTAACTTGATGTTACTACCGGCACTTTAAATGCTTTTAAATCTTTTTTTGCACATTCAACAACAGATCATTCACAACCCTCCATCATCAGTCGCTTTGCTGTCCTTTTTTTGTTTTCCCATTTTAATTTTTATTGTATATATTATTTTTATGGTATTCAGCGAATAAATAGTATCTTGTATATATATATATATATATATATGTATATATATATATATATATATATATATATATACAGTATAAATATCGATACTGTGTGTGTCCTCGTGTGCCCTCACAGTCCACCATGCTGCTGCTGCACAGCCAGCGGCGCTACGTGTT
>CM051001.1:20124560-20154560 GCA_027704905.1 Muraenolepis orangiensis
TATATATATATATATCAAATACCATAATATATATATATATATATATATTATGGTATTTGATTTGTACTGTATGTATATATATCAAATACCATAATATATATATATATATTATGGTATTTGATACAGTGTATATATATATATATATACAGTACATATATACACATACATACATACATACATACATACATACATACATACATACATACATACATACAAACATACAGTTCATATAAACACATACATATATGTGGAGTGTGGTTGGTTGGTTGGTGGCTGGTGGTTGAAGCAGCCTCATCTGGCCTGAGTGAGACTGATTTCTCTATGGCTGTGTGAGGCTACACACCTGTGGGTCCTTGTTAATCAAGGCCCACAGGTTAAACCAGCCACCAACCACACACACATACACACACACACACACACACACTCGAGGAAAATAGCTCTAGCAGATACCGACTGCTCTGTTCACCATGATTCAAAACTCTGCATTGAATGAGGAATGAATGATTCCTCATTCACCCTTGTCTGGTCGGGAGGAGCTCTCAAGCAGCCATTTTAATGGCTTGTGGCAGCGTCGTCCTTCTACAATATAAATGTATATATATATAAACACTAATGTATGAAAATATGGGGATCAAACCCATGTACGTTTCAGCTAGTGTAGAGTAGTGGAGGACCCCCAAGCCACAACTCTAGGACTTCCACACCCCACACACAGGAGGTAGAGCGGTTTCGATCCCCCCCCGGCTCCTCCTAGCAAAAACTGCCGAGGTGTCTTTGAGCAAGACACCCTAAAACCCTAACTGCTCCTGACGTGCCGGCTGTCTCCTTGTGTGGCTGACTCCGCCGTCGTCGGTGGTTGAATGTGTGTATGAATGGGTGAATGTGAGGCACGACAAAGCATCCATTACCATTACCATTACATCCGTGACGTCAAAGTTTCATTTGTTTCCTCCCCCCTTCCCTCCCAGGTCCGCTGACCAGCCGGCAGATCTTCCGCTTCAGCGAGGAGGGCCTGGTGAACGCCCGCTTCGACTACAGCTACAACAACTTCCGGGTGACCAGCATGCAGGCGGTGATCAACGAGAACCCGCTGCCCATCGACCTGTACCGCTACGTGGACGTCTCGGGCCGTGTGGAGCAGTTCGGGAAGTTCAGCGTCATCTTCTACGACCTCAACCAGGTGCGGGAATAACAGAGAGGGGGGGGGGGGGGTAATGCTTTAAAAGCATTTAAAGTGCCAGTAGTGCAGCAGCTTCATGAATACAGTGCAGTACAGTGCAGAAGCTGTAATGAGTCCAGAAAGTCCAGCAAAGTATGTAATGTTAATGACTATGTTATGAAAGTGAAAGTGGCAGCACTCCTAGCAGTTCAGTAGGCGCACTTATTCATGCATCAGGAGTTCCGGGTTTCCAGTTGGACCGCAATGCATGCTGGGATGGTGGGCGGGGCCCAGAAAATTGAAAAAACAAAGACATTCGTTTAGCCTCTTTCCACGGTCACTGTTTCATCACGTAGATCAACGGTGTCCGAATCCCATGACTAGAAGATCGATATGCAGCTCGACAAATTAAACAATTAGCCAGATACGCTATACGATTGAAAGTAACGAGCCAAATACAACGTCAACAAAAATATACGCCGGCCCTGCTAGAGTTGGTGTTCACTTTTCTGGGCCCGCCCGCCATCCCAGCATGCATTGCGGTCCGACCGAAAGAAAAAAAAACGAAACTTCTGATGCATGTATTGTTGATAGGCATCTGCTCCACCCGCCGCTCTGACCTCATCTCCGCAGCCCCGGCCCAGGCACAAGCAGTTGGCCGTGGTTTTGTTCGTCGCTGTGAAATATTAGACCATATAAGATGTTTATGAGGGACCTTTAAAGATATAAAAATCAAAACTATATACTGGAAGTGGGATCCTGACCCCCCAGGGTTGGTAAACACCCGCAGAGCTTTGTATCCATTCTTTTATTTTATGTATTTTATTTCCTATTTTATTTGTGAGGTAACACCGAGGAAATATGTGACTTCAGGGGTATTTTGTATTTATGATTTATGATATATGATGGGAGAGAGGGAGAGATTCAGAGAGAGAGAGAGAGAGAGAGACAGATAGGGGAGAGAGAGAGAGAGGAGAGAGAGAGACATTGAAAGAGAAAGAGAGAGAGAGCAGAGAGATACATATTTAGAGAGAGAGCGAGAGACAGAAGTGGAGAGAGAGAACTAGCGAGAGAGAGAGAGAGAGAGAGAGAGAGAGAGAGAGAGAGAGAGAGAGAGAGAGAGAGAGAGAGAGAGAGAGAGAGAGAGAGAGAGAGAGAGAGAGAGAGAGAGAGAGAGAGAGAGAGAGAGAGAGAGAGAGAGAGAGAGAGAGAGACAGATAGGGGAGAGAGAGAGAGGAGAGAGAGAGACATTGAAAGAGAAAGAGAGAGAGAGCAGAGAGATACATATTTAGAGAGAGAGCGAGAGACAGAAGTGGAGAGAGAGAACTAGCGAGAGAGAGAGAGAGAGAGAGAGAGAGAGAGAGAGAGAGAGAGAGAGAGAGAGAGAGAGAGAGAGAGAGAGAGAGAGAGAGAGAGAGAGAGAGAGAGAGAGAGACATGAGAGAGAGAGAGAGAGAGAGAACATAGAGAGAGAGCGAGAGACAGAGGAGAGAGAGACTAGCGAGAGAGAGAGAGAGAGAGAGAGAGAGAGAGAGAGAGAGAGAGAGAGAGAGAGAGAACTAGCGAGAGAGAGAGAGAGAGAGAGAGAGAGAGAGAGAGAGAGAGAGAGAGAGAGAGAGAGGAGAGAGAGAGAGAGAGAGAGAGAGAGAGAGAGAGAGAGAGAGAGAGAGAGAGAGAGAGAGAATAGCGAGAGAGAGAGAGAGAGAGAGAGAGAGAGAGAGAGAGAGAGAGAGAGAGAGAGAGAGAGAGAGAGAGAGAGAGAGGAGAGAGAGAGAGAGGAGAGAGAGAGAGAGAGAGAGAGAGAGAGAGAGAGAGAGAGACGGATAGGGGAGAGAGAGAGAGAGGAGAGAGAGAGACATTGAAAGAGAAAGAGAGAGAGAGGAGAGAGATACATATTTAGAGAGAGAGCGAGAGACAGAAGTGGAGAGAGAGAACTAGCGAGAGAGAGAGAGAGAGAGAGAGAGAGAGAGAGAGAGAGAGAGAGAGAGAGAGAGAGAGAGAGAGAGAGGAGAGAGAGAGAGAGAGAGAGAGGAGAGAGAGAGAGAGAGAGAGAGAGAGAGAGAGAGAGAGAACTAGCGAGAGAGAGAGAGAGAGAGAGAGAGAGAGAGAGAGAGAGAGAGAGAGAGAGAGAGAGAGAGAGAGAGAGAGAGACGGATAGGGGAGAGAGAGAGAGAGGAGAGAGAGAGACATTGAAAGAGAAAGAGAGAGAGAGGAGAGAGATACATATTTAGAGAGAGAGAGAGAGAGAGAGAGAACTAGCGAGAGAGAGAGAGAGAGAGAGAGAGAGAGAGAGAGAGAGAGAGAGAGAGAGAGAGAGAGAGAGAGAGAGACGAGAGAGAGAGGAGAGAGAGAGAGAGAGAGAGAGAGAACTAGCGAGAGAGAGAGAGAGAGAGAGAGAGAGAGCGAGAGAGAGAGAGAGAGAGAGAGAGAGAGAGAGAGAGAGAGAGAGAACTAGCGAGAGAAGAGAGAGAGAGAGAGAGAGAGAGAGAGAGACTAGCGAGAGAAGAGAGAGAGAGAGAGAGAGAGAGAGAGAGAGAGAGAGAGAGAGAGAGAGAGAGAGAGAGAGAGAGAGAGAGAGAGAGAGAGAGTGTAATGTATACCGTTGAGTGGAGAGAAATCACATGGTTGACAGACAGAGGGGCTGAAATCAAGAGCACTTATCAAACCCGTGGATCGATAAGACGTTACGCAGGGTGCATATTTGAGTCAGGGGGCCGAGTCGTCGAGTGACCGTAATGCGGAGGTAAATGCAACAGGACGCAAACGGAAGCGTGCCAAGAAGTCAACTGGAGAGTGACGAGAGGGACGCCGCCGTGAAACGAAAGACACTGGGAGAGCTGGGAGAGACGGCGAGGAGATCAGTGTGATCAGTGTAACCACACACAACGCTTCCTGTGGCCACTCTGCAAATCAGGCTGTGGTGGTTGTTGTTGTGCATTGAGGACACCTTAGAGGACGGGGAGACACAACTTGTTTTAGACGGCGATTATAGTGTCACGAGGATACGGCGACGCCATAAAAACACAACTTTCAAATTTTAAAAAGGGTAGGTTTTTTTTTGGTATACGTATATTTCCCCATATACAGTTTTCCCCATTCCCATATGACATATTAATAACCAACCATTTTATATTGAATATTATTTCAAATCTAGGAATATATAAAGGAAGCCGCTACCTCCGCAACCCGACCTGGATAAGTGGTAGACAATGGATGGATGGATGGATTATTTAAAATGTTTTACATAAAATATTATTTAAAATGTTATACATGATGATATTATGGCTTCCGCCATCGAAGATAGAACAGAGGTCATGTTCTCCGCCCTGTTTGTCTCTCTGTTTGTCTATTTGTTTGTTTGTCTTTTAGCAAGATAACTCAAAAAAAGTTATAGGTTATGTAATGTAATTGGATGAAACTTGGTGGGTAGATTACATATGGGCCAAGGAACAGTTGATTAGATTTTAGCCCAGATCAGGTTCCGAATCCAGATCAAGGGGACTTTTTGGTGTGGTGGAGTAATGCGCTCAACTGAGAGCCCTCTAAATTTCAAAAATGCTGTTTCAAAATGTTTTACATACAATATGATTTAAGATGTAAAAAATAACTTTTAACTAAACGTTTTCCATCACTGGTGTCATTTAATCCGATCGAATCCTATAAATCCAATATCCCTTTTTTATAAATTGTTCTTCCGATGCCTCGCTTGTAACCCATGGTAACCGAAGGCATGCCTTCACCCAGCCACCCGCACTCTAACTAACACCCATGCCGGCCGTCTGATCGGCGACGCAGGTGATCACCACCCACCTGATGAAGCACACCAAGGTGTTCAACTCGTACGGCCAGGTAGTGGAGGTGCAGTACGAGATCCTCAAGTCCATCGCCTACTGGATGACCATCCAGTACGACTCGGCGGGCCGCACCACCACGTGCGACATCCGCGTGGGCGTGGACAGCAACGTGACGCGCTACACCTACGAGTACGACGCCGACAGCCAGCTGCAGAGCGCCTCGGTCAACGAGCGGCCCCAGTGGCGCTACAGCTACGACCTCAACGGCAACATCAACCTGCTGAGCCACGGGACCAGCGCCAGGTACCCTTGTATCCGATGTACACAGCTTTTCCACAAATGTGTATGTTAAACGGTGTCTAGTATGTGTGTTAGGATCGGATTATTTTTTGTTCATCCAAGATGGACCGAAGGTTAGGGTTTTCGACCCTGTTGTCTGACTGTTAAGCAAGATAACTTTATAATAAGTGATGTAGTACGGAATTGGACAAAACTTGCTGGTTCGATTACTGACAGGCCGAGGAATATTTTGACGCAGATTAGCAATCCAAATCAAGTTCAAGTTAAGTTTATTGTCACTTCACAGTTTACGCGAGTATAAGCAATGAGTGAAAATCTTATGTGCAAAACCCGACGACGATAAAAAACAGAATAGGATAAAAAGAAGTTAAAAAAAAGTACAAAAAAATAAAATAAGTTAAATGTAGAAAAATGCAATATATAAAATGCAACATGTCAGGAAAAAGAGCAATATATATATATATATATATATATATATATATATATATAAATCAATGGAATAAAAATCTGGATCTGTGCCAAAATTGAATAAACTCCAATCAAATCAGGGGATTTTTGGTGTGACCTTTTGGTGTGACCTTTTGGTGTGACCTTTTGGTGTGGCCGAGGTATGCTCTCTACTGAGGGCCCACACCATTGACCTGCATTTACCTGCGCTTGCTTTGTTACCTGTACAAAGCAAGTCAAGTGCATCGGAGCAGGATTCACTTCTAAACTGCAATGTCAATGTTATATCCATTAGAGGAGAACTGTAAGACATGAGACGTATCTGGTTGAATTATACAGCGCCAGACACACAGGACGTCAAGGTCGCTTCTTTGGTTCCGCTCCTCAGATCTTTCTCAGAATCAAGAGAAAAAACAGGTTTGCAGCCACGTATACAGCTATTTCAGAGGTGTGACTCTATACGTACACACACACAGCAAACGACATGACACTTTGTGGCAAAACGTGACAAACACAAGGGGAACTCCAGTCCCTCCCCCTGGGCGAGGTCAAAGAAAGCACGTGCTTTCAGCACAAAAACTCTACTAACGCTCGACATACTTTACACACACATACATACATACTTTTTGATACTTTACAACCTTTTCCGGGCCAAAAAGCCAACATTCAACATTTTGGTTATAATGATACAGTTATGATTGTATGTATATATTTAAATTATGATAGTAATAATGTGTATATATACTGTATATCATATATATTAATTTTTAATTTTTTATTATTTACCTCCGCCATCGAAGATTAGCAAGATAACTCAAAAAGTTACTGAATTGGACAAGATTGTTTCATGTTTTTTGTTTTGATAACCTTCCATTTAGATTCAATTGGTATGACGGTTAGGGTTTGTGCACTATAAACATCATTGTGTGAGTGATGCCCACCAACCCCCCTCACACCCCCCTCGCCCCCCTCCTCCCCCGTCACATTCACAGGCTTACCCCGCTGCGCTACGACCAGCGGGACCGCATCACGCGGCTGGGCGAGCTGCAGTACGTGGTGGATGAGGACGGCTTCCTGCGGCAGCGCGGCGACGACCTCTTCCACTACGACTCCAACGGGCTGCTGACGCGGGTGCTCAACCGCGCCACGGAGCACGTGGTGCGCTACCGCTACGACGGACTGGGCCGCCGCGTGGCCTCCCGCTCCGGCCAGGGCCACCGGCTGCAGTTCTTCTACGCCGACCTGGCGCGGCCCACGCGCGTCACCCACCTGTACGACCACGGCAGCGGGCGGATCACCTCGCTGTACTACGACCTGCAGGGCCACCTCATCGCCATGGAGCGCACGGGTGGCGAAGAGTACTACGTGGCGTGCGACGCCGCCGGCTCGCCGCGCGCTGTCTTCTCCAACAAGGGCCGCCTGGTGAAGGAGGTGCTGTACACGCCGTACGGCGAGGTGTACCGCGACACCAACCCCGACTTCCAGCTGGTCATCGGCTTCCACGGTGGCCTCTACGACGCCTTCACGCGGCTGGTGCACCTGGGCCGGCGGGACTACGACACGCTGGCTGGCCGCTGGACCTCGCCCAATCACGAGCTGTGGGCGGAGCTGAGTGAGGAGCCGCGGCCGTTCAACCTGTACGCCTTCAAGAACAACTGCCCTGTGGGCCGGGTGGAGGAGGTGACACAGTTTACCTCCGGTGAGCTCCACACGCACGCACGCACGCACACACACACACATGCATGCATGTACACAGACAGACATAAGGGCGGCAGTATAGCTCAGGAGGTAGAGTGGTCGCCTCACCAGCCGAAAGGTCGCTGGTTCGATCCCCCGGCTCTTCCTAGCAAAAACTGTCAAGGTGTCCTTGAGCAAGACCCCCTAACCCTAACTGCTCCTGACGTGCCGGCTGTCTCCTTGCATGGCTGACTCCGCCGTCGGTGTATGAATGGGTAATGTGAGGACTTTACATGACTTGTAAAGCGCTTTGGATAAAAGCGCTATATAAAAGCCGGCATTATTATTATTATTCACACACACATGTACACAGACATGAAAACACAGACATACACACACACACACACACACACATGCATGTACACAGACATACACATGTACACAGACATGAAAACAGACATACACACACACACACATGTACACAATTATACACACACGTGTTCTGGGCGGGTCGCTAGATTGCTCGTGTGTTCAAGGGGCGATTCCATGGTGTTCTGTTCTATACACACAAACACAAACACACAACACACACACACACACACAAGTCAAGTCAAGTTTATTGTCACTTCACAGTTTACACAAGTATAAAGCAGTGGTGTGAAAATCTTATGTGCAATACCAGACGACAGACAGCAGTTATAAAAATAAGATAAAAATTGATACAAATAGAATAAAAATGCAATTTTTATAAAATGCAATATATCGGCACAGAAAAAGAGCAATATGTATATATAAATCAATGTAATAAAATATACATTGTTATATGCTATACGCCCTTGTTCAGCAGCCTGATGGCCAGATGGCCTGGCCACACACAAACACGCCATAGCACACACACATAGCACACACAAACCTCCACATACACTAACAAATACGCTAGAGCACGCACACGCACACACACACACACACACACACACACAAACACACACTCACACACACACACACACACACAAAAAAACGAATGCATCAGAGAAAGCACACATGCACACACATACACACTTTGTAACCACGTCTCACTCAAACACCTCAAGATCCGCTTTCCCACACACCCCCCCCCCCCATCCTCCAGCCCCCCCTGCAGAACAACAACACCCCCCACCCCCCCACCCCACCTCCCCACCAGGGCCCCCCACCCACAGCCACCAGATGAACCCCCCATCACATAATAGACATGCTCCACATCCGCCGTTGACAAAGAGAGAAAAGAGAAAGAGAAATCCTTCATTAGTTTGTTTTTCAGAGGACAAAATAGAGCCGGGGCTTAACAACAGGTGAGGCAACCGGCTGGCGGGGACACGAGAGACGGTGACACTAAACACCGTGTCTGGCTCTCTCTCATCAGCCTGTGGTGCTGCACTTGTTTGTGTGTTTGTGTACGGTTTTCATTTCATTGCTTTTTGTTGCTTTTTAGAACACCGACAGATGTGTGTGTGTGTGTGTGTGTGTGTGTGTCCCCTCACCCCCTCACTCCCACCCCCCTCCACCACCCACAGACAGTGGAAGTGGAACAATAACACAAGGAAAAATGAGGTGTTTGTGTGTGTGTGGGTGTGTGTGTGTGTGTGTGTGGGATTGTTCCGTGTAATTGTTCCGCTGAGAGAGCATCCACACATCACCACAATGAATGCAACAAGGCCTTTGATGGTCACCGCCGCAAATTCTACACACATTAACTGAGTGTGTGTGTGTGTGTGTGTGTGTGTGTGTGTGTGTGTGTGTGCGTGTGCTTGTGCGTGTGTGTGTCCAGGTATTGGAAGCTGGCTGCAGCTGTTTGGCTTCCAGCTGCACAACGTGGTCCCAGGCTTCCCCAAGCCAGAGGTGGGCAGCATGGAGCAGGCTTATGAGCTCATGAAGACTCAGACCAGGACCCAGGACTGGGACTCTAGCAAGGTAACGTCAGTGGTAGTGAGGTGGTCTGGGCGGTTGCTAGTGTAGTGATAATATAATATTCAAATTGATTGTCTGTGTACAGTACAAGTACAGTACAGTGAAAGGAATTTCTCTGCATTTAACCCATCCTAGTATTAGGAGCAGTGGGCAGCTATTTATACAGGGAGCTGTGTAGAGGGTGTCTTGCTCAAGGGCACTTAGGCAGTAACCTGGTGTTTCGGGGACTTGAACCGGCGACCTTGTGGCTCCCAAGCCAAGTCCTTACCCATTGAGTGTTCTAGGGGCGTTTCCATGGTGTTCTGGGCGGTTGCTTAGTTTAAAAGTAAAATCATTCAAAAAGTATGAATACTAAGTTTTGAGTCATTCTATAGAAGTTTGGATAGTAAGGTAGTAAGTAAAGTTAGAATTATTGTTGTTGTTGGAAAATACGTGTTTGGGAACCATATTAATAGTCTAGTGACTATTTTTACTCACTTTGCCAACTTACTCTGTTCTTTTCTTAAACTACGATGTGATTATATATATGTGATTTTTAAATTCAAACGTGCGTGTGTATGTGGAGAACTTTTCAAGGTATCTTGCGTAAAATTGTAAATAAACACCATTGCTTAGAAAATTGAGATAAGCAATCACTGTGAGGAGGATAGACAATAGCAGGTTTGCAGCTAAAGGTGCACACAAAATAATTAGCAGTATGATCGGTAATAGGAGTGGTGCAACTGAAGCTGCACACCTAATTACTTTCCAAACATGTCCAATGTGTTTCAAAGCTAACTTATTTCTGATGCACAAAGATGCATTTGGCATCAGACAATGTTGTCAAAAATCTGGGTTAGACAGGCAATCTCTGCAATTATTTAAACATAATGCCATATGACATAACCCACTATCACATTCATTGAAATCGAAGGTAGCAGGCAAACGAGTGATAACGACTTTTATAATGAGCCTGTGTAGCAGCCAGAAAGGCAAAAGCTCTCCCTTCTAAATAATAACAATGCGTTGGAAATTTGTTTCATGAACATGAATAGACTACACTTATTATTTATTCGCTGGAAAGTAGGGCTTTTCGTGAAACTAGGCAGTAGAAAGGCGCAAACAAATAGAAATCGCTGCTACATGACCAGAGAACCGCAGTTGGAAAGGACGGCCCCGGGAGACACCGAGACATACTTTAGCTGTCAAACAAATTAGCAAAAAAAAAAGAAGAATGCCGGTAAAATGGAGGGGGGGGGGGGGGGGGGGGGGGGAATTGATCATTGTTCATTTGCATATCCTACCCACATTGTAACAAAGGTACAAAGCCCGTTGAAACAATCGAAACAAAGTATTCCTTCAAGGGGGGCCCGTCCGCACAGAGACACCTTTTGTGGAGCCGTTGACGAGCGGGGCTGCTGAGCACCCGATGCCAAAACAAGTAGAAAGCAGCTCAGCCCAGGCGTATCAGAGGAAAGCCACAGTAAAGAGAGGGGCATGTTTGTTTAGATGCTCTCTGTGTGAAAGACTCGTCCACCTTTCATAATAGCGCCTGTAAGCTTCCTTTGGAGGTGTTAGCGAGTGCTGCTGTGAAGTCGCTGTGACATTTCCGCACAGCGAACAACAACGCTTTACAAATTGAAAGTATTCCTTTACTTTTTAAGCTTTTCGGGTCTGGGGAAATCTTTATACTTTTAACCAAAACCAGACCAAAGGTCTTCCAGAGGTTACGGTAAAACAATTTGCACATCTCATTGCGTTAAAGGGTTCAAGAAATATAAATGATGAAAGCAAGGTGGCATCTGAAAGGAGGTTTAGCCATTTTTGAAGCTGGTGGAAAAAAATCTTTTCTTTTAGGACACTTTCTGGACAGCAAAGTATTTGATTTGATGGAGCATGATCACGGGAAGACTCAGGCAGCAATGTACCGAGCGTCTTCAGAGAGACCACGTACGGGGGTTCATGGAGGGGAAAAGGTTGACACGGTGGGCAGTGAACGGCCGAGGAGACAAGAGGCGATGGGAGTGACCATCGTAGAGAGTAAAGGATTGGCCACGTGACAGGAGAGGTCACGTTAATTGGGGGGGAAGTTGCCGTTGGCAATTGACTTGTCGATACAGTACACAAGTCTTTGCGGTCAGGTATAGGGAGCTCTCTTTATACAGGGGTTAATTGAGTTACCTATGATATGGTATAGAACCACATATGTTTTATGTGCAGTGTGGTTCATATTTCCACGACAGAAGCTGAAGGCTATAATTGAAAACAACACACTGCATACCAAACAAGTTATATTCAGCTATGAACCAGCACGATTTGATGTGCTATAATATGATATATGATATATGTATGATAGTTTAACCACAGTCAAATTATATGATATGATTGGTTGTGATGAAAATGACTTTCATCTCACAAGAAACACAACTACAACAGCAACCTTATAAGGAAAGGGTAATGTGTATCAAGATGATGCTTGACAATTTCCTATTCAGTAAACTAAATCAAAAATGTCCTTAAATACATGAATCACAAATAGTTCATTTAAAAAACCAAGCACCAAGCTTCCAGCTGCACAACGTGGTCCCAGGCTTCCCCAAGCCAGAGGTGGGCAGCATGGAGCTTGGGCTTATGAGCTCATGAAGACTCAGACCAAGACCCAGGACTTGGGACTCTAGCAAGGTTTTCACTTCATCAAGCAGTGGTATTTAGTCTCCAAGTCCTCTGAATGAACCCAATAGAAGATCCTTGTCGAATGGTGCCATATGGTCACAGGGCAACAACGTCCAAGCCAAGTTCAACATTCAACACTCAAGATGTTTACATTTGACGTGTGTATAACGAGTACAATGGAATACCCACTCTCCCCATTCACTCTTGTATTGTGAATTTCAAATTTCACAGATTTCATGAATTTCACATGACACATCCGAGGTCCGATGACGTACACTGTGTTCCACAGTGTACGTCATCGGACACAGTGAGTTCTGGGATTTTTCAGGGAAGAAGTGTGCAGAGAAATGATTACAGAGTAGTTTTTCCTTTAAGTTCTGTATCATTATCTAAACATCACCAACCAAATGTGTAACAACATGACAATTAAGAGCAATAAAAGTAACCTTCCTGAAATGCATTGCAGAAATATAATTAAGACCTGATAAAGTATCATACATTGATAACTATTATATCTTTTTTTATTATTTACTGGTCAAATCAACCAATAACATTCTCTTCCAGCCTTTACGACAAGAGCCAAACTCATCTCACGTGAGGCTACTCAACCATTCATTAGTCAGTGAGAGAGCAGATAACAAACACACAAACACACACACACACACACACACACACACACACACCACACACACACACACACACACACACACACACACACACACACACACACACACCACACCCACACACACCCCACACCCACAGAGAGACGGAGAGAGAAACAGTCTGAGTCATTTCACATGGAGTGCTCTAAAAACGAAAGTAGAAAAAAAAGAAAGAAAGATAGAAAACAGACTCCCACATGATGGTTCTTCCCGCGGGCGGTTCAAACCAGTACATCTCATTTGTTCCGTGGCGATTATTCAAAGCGGCAATGTGAACAGTGCTACAAGATAAAGCACACATCTTTTCAGCAATCATACCCACCCACAATAAAATAATCTAGGAGCCCAATATGATCGATTTGCATTTACCGGTAGCTTTCGTCAGTGCGGCCGGGATTTCTTCTTCAGAAACATTGTATTGTTTTTGCTACGCAACAAGAAAAGTCTCGAGTATTTAGCGTCATCCGATCGGCTCTTCAGATCGGCTGTTTTTTAAAGCTCTGATCGGTCGGTTTAGCGAGAATACCGGCTGATAATGATCGGCGGCCGATTGATATCGGCCACCGATCATAAGAGTATAAGTCGCAGGACCAGCCAGACAGCAAAAAAAAGGGCGACTTATAGTCCGGTATTTAATAACTCCACCAGTCACTACATTGCAGGCACGGACACATAACCATGGCAAATTATTTGCAGTAACTTTATAATATTTTTTGGGCAAATTAAGTGAAATTGGATAATTTTCCACGGCACACCTGACAATCTCTCTACGGCACAGTGGTTGCACTAAAGTTGGTGTTATTTGGTTTCCCAAACTTTCCATGTACAGAGAAATGGATCTAAATGGCTCCAAGAGGAAAACATTTTCAGCAGCGGGGCTAATTGTTTGACTTGGACCTCGAGTTATTTGACCTTATTCGCCCCCTGTGGGCGAAGTGTAACCAAACCTTTTGGAGACTCGCTCGCGAGTTTATTAGACTCGCTCTAATAAAATACATTTGGAATACATTTAAATAGTTGACAGAAAAATACCTCTAAAATAGTAAAAATAGACAACAGTACAATTACATTTTTTTGTTTTGTTTTTGCTTGGGTATGCCTAATGATACTATTATTATTAATATAATTAATAATAATATAATCATGTTTTGAATAGAAGTGGAAGTATAGTGTTCATATTAATATGATTGACATCATATAAACACAAAATGTATGAATGAAAAATATGTTTTTGTAAATAAATGATATATTTAATGTAAGTGTACGACATATATATATAAAAGTGATACGTTGGTACGAGCACTGAAGTGTCTCCGTGTGGTGTGTGTGTATGTGTGTAAGGTGGCGTTGGGGATCCAGTGTGAGCTGCAGCGGCAGCTGAGGAGCTTCATCTCCCTGGACCGCCTGCCCCTGGTGTCCGACCCGGTGGGCTCCACCTGCCACCGGCCGCTGCACCCTCCGCCCTTCGCCACCCGGCCCTCCCTCCTGGGCCCCAGCATCCGCTTCGCCGCGGCGGGCGGCCGTGTCACCGCCGAGGTCATCGGCGTGGCCGGCGAGGACAGCCGGCGCGTGGCCGCCATCCTGGACGGCGCCGTGCACCTGGACGGCCTGCGCTTCACCGTGCGCGGCTGCGACACCCACCACTTCCTGCAGTCGCGGCCCCTGGAGGATGACCTGGGCCCGGGGCTGGGCGGCGGCGTGGGGGGCGGCCGCGTGCTGGACAGCGGCGTCAACGTCAGCGTGTCCCAGATGAGCGCCCTGGTGGGCGGGCGCACGCGGCGCTTCGCCGACATCGCGCTGCAGCAGGGCGCCCTCTGCCTGTGCGTGCGCTACGGCGGCACCGAGGAGGAGGAGCGGGCGCGGGTGCGCGAGGAGGCGTGGCGCCGGGCCGTGGACGGCGCCTGGGAGGCGGAGCGCAAGCGGGCCGAGGAGGGGGACGCCGGGAGCCGGGCGTGGAGCGAGGCGGAGAAGCGGCAGCTGCTGGCGGAGGGCCGCGTGGCCGGCTACGACGGCTACTACTCGCTGCCCGTGGAGCAGCAGCCCGAGCTCTCCGACTGCCCCTCAAACATCCACTTCATGACACTTGGCGAGGTGGGGGGCAGGTAACAGAGACAACCCCCTGGGTAGCTCCTCCTCCTCCTCCTGCTTCTCCCGATTGGCCCAGCCCCCCCCCCCACCACGGTCCCCCTGAGGGCCCCCCCCCCTCCCTGCTCCCCCTCCCCCCCCCACCAAAGACTGCCTGTTTGTACTTTCACCCCCCCTCCCCCCTCCCCGGTTTGTCCTACTGTTTCTATACTGTATCAAAGAAGAACAAGAAGACAACAGAGTTAGACGTAGAAGAAGAAGATGAAGAAGAAAAAAACATATGGCAGAGGGCTTTGGGGGGGGGGGAGGGGGGGTATCGGGGGTTGGGGGTGGGGGTGAGAGAGAGAGAAGAGAGAGAGAGAGAGGGAGAGAGAAAAAAAAATCATTTCCAAATGCCTTTAATTGTGACAAAATGATGGTATTTTATTATTATCGTCCCGTTTCGCCGAATTTCTAACAGTGGCACAAGCAGTTGTGATTTGGCCGTGGCTTTCGCTTTTTGTATCCAGACTCAGACTGGGACCCGACCGAGAGACTGGACAGGACTGGACCGGACCGGACCGGACCGGCCCGGCACCTCTGACCGACTGACTTCCTCCTGACAGAATGACAGACAACAGACTCCGTTCTCTCCCCCACACACCCCCCCCCCCCCCCCCACACCTCCCCCTCCCCTCGGCTCCCTAACGTCACGGTTCATTACCGGCGGACCGCTCGTCTGTCGAACTCCAGTGAACTGTGGAAGTGAAAGACAGCCGGCGAGAGGGTTGTCGTTTGGGGAGTTGTTGGTGGGAACCGGAGAACAAGGAACAGTAAAAAATACAACCCAACAACCAACCCAACAAACCCACAGAAGAACCATCCCTATCCTGAACGCCCGGAACGCAAGATCAAGAGCTCTCTTGTTTGCAATTTGAGTTAAATACATGGTTTACCTCTGATATACTATCGTTTACATATTGTGCAAGAGAGGCCTTTTGGGGTCTCGAGGCTCCCCCCCCCCCCCGCCCCCCCCCCCCCCCTTCAGAGATGGAGCGACCCCGGATGCTCCCCTGCTCTCTGGTGTGCTCCAACAGTAGTTTGTATACAAGTGTACGTTGCATAAACTAAGAACTAAGAATGTACATAGCCAGTGTGTGCTTTCACACTGAGAGAGATAGAGAGAGAGAGAGAGAGAGAGAGAGAGAGAGAGAGAGAGAGAGAGAGAGAGAGAGGGGGGGGGGGGGGGGGAGAGAGAGAGAGAGAGAAAAGAAAATGCTCCACTGGAGAATTACGTTGTTCATAGGTGTCAGTATTGTTAATCAATAGAAAAATGATTACATTTTTTTGCAAAGAAATTATACATGGCTATAGTAAATATTCTCGCTGAAAAAAAATATCTGATTTTATTGGGTTACAGTGCTAATTAAAGTTAATATGTGTGACAAAAACTGATTTTTATTTTGTATTTTTTTAATTTGTTGGCGGGGGTGCAGGGACTTGCTTTAGAACTGCTTTACAGTAATAAGCTTTAGTGCTGCTTTACAGAAATAAGCTATTGTACCTTATTTTGTCAGTGAATATAGAGAGATACGTGTCATTTAAGAGCATGTAGAGGCATCTTGCTCAAGTATTGTGGATCGAACCAAGACCCCATTTACTGCCGGGGGTCGGGACACCGTAACCGCTACACGGCTCTGCTGCCCAGTAACTTGAACTCTGTCTCCCTATCGTTCTGCTTGGTCTGGCTCCCTTGATCACAACCCTATGCATTTTTCTCCTTTCCATCTTAGCGCTTGCTTCTTTCCTACACCTTTTCTTTGTCGTTGTTGTTGTTGTTGGTGTTAGGGGTTAGGGGTTGTCTCTGGCTTGTTGTCTCACGGAAAGGGATACCCCCCCCCCCCCCCCCCATGTCAGAGCACAATACGAGAGAGAGAGGGAGAGAGAGGGTGAGAGAGAAAGGGAGGGAGGGAGGGAGGGAGGGAGGAGGGAGGGAGGGAGAGAGGAGAGAGTGTGAGGGAGGGAGGGAGAGAGGGTGAGAGAGGGAGGGTAGGAAAGGGAGGGAGAGAGAGAGGGTGAGAGAGAGAGGGGGGAGAGGGAGGGAGAGAGAGAGGGTGAGAGAGAGATTAGGAGAGGGAGGGAGGGAGAGAGGGTGAGAGAGGGAGGGTAGGAAAGGGAGGGAGAGAGAGAGGGTGAGAGAGAGAGGGGGGAGAGGAGGGAGAGAGAGAGGGTGAGAGAGGGAGGGTAGGAGAGGGAGGGAGAGAGAGAGAGGGGGGGGTGAGAGTGGGAGAGAGGGAGGGAATGGAGGCAGGGGAGGCGGTTTCAGAGGAATAGGAGAATATGACAGCTGAGGCTGAGCGGGTGGGCGGTGGGAGCAGAAGGGGACAGGACCCTAGATGTTGGCCTTCTCCTCCTCCTCCTCCTCCTCCTCCTCCTCCTCCTCCTCCTCCTCCTCCTCCTCCTTTCTCTTCTGCGCTCATTAGGTGGTGCCATTCACAACAACAACAACAACAAGCACAACAATTAAACATGTCCCCCACCAACCCTCCGCTTAATCACCGTCCAAAAAGAAAACAAAAAGAAACAGAAAAACTAAAGTAAAAGAAATAAAATACAGAAAGACAGAAGTGTGTGTGTGTGACACACACACACACACACACACACACACACACACACACACACATATACACACACATACACACACACACACACCGTACATACACACACGCACGGACACACACCGTACACACACACCGTACACACACACACGTGCGCACACACACGCACACACACAGACACACACACACAGCCATCTGCCCACCATAAAAATGTTTGTTGCCTTGCCCAGCGCTGTGAATGGCGGTGCTTATGTTGTTACTGGAAGCGGTTGATGATGCTGTACCTTCCCCGGATGCTGGCCGCCACCTCGTCTGCCAATCCGTATGCTCAGAGACACACAGCGAGAGACACACACCGAGAGACACACCCCGAGAGACACACCAGAGCGACACACAAAAGAACACACTAGAACCGGCAGACACACACGAGAGACACAGACACCGAGAGACCACACGAGAGCACACACCGAGAGACACACCGAGAGACACACACCGAGAGACACACACGAGAGACACACACGAGAGACACACACCGAGAGACACACACGAGAGACACACCGAGAGACACAAACGAGAGACACACACGAGTGACACACACGAGAGACACACACCGAGAGACACACCGAGAGACACACACGAGAGACACACACCGAGAGACACACCGAGAGACACACCGAGAGACACACCGAGAGACACACACGAGAGACACACACGAGAGACACACACGAGAGACACACCGAGAGACACACACGAGAGACACACACGAGAGACACACACCGAGAGACACACACGAGAGACACACCGAGAGACACACACGAGAGACACACACGAGAGACACACCGAGAGACACACCGAGAGACACACCGAGAGACACACGAGAGACACACCGAGAGACACACACGAGAGACACACCGAGAGACACACCGAGAGACACACACGAGAGACACACACGAGAGACACACCGAGAGACACACCGAGAGACACGAGAGGGGGAGTGTTATTAGCAGGACTTGAACTAACGTCTCCAAAGACGTTAACCAATACTATATCTGTCTTCAGCAGCACAACTCCCATGATTTTGTTATCGTTGGTCTTAATTGATTACAATCCATCCCCTCACGAGTCCGAGACACTTAGACTCAAACACCCACTAACAATACACAGGTCTCCAGCTCGGACTGGCCCACCAAGGCCCATTAAGGGGGGAGGGGATCGGGAGGAGAAAAAATTTCACGTTATTTGACTAAAAAAGTATACATTTTAACGTCATAATTGGACCATATTTACAATAAAAATACTGATGATATTATTTGTTTTGGTTATTATTATTTGGTTAATTGATATAACGCAATTTGGCCGACAACAAAATGATTATAGTGTCTATGTAACATACAAGCCCAGTGGCTTTATGCGTCAGTGTGATTTTAACAAATGTTAACGGATCATTGATGCCATACAATTTGGACCCACCAATTTGCCATGCTGGACACTTTGAATAAAATGATACTGCCTGTACCCAAGATCAACCACTAACCAGCAAAGAGACCAGCCTGGGTTGTGTTTCTCTCGAAAGAAAACCCAGAGAGGAGAAGATTGTGGATTTGTGCTGTTACATGTGCCTCCGTCCCCGGGGAGGGCAATGAAGAGAAACCATCCAAGTACACAGGCCTTTGCAGTGAACATTTAACCCTTGTGTGCTGTACCTTTGTAAGAGGACAGAGAGAATGTTCGGGTCAATTCGACTAACATGTCAAGTTGCGTAACTTGAGTGTGTGCTTTTTCATTTAGGAATCGTAACTCTTAAATGAAATAATAATGCTCCTGAAAGAAAGTATGTGCAATAGCGAAAGAGATATGGACTACGTTTGGTTGACAAAAAAGCATGCATCGTCAATTTAGAGATAAAGCAAATAAGTACAGCTTGTTATTCTGATGGTGGTCACAACCACTAATGGCTTCTGTGGTTTGAAATTACAATTACAAACCACACACGCACGTGTAATTCTTCAGTCGTCCAGCGGAGGGCAGTTATTGGCCTCGACTTCATTATTTTTGACAGAAGAAGAAAGTCTGCGTCTCGTCCATCAAACTTTGTAAACCTGGTAAGTCGTGACAACAACAATCTAACGAGCTATAAATAAAATCATTATATTGTCTGCAACACGTTCTCCGCTATGAATCCATAGAAATGGTTGTGTCACAGGACATTGTATTAGGCAGTAGTTTAAACATTAAGTTAGCGCGCTAGTTAGCCACCAGCTAACTAGAGGCTCCTTTAAACTTTAACGTTTAAAGTTTATTAACTGCCACTAACTCAACATTTATGATTTCTCACTAACTCATTAACTCTCACTCACTTTAAAATAGTTAACTCTCTTACTTTAAAGATATTAACTCTCTAACTTCACGCTTTTAGTCCCAATTGTAGATGATTTGGTTAAATGACTGCCAGTGTGATCCTTGACTCACGCGCCAACAAACTAACATTTACACCAATGGCCACGTTAGAGTCCAGTATGTTCCTTTCATCCCAGCTCTTTACAGAGTTCTCCATGTACCAAGGGGTTTTCTAGCCTGTATTCATATTTAATGTTATATTAAACATGAAGCACGTTGTACCTCTTCTTCACCGACCAGAGCCCTTTAACCCTTCAGAGTTAAAATTGAATAAGTTACTTATATTATATTATCAGCCAACTGTACAGGTCAACGCTGTGTGATGATGTTCTGTCGGCAATAACGTTGCAAGAAATATGTGTGCAATATGTCAGGTTTAATTATGCATATACTTTCTGTTAATTGTCGTGTTTTTTGTATCTCTCTTTTATTATATAACTGTAACTCTATAACTTCTGTTGTGGCACATTTCTCGTCTGGGAATATAAAGTACATATTTTCTTGACTCATAAGTCAAGGTGAACTTGAAGGGTTTTTTGTAGTTTAAATAGACACACCTCATCTCCCATCATGCTCTGCTCCTCCCAGAGCAGAGCAGCTCCTTGTGTGTTTTGTCTCTAGTGGTTGACCTGTGACCTGTACCAGGGCTGCTGCCAAGCTGCTGCTTGACTCCAGTATCAGGGTGTGGGTGGTGCAGCGCATCGCCTTCATCACCTTCATCACCTTCATCGCCTTCATCGCCTTCATTGCCTTCATCACCTTCTCCTTGTGTGTGCTGCGTTACTAGGTCAGCCAGCTGCTCCTCCTCCACAGCGACCAGAAGATGGACCTGGAGCAGGTCTCTGACAGGTGACTGTTAATCTATCATCTCAACGTTGATATGAATGTGTAGTCTAGTGGTTAGGGAGTTCCACTCTCAGCCAAAAGATTTATCCTATTCTCTGTTTACATCAAATTGACCAGATTAAACTGATACTCCATGGATACAAGATACAAGATACAAGATTTGTATTGGCCATTTGTAACAAGTACATAGGAATGCTTAATCCCCATTCCCTCCTGCAGTATAAATCTCAAAAACAACACTATGAAAATACAAATAATATATACAATAAAATAAACAAAGAAAGAGCAGCAAAGTGACTTAAATGATATGTACATGGCTACTGATGTTTACTATAGTTTGTCAAAATTGTCCTGGAATTGTGTTAGTAAATATGTTTAAAGTGATGCAATATGCAACTATACATAATACATTATGAATCAATTATTATAATGACTTCAATACTAGAATACCAACATGAATTAATACAAATTCAAAATGTTATATATCGTGTGTTAAGCATTAAGTGCGTATTTTGCTAGCTATATATATATCTATATATATATAGATATATATATATATATATATATATATATATATATATATATATATATATGTATATATGTACATTGCAATGTGTAGTTGGTCGTCTGTTCCCGACATCCAAGATGGTTCTGTGTTACAAACGTAACAGAGTAAAACAAAAACATTTTCCATTACAAAACACACAACCACACCCACACACACCCACACACACACACACCAAATGCCCCGGCCATGGGCTCCTCTTCACAGGCACACACACATCTTCTTGGTTGAAGAGGGTCTGGAAGTTGAGGGTTCTGGACAAGAGTGCCTCCCCCTATGATCTCCAACATGTACTAGGTACAGAACAACCCTAGGTACTACAGACCGACCCTACAACACTGGGTACTACAGTAAACACTACAATACTAGGTACAGAACAACCCTAGGTACTACAGAACGACCCTACAACACTGGGTACTACAGTAAACACTAGGTTCTACTGTTAACGACTCAAGGTACTACAGTAAACACTACACAAGGTACTACAGTCCACACTACTACAATACTAAATAATACAATATAAGATAATAGGTACTAGGTACTACAATATTAGACAATAGCTATTACCCTACTCAATGCTAGGTCCTCTATTGACTGATTACCACATGCTAAATCACTACATTATTATATTTAAAGTAAGTCAACCTCTGACCTTTAGGGGATTAATGAACTGTCACCTTACCTTAAAATCCTTGTTGGGTTCAGGGGGCGTCGCCATGGCAGCGCCGGTCATCTGGTCCTGCATGACCCGTGATTGGTCAGCAGCTACACACACAAAACTAATTGATAGAATGACACCATTATACAATAACTTTATACTAATATAGTTAAAACTTAATGTCATACTGGTCAATATGTCCATATTAATTACACTGCTAATACAAATCTATTTCCGGTATATTTATAAAAATATTAATACTAGTATAGTACAGCATGCAATAGGTTAACTATACATAATACAATATGAATAAATGATTAGAATTACATCAATACTGGTATACCAACATTCATTTATAATAAATACAAAAAGTAATATATTATTAAGGTGCATATTTTGCTAGCTATATATATATGTATTCACTTTAAACATATTTATCAACACAATTCTAGGACACTTTTGACAAACTATAGTCAACATCAGTAGCCATGGAGTATCAGTTTAATCCGGTCCATTTGATGTTTTTTTTTTAAACACAGAATAGGATCAAACCCAGATACCCTGATAGATTAACAGTCACCTGTCAGAGACCTGCTCCAGGTCCATCTTCTGGTCGCTGTGGAGGAGGAGCAGCTGGCTGACCTAGTAACGGTGATGAAGGTGATGCGCTGCACCACCTGATATTGGAGTCCAGCAGGTACAGGTCACAGGTCAACCACTAGAGACAAAACACACAAGGTAAGGCTCTGGGGAGAGCAGAGCATGATGGGAGATGAGGTGTGACGGTTTAAACTACAAAAAAACACGATCACCTTGACTTATGAGTCAAGAAAAGATGTACTATATATTCCCAGACAGGGGATTTAATATTTCTTGTCAACGTTATCCCTGACACAACAAACACAACCACACATTCATCATCACACAGTGTTGACATGTACAGTTTAGGCTGATAATATAACATATTCAATATTATCTCTGACGATGAAAAGGGTTAAAGGGCTGTGGTCGGTGAAGAAGAGGTACAACGTGCTTCATGTTTGATATAACATTAAATATGAATACAGGCTTGACTAGAAAACCCCTTGGTACATGGAGAACTCTGTAAAGAGCTGGGATGAAACCAAGGGGCGGACTAGGGCCAAAAAGCGGCCCGGGAATCTGTGCCATATATATTTGGATATTTATTGGACCGTATTTCCCATTAAAACTGATATTAGTCGTTTTTGAGTTCATGTAACACCAATTAGCCCAGAACAAAATGATTATTGAGCTATATATATTTATATATATTTATTTATATATATTTTTATATATATATTTATACATATATATGAGGTAGAGCGGTCGCCTCACAATCGGAAGGCTGCTGGTTCGATCCCCCGGCTCCTCCTAGCAAAAGCTGTCGAGGTGTCCTTGAGCAAGACCCCCTAACCCTAACTGCTCCTGACGTGCTGGCTGTCTCCTTGCATGGCTGACTCCGCCGTCGGTGGTTGAATGTGTGTATGAACGGGTGAATGTGAGGCATGACTTGTAAAGCACTTTGAGTGGTCGCACTGGTTAGAAAAGCGCTATATAAATGCAGTCCATTTACCATTATAGTGTCTATGTAACATACATGACCAGTGGCTATATGCATCTGAGATTTGAACAGATCATTGACTGCCTGTACCTTGTTATAATATTGCTTTTGAGAGGAGGAAGTCATGGCATGCAAAGCATATGCAACCAAATCCTAAACATGAGTTAATGTGGGCTTGCCATGACAAAGGGTTTTAATACTTTTGCAATTATTATTTGGACTGTGCTAGGGGGGGTGAATACTGCTATACTACTATAAATGCCATGCTGAACCAGATAGCTTTGAAATTAAATTCAGTTATTTTGATTAGGAGTTACAAAGCTTCTAGTTAGCACGTTTACATTCTAATCTGAAACTGCTAGCATGCTAGCAGCGGCGGTTAGTCAGATGCTGGAATTTGTGGTTTTTCTCACAAAATATGCCACAAAAAAAATGTACTAATGTGTCCAAATGAGAATTGTTATCTGCCTCAAGCTACTTCCTCTTCTTCTCCCTTTGCTTTTCAGCACCGCTACCTAAACAAACTTTGTAGCATGTTTAGGATGTAGCATGTAGCATTTAGCATGTAGCTCTATTTTGCCCCACAACCAACTTGCCTAGCCTGGCTTAGGGCAACAGACAATGCCTGATTGTCTGATTGACAGGTGACAGCCAACAGCTGAAGGGAAAGGGGCGGGACAAACCCACATGGACCAAAGTTAATCGGCCAGCCACTACGAGTGAAACTATCTAAACCTAGTGCTATCATATAGAAGGCCCACCCACATTGTGGGCCATTGGTCACAACGCTGTGGGCCGCCTGGGAAACTGCTGCATTTTGTTTGTTTTCGATACCGATTACCGGCCCACTGACCAAGCGGCCCACCGGGGGATGGCCAGTCCGCCCCTGCCCAGGGATAATGACCGCTTTGGTCTTTCCACAAAGTGTGCTCAATTTGCGGTATTTGTATACTTGCTATTTACCCATATATTAAATATACATAAATGACAATGTATTATTTATTTTGGGTTTCAAAGTTATGGCTGTTATAATAATATGACATTTATATAAATAAAATTTGGTTCTGAAACTCATTTAATGCAATATGGATTAAACATGACATTTTCAGCCATGTTTATCTAAGAAAATGTTGTATTATTTACCTACGATTCAAAATGTTTTTCCCAGTAGGCTACACCGTGTCAGTGTAGTCTTGTGACGTTTTTGATAGTTGCAAAAGTCATTTCATTCATGTCATCAACTATTATCTCATTGCCCAGTATTCTAAAATCCTATTCATTCTATGGAACTGTAAACTTAGTAGAGTGTTTACGACACCATGACTATGGTCTTGTGATGTTTGATATTATAATTGTTGCAAATGCTCTTTTCTTCATCATCATCATTCGTCATCAACTGTTACCAGAAGTTGTATTGAACATATTTATATTGTCTTTTCTTTTTATCCTCAGAGACAAGAGGATCGAGAGGAGAGCAGTTTGGGTGTGTGCCAGGGATGTTTGGCAGTTCATGAGTTCAATCTATTTAGATTATTTCAAATGAGTTAATTGTTAATAAAAAACACTTTAACCCTTAAGTAGGCCTATGAATCAAAATGCTTTCTTGAATGTTTTTAGTTCTGATTCACTATCACTGGCTCTCCACCCCTTGGACCTGTTGTGGTCGTGGCTCCGAGGCTCGGGGGCCTTAGCATGAAAGGTAGCAACCCGAGTTGTGTGTGTGGTGGCGGCCTGCAGAGGCGGCGGAGGCTCTCTGGTGAAGGAGATGGAGGGAATCGGTTGCTAGGAGACAGCCGCTCTTTCCCCGGGAAAATAAATATCTGCGCTGAATGGCGGATGCAATCTACTCCCCCTCCCACTCTCTCTCTCTCTCTCTCTCTCTCTCTCTCTCTCTCTCTCTCTCTCTCTCTCTCTCTCTCTCTGGCTCACTATCTCTTCTCTCCAAGTCACTCTCTGTCTACATGCCAATCAAAATGCAGGGGGGGGGGGGGGGAAAGACATTATTTTTCCCATTTTATCATTTTATGAAAGCCAGTCTTTCCTCCATGGGAAATAAGTATTTCAATATGTCAAATTGAATTTGGTAGCCCCATCATATGGACGATATAGATCTGCACGTTTGTTTCCCACCTTATTCAAATTGATTATCTCATCCAATGCCATCAACATCCCGGAATTGCGGGAAAACAAAATAATATGTGCGTACTTACGCGTGCGGTAATGAATATTAATGTCACAGCCGCTGCGTATTTCACATTTAAACAAAAGCCCTGCGCGGATTATGCGATATTGGCCCGTCAGTTATTATTGGCTATTTATCTTGCCACACATCCAGAGGAATGAACAACAAGCGTAAAACGTTCAACGTTTTTTTTAAATATATTTATTTATTCAGGAAACAAATACCAGTATTGTTGATACTGATGACGCAAAACGCAAACAAAGTACAAAAAAAAGTAGAAGAAGAAGCAAACACACTATTCACAGTATTAACATTTCATATTTTACAATATCGTTCCCCGCGTTCACACCGACAACGGAGGCGAACGTCAGACAACGCGTGTGTGTTGCTACGTCTTCACGTTTCTTCACTTCTTCTTGATACACTGGATCTCGTAGCGCTGCAGGATCTTGGTATGGTATCCCTGCTGGTCCTGAGTGCCGGTGTTTTTGTCCGGCTTGGGCTTGGGCTTGGGCTTGGACTTGGGCTTGGGCTTGGGCTCGGGCTCGGGCTCGGGCCCTGGCTCAGGCTCGCCTCGCACGGCCGGCAAGGCCGGCAGGGCCGACTCGGCCGGCAATGCCGGTAGGGCCAACGCGGCCGCCAAGGCCCTCTTCTGACACACCCACCCGACCTCGTCCCGGATCTTCTGCACCAGGGACCGGCCCTGGGCGAAGACGGGGAAGCACAGCGGTATCGCAATCCCTTGGTCAGGTTCCTGTAAGGTGGCTATCAAGTTCTTGATTTTCCGGAAATGCCGTTTTTCCACGCCATCAGCGGCCTGGAAAGAAAAAAAAATGAGAGCAAAGAGGTCAGACGCTCGATCGCCATTCATCAAATCCCTGAGGGGGAGGGGGGGGGGCCTCCCCTCTCTTTCTCTCCCTCCCTCTCTCTTTATCTCCCTGTCTATCGGTCTCTCTCCCTCCCTCCCTCCCTCCCTCCCTCTCTCCCTCCCCCATGCTCTCTTCATGTCTCCCCCCCCTCTCTCTTTCTCTTTCACTCTCCATCTCCCGTTCTTCCACTCTCTCCGTCCTCCTCTTCATCTCTCCATCCCTGCCTCCTCTCTATCCTTCTCTCCCTTCCTCCCCGTCTCTCTCTCTCCCTCCCTTGTTCTCCCTCGCTCTCTCTCTCTCTCATTCTCTCCATATTCCTCTCCCCCTCCCCTCTGTTGCTGAGATGAGTCCTGAGCTATCACAGAGTCACCTCATAACAAGCGTTACTCTTAAGGGTTAGGAATAGAACACTCTGCTCCTGGCTGCTGCTGCTTTTTTGTGCGATGTGACATTTGCGTGTGCTTTTACAAATGCTACCAGGCCTGGCGTTTGAAAAATATTTGCATTTCATTAAGTTAAGTTGACTTTTCCGAGACGCGAGCTTCGCATGCGAGTCAAGTTGACTTTTCCGAGCTGCCCCCTACGCAAAGCAATTCGAGTTGACTTTTCCGAGCTGCCCCCTACGCAAAGCAATTCAAGTTGACTTGTCTGAGACACCTGGCTTCGCCTGTGAGTCAAGTTGACTTTTGCAAACCCTTCGCCTGTAAGTCAAGTTGACTTTTCGGAGAGCCTGGCTTCGCCTGTATGTCGAGTTGACTTTGCCGAGACTCTATCTTCCCAGTTGGGGTTTAAGAATTAAAAATAGAGCACATTTACTGAGCTTGGCCTGATCCTTCACGTTCAGTATTGTCTTTGGATATAGCTCAGAAAGTGTCTTCATGGAGCTAGCTGCCTTACTGGAAGTAACTCACATACTGGCCTATAGGGATATGATAATAATAATAATAATAATAATAATAATAATAATAATACATTTGATTTGTGGGGCGCCTTTCAAGACACCCAAGGACACCTTACAGAGCATATATGCTAAAGTAAAATTTAAATTTAAATTAAAAAAAATTAAAAAAAACAGTGGACTTCACAAAGTGTCCGCAGGGTTTAAAACAAGACAAACAACAGGAAGTCAACTTACAAGAAAGATGGTACAGTTTATAAGGGATATGCCAGTTTAAACAGATGGGTTTTTAGTTGGGTTTTGTAAGTTGTTATAGAATCAGACTGTGGGATGTGTAGTGGCAGGGAGTTCCAGAGTCTGGGAGCCGAGCGACTGAATGCTGGAGCCCCCGTGGTGCTGAGGCGTGAGCTGGGCACGGGGAGAAGGCCAACGGAGGAAGAGCGGAGGGTGCGGGAGGGAGGGGGTGTACTCCTGAAGGAGGAGGTCAGTGATGTAGATGGGGGTTAGATTGTGGAGAGCTTTGTAGGGGAGTAAAAGGTTTTTATAATACGCATTTCAGGAGCACTTGATCAGTCGGTCTTAGAATAAGCATTCAAAACGAACAGCCCATCAAGTCAAAGGAATAGATCTGTTCTGAAGCACTTCCAGAAAACAGCTGCTAGTTTTGTTTGTTTGTTTGTTCTTTTTGATGCTTCAATGAGTTGGCAGGTTGTTCTAATTGCAGGATTAGAACAACAATTTGAATTATACCGTTTTCACACTGCATACGGTATCGACTCCCGTATTAGTTCATGCGAGTGTCGATACCGTATTAATTAGTGTGCATCAAATACACTTTATGTTCCCACTCTCTTCTAATTCGCGATTCGCTGCGCACTCGATACCAGGTTTTGATACCAAGATTCAGTTCACACACACACACGGGAAGCGAAACCCGTAGTAGTTGTATTGCTTTGTACCCAAACTACTTACTTTGCGATCGAAACCACCTACCCCAAGGTGGATTAGTTAATGCGCACTAAGTCAAGTCAAGTTTATTGTCACATCAAAGTTATGGTAAGAATAAGTATAAGCATAAGCAATGGGTGAAAATCTTATGTGCAATACCCGACGACAGACAGCAGTTATAAAAATAAAAATAATAGAATAAAAAAATAAGTAAAAAGGACAAACTGTATAAAGTTAAATATATAACATAGATAGTCGCGATAAAAAGAATAAATAACAAAAAACTGCGTCGGCGTGCGGGTGCTCGCAACACGGCAGCCATCTCCAACGGCGCCATACTCCTTACATACAGTTAGGTAGCGAATGCGCATTACTTGCCAGTGTGAAAGCAAAAGCGAAGCAAAACTAGTTTTTCAGCGCCGCGAATACCGTATTTTAGCCCCTGTGTGAAAATAATATAACTGATTTTTTATATATCATTAACGTTTAGGCACATGGTGTTGCGAAGAAATCATTTTGGGGGTAAAACAAGTCTAAAAACCGGAGGGCCCACAGTAGACCAGATCTGCGCCTAAATCCAATGAACTCTTCCTCGGCCCATAAGTTTAGTCCAATTCTGTAGGTAAGATTTACAGTGTTCTTGCAAACAGACAAACTGACAAGCAAGCAAGAGAGCGGAAAAAAAACCTAACCTCCGTCCCCTCTGCGATGGAGGAGGTAAACCAAAAAAAAAAGGTAAAGCATTTGCCAAATTGTTTTTTAAAAATACACATTTATGACGAATGAAGTTCAACGAGATGAGATGTTGTTGACTTAATGAATCATGCATGCAGGCAGCAGAAATTGTTTGAGTAACCTTTCAGCGATGTCTCTTCCCCCGCGGTGCGTGAGAGCCTATCTATCAACACGATTCATCAATATGTTGTTTTCTCTCACATTGATCTTTGCATGTTGTGCAGTTTTATCCGTTTTATCAGTTTTATTAAACAGGAGCGCAGAGAGCGTGCGGGAATAGACCCCTAATCGCATAGTGCAACAACAAAAAAAATATCGAAACCTGAAATTTCTAAATCAAATCAATCTATTACAAAACAATAAAGTGTTGTAAAACCAGTGACAAGAATTACCATTTTGTCAACTAAGGACTTGGATCATCTGTGAAAGGGGGGGGGGGGGGAAATAGAATAATGTATTTTTCTTTCAACCTTTTCCTGAAGACGTCAGGTATTTTGAATAGTGAATATCTAAAAGCAATCTATTTTATGGCGTTACATAAAATACTTTAAATGCAAATTCGATCGCTTGCTCCTCATGGCGATGTGTTTCAGATATAGTCTTTCACTCCATCAGCCAATCACGGCTGGCCGGGGAAGTTACGTCTCTGCTTCTTCGCAATATTTCATTAAAGGGATTGATACGAGAATAATGAAAGCTTTTATTGAGCTTTTGGTAATATTCATGTAACTTAGCACTCTCTCCTTCTCTATTATATTGATGCCGTCAGTAAAGGGGACAAAAGTGTGTGTGTGTGTGTGTGTGTGTATGTGTGTGTGTGTCTGTGTCTGTATCTGTGCACACGCAGACGCGTACAGGTGTGTGTGTGTGTGTGTGTGTGTGTGTGTGTGTGTGTGTGTGTGTGTGTGAGAGTGTGTGTATGTGTGTGTGTGTGTGTGTGTGTGTGTGTGTGTCTGTATCTGTGCACACGCAGACGCGTACAGGTGTGTGTGTGTGTGTGT
>CM051001.1:20164560-20179560 GCA_027704905.1 Muraenolepis orangiensis
AACAAACAGAAAGAAAAAAAATTATAATAATCGTAGCGGAAGCCCATTTTTCAAATCAAACAACGTTACTACGTAAGTGTTTTGTCACATCACAAATGGAACCTACGGCTGGAACTACAGCAGAGTCCCCATCCATCACATGGGAGTGCATGGGAAAACAGGGGATGAGTGTGTACGCCATGGCCCACATGCACACACACACACACACACACACACACACACACACACACACACACACACACACACACACACACACACACACACACACACACAGGCACAGGCACAGGCACAGACAGGCACAGACACACACACACATACACACACACACACACACACACACACACACACACACACACACACACACACACACACACACACACACACACACACACACACACTCACACACACTCACACACACTCACACACACACATACAGACACACAGACACACAGACACACAGACACACACACAGACACACACAGACACACAGACACACACACACACACCACATCCAGCAAGTACACAAATGCATACACATAACGTATGCAGAGACCAGCCTGGATGTGCGTCCACACCAGTTGGTGCTGTTTACACGTTGAGCTGCTGTGTTTATTTGACAGCCCAGACGCTGGGCCCGGCTCTGGGAAGACAGCCACTAAACCCCACACTCCTCGCCTAAAAAAAAGAAGAAAAAACAAAGTTGTTTCTCAGCGGAAAAAATTCAGGTCGGGGGTCGTGGGTCGTGGGTCAAAGTTCGTAAGGGGGGGGGGGCGGAAGGAGGGAGGTCAAGCTAAAGTCGAACATCCATAACGCGGGGTCTGCTGGAAGCAGCAGCAGCAGCGGCAACACATGGCTGATATTAGTGGCTGGTGGGTGATAGCGGCCCTGACAGTATAGTATAGAGTAGATTAGATTAGATTAGATTAAAATTGATTGTCATTGCACAGCACAGTACAGTACAGTACAGCGAGAAGAATTTAGCATCTAACCAGTGCAAATGTTGGAGTAAAGCACATGGAAATATAATATAATTGACTGTTTAAATTGACAGGTTTATATATATATATATATATATATATATATATATATATATATATATATATATCGGCTGGTCGGTACCGCGGTGAGCTTCGGTTTTGGAGAGGCCCCGTGGAACGTCCCCATCAACAGGAAGAGAGAGGGGTCGTGGTGGTCTCAGTGGAGCCCCATGGACCGCTCCTCTACGGCCCCCCTCCCGTCTCTCTGCTCACATCCCGTCTCAGGAGTCCCTGAGTTTCTGCCTGCCTGCCTGCCTGCCTGCCTGCCTGCCTGCTTGCCTGCTTGCCTGCTTGCTTTCCTCGAAATCCGGGAGACACGGCGCCTAACGACCCGCTGAGAACAATAGATGGTACCTTTTATCGTACCCCCCCCCCCCCCCACCGCCCCCAGAGACCATCTCGTACTGCTCGGCGATGACAAACGCAAGATGTTCTATTATGTTATTCTTCAAGCTTTTTTTTTTTTTTTTTTATGTTCTTATTCAGGAACATCCACCGCCCACCGCCCCCCCCCCCCCCCCCCCCCCCCCTCCCCAAAGAACACAAGGGAGTGTTTCTGTTTAAAACAATACAAGCAAAGCTGTCTCTTTAACTCTTCAATTGAATCTTTGAAAAAGCTAAACTTCTGTGCCCTAAGGAAAGAAGAAAAATAACCCAAATCCCACGTGTGTCTGTGTGCTTCCGCCTGTGCAACAGGAAGCCTGAACTGCATGTAACTTTACTTGAGGCTGACATGTTTTACTACTACTGCTCTCTCTCTCCCCCCCTCTGTCTCTCTCTCTCTCTCTGCCCTCTCTCTCACACTCACACATCACACACACACACGCACACACACACACGGTCACACACACACACACACGGTCACACACACAGTGTGTCCCAGGGGTCATATAGCCGGCCTCCCTCACGCAGAGTTTATGAAGCCAAGGCTGACTCCTCGGTGACGCAGCAGGCGGATGGGTTGTAAAGATGGGAACAGATATAAAGGTCCCCATGGCTGGTGTTGTTTGTGCAGCGGAGATAACTGAAAGCATGTGGTACCCAGAAATGCTTTCACTCCATAGTGCCTGGGGACGACCCAAGCTTAGCTCCGGCTAACTTTCCGTTGGCTTACATGCCAACGAAAAGAAATGAATGACGTACAAGAAATCCCAAAAAAAAAACAAGAAATCCCAGTCACAGCGTTTATATATATACATTTTTATATATACATATATATATAAATATATATAAATAAACGCTGTGAATCACAATGTGTGTTGCAATGGGACTTCATATATATATATATATATATATATATATATATAAACGTTTATGTTTATATATATATATATATAAAATAATATATATATATATAATATATATATATATAATAAAAACAAATAATTATATATAAATATTAACAATAAGTATATATATATATATTAATAAATAAATAAATAATAGATATACTGTATACTGTGTGTGTATATACACCTACAGTAGTATTATATAGATAGTAAGTTGAATTGCATGTATGGATGATTTGTTGTGCCTGGTCATTTGTGTTTCCCTTTTTCCCTGTCAGAAACTGCCAGTTGGAATAAGGGGTATTGTCATCAGACCATCTTATTGGGTTTACAACCTTGGTACTGGATCTGCTATAAAACCAATAAAAAAATAATTTGGAAAGAAAGAATTGTTCATGTACGGAACTACATGCATCAGGCTGAAACATGGGTTGAAAAAATGGGTTGCCAAAATCAAATTGTTTCAGTTTTTAGGTGTCGTTATCACTGCTAAATTTCCATAGTTCAATCATTAAAGTAATTTGGGACCGAACCGTCACAGCGGACCAGCGTAATGACATGCATATTGCAAACGAAAGCAAAGCCAAACACGGCGTACGTAATGAAAAATATCATTTATTCTGGCAAGCCTCAAAAACATCATCCGAGGACAAAGATTTTGGATGAAACAATCCTTCACTCACCAGTGCCACCGTGTGTAGAAAGGGGGCAGTGCAGTTTCGACAAATAAATGGTTACATTACGGTTTCCATGACAATTTAAAGAACCAATTCATCATTCAACAAGGACATTGGAAAAAAACAAAAAACACTCACACGTGTGATATAGGCAAAAAAAACAACCACACAATATCCCAACATGCACGCAACCTGAAAAGACGTTGGCTGTGTGTGTGTGTGTATGTATCTCTACACGTGTGGTGTTTCCATTTTGTCACCGTCACTGCGCCTGCACCTGCAACAACTCAATGTGACTTTTGTTTGTTTGTGTTTGTTTGGTTGTTTGTTTGGTTACAAGAGAGTGACCTTTAGAAGTAATGACAGCACCGGTGGAAAAGGGGGACCCCTGCTGTTCGCCACAAATGGACCGTGCTCCGAGCGCTGGGTGTTTCATCACACAGTCGACGTTGTCCGGTCAGAGCCCACTGCAAGAACGGCTGCTGCAGGGCTTGTGTGTATGGTGAGGTATATACTGTGGTAGCACACTCTAGTACCACTGAGCTTTACCTTCCGATAGTACAGCCTTATAACCGAGGTATACGGTGAAAGTACACTCTACTCTACTGTCCCCCCCTGATCTGTGAACTATACTACGGGAAATTGGACTCTGAAAGTACAGTATTCTACCGAGTTATACTCCGATAGTACACCGTACAACTGAGCTATAGTCTGATAGTACAGTGTACAACGGAGCCATACTGTGTGTGTGTGTGTGTGTGTGTGTTTTTTGGTTGGGGGGGTGGTGTTGGCTCAGGTACGAGTACTGTACAGGTCTGAGTCCTCTGCGCTCGACTGGCCGAAGTCCATCAGAGCGGGGTTAGCCTGGAAACCAGAGCCCCCTGCTGGCGAAGAGAAGGAAATGCATCAGAATGTGGGAAAATATGACCAATGCATAGTGCCCGCCTGCATTCTGGTTGTTCCTCAGGTCATAACCACACCATCTTAAAAACACATCTACCTTCAATTTAATATATGAGAGAGAGAGAGAGAGAGAGAGGAGAGACAATAAAATAGAAGTGAGATAAACAAAGTGTGTGTGTGTGTGTGTGTGTGTGTGTGTGTGTGTGTGTGTGTGTGTGTGTGTGTGTGTGTGTGTGTGTGTGTGTGTGTGTGTGTGTGTGTGTGTGTGTGTGTGTGTGTGTGTGTGTGTGTGTGTGTGTGTGTGTGTGTGCGCGTTACCTGTCGCAGGGGTCTGCTCTGTGGGGGCGGCGGCGGCTTCAGGGTCGGCCGTGGCCTCGGGCGCTGAATCTCCGGACGTCTCCGTCTCTGTGGCGAAGAATTATGGAGGCACAACAACAACAACAACAACAAGGTTACAAGGTCGGTTTAAAGAAACCATCAACCGGATCGAAAAGGACAGATAATGTTGTGTGGACTGTAGCTTAGTGGGGGGGGGGGGGGGGGGGGGATAAGTGTGCGTATAATATCATCTCTTCAATAAAAGCTGTGGTGACTACAACTTTCAATTCACAAATGTGTAGAATTTTATCTGAATTTAAGTTTTTTATTTTTATTTTTTTTAAAAGGGGGAAATCCTCTCCTTAACGCATTCTTCCCACGGATCAACGCGTCAATAAGCCCGCAAGCCAAAGCAACGGACGGATCATTTTGGATAATTTCCTCTCGCGAACAAGAAGACTACATTATGAACGCAGGTGTAAAACACTCGTCTTCTGAAACCTCCATCCCGCAGTCGCGATGACAATGCTAGAGCGACTGCAAGATGGGATCTTTCAGAAGACAATTTTTACAAACTCATTGGATTTCTGCAGTGGGCCGTCTACTGCACACTACTAGGTTTGTGATTTCAAGACACTTTACAGACTATGTGTCCGGGAACACTGTGCGTCTGTAAAGGTCCCCCCAGGGCAACAGGACAAAGTTTGTTGGAGGGGCAAAGAGGGATGGGAAGACGATCGTGTCTTTAAAGTGATCGGTTTTCTCCTGGCTCCAACATGTTCCCGGTAGAGACCCGTTCCGATGTAATTCAAGGCTACGGATTCCCTGGCCCAGAAACATGACTGGTCTAAATACATTGTGAAGCGAAAGAAAATTAAACGCCACACTCACCCAGATTTTAGCTCGACTGCCACAGATTAGTCTAAAGTCTGACTAGAGACTAGAGCGTGAATAACAGAAGGACTCGTGGTGGAATAACTTTGGATCAGCATGTCTACCATGTGGTGTAACTTAATAAGGTAACCAGCATTAAGTACCTGCTATGTCGTTTACAATCTCAGAAACTGATGGTTCCTGTAGAACGATGGGTTCTTCTAGAACAGCAGCTTCCTCTAGAACGATGGGTTCTTCTAGAACGATTGGTTCTTCTAGAACAGCAGGTTCTAGAACAGCAGGTTCTAGAACAATGGGTTCTTCCAGAACAGCAGGTTCTAGAACGATGGGTTCTTCCAGAACAGCAGGTTCTAGAACGATGGGTTCTTCTAGAACAGCAGCTTCCTCTAGAACGATGGGTTCTGGCACAGCAGGTTCTAGAACGATGGGTTCTTCTGGCACAGCAGGTTCTAGAACGATGGGTTCTTCCAGAACAGCGGATTCTTCTAGAATGATGGGATCTTCTTTAACAGCAGGTTCTAGAATGACGGGTTCTTCTAGAACTATGGCTTCTTCTGGAACAGCGGGTTTTTCTAGAACAGCGGGCTCTTCTAGAACAGCAGTTTGCTCTAGAACGGCGGGTTCTTCAGCAGCAGGACTCGACTCTGCAGCTCGATATAGGAACAAAAACACACAAGTTCCATCATTTGCACACACACACACACACACACACACACACACACACACACACACACACACACACACACACACACACACACACACACACACACACACACACACACACACACACAGCACACACACACACACACACACACCCGTTGTGTCAAACGACCACAGACGTTGTAGTTTCCTCTACCTGCAGGGGGCGACTCACTAGGGGCCTCGGTAGAGCCCGCAGTGGGCGGGGCCTCCTCCTCCACTACGGGGGGCGGGGGTTCGGGGACCGGCTCAGCCGATGTGGCGTCTGGTGTCGGCGTCGGGGCGCTCTCCGAGGTGGGGGGCGGGGCGCTCTCCGAGGTGGGGGCGGGGCGCTCTCCGAGGTGGGGGGCGGGGCGCTCTCCGAGGTGGGGGGCGGGGCGCTCTCGAGGTGGGGGCGGAGCCGGAGAGGAGGAAACATCCAGGGTAGAGGGGTCTTCTGCTACCGGACGGCCCAGCTTTGGCCCTGCGTCGGACTGTTGGACGAGAGAAGGGAAAAACAGAAATGACACAAGGTATATATGTTAAATGTACTTATAATAAGTACATTTAAGTACTAATAAGTTATATATGGGCATGGGTGGTCACATTTAGAAAGTAATTTCATTACCACATCAGCAGGGGGGTGACTACACCGTTTTCATTTGAAACATCCAATTGATTCAAATAATATACATATATATACATCCTTTTTTCATTTTTAAGATATTTGTTTAGAAACATAAATCACATTTATCGCCAATCTTTTTGGTTGTGCAGCATTTCGGCCCCACATTATGACCAAGGCCGTAGCACAAATGTTAAGGATAATAATAATAATAATAATAATAATATAAGGTCATTTAAATTGCCTTGAGGCTTACCTGTGGTTGCGGTACCGAGGCGACCAGTGTGTTCACCATGGCCTGTTTGGGCTTGGAGGCGAACAGGGAGGAGACCGAGGCAGAGCTCCACTGGCCTGCAGCGTACACCTTCCGGCCGCTCACCTGGTGTGGAGAACAAGAGACGGGGAAAGTGGCCACTAAGTAGGAACAGGGTTCCCTACAGCTTTAAGGCTAATTCTTTATTTTATTTTTTTTAATGGCATTTACATTTAAGATAATAACATTGTAAAGACTTCTCACGATAGAAACGATAGTACAATTGTGTGACAGTAACAATAGTAACAAAAGTATGATATTAACCATAGCAATGATAGTACCGATAGCCACGATAGTAGGATAATAATGCTTATACGATAGTAACGACAGTAACGATAACAACAATATAAACAATTGTAGCAATATCAATGATAGTAACACACAGTATATGTGTTACACAGTAACACATATACGATAGTACCGATAGTAATGGTAAGTAACGGTAGTAAGATGATAATGCATGTGCGATAATAACGATAGTGCGAATAGCGGAGATAGTAACAATCGTAAGATAGTACCGCTTGTACGATAATAACCATAGTGCAAAAGTACACTAGCAATTACAATGGTTACAATAGTAACGATATAAATGATAGTAACCTAACAGTTTTACCGCAAATGTTTATTGCTTATATAATGTTTAAACATTACTTTTTGGGTTGGCTGATCCATTTCAAAGGTTGCTTGTTCCGCCATCCTGATCTGCCAGAGGGGCGTTCGGTAAACTACTTCAAAAATTGATGATGCCAATTATTTGGAGATTAAAAAACAAAACAAAAAACAAAATATAAAAATAAAATGCTTCCCACGTCTAATATTTTACAATACAAATCACAACCTTATTTTTTATTTAAATCAGATGAATAAAATCAATGCCTTTTTCAGCAGATCCCTTGATAAAGGATCTTGGGATTATAGGGGCTTACCAGCGACGGCTTACCTTGAGCACGGTCACAGTTTGGGCCGGGTAGCACACCGCCGCCGCCGCGCTCAGCGTGCCCAGGGGCACAGCCAGTCTCATGAACCGAGAGCCTGGAGCAGGGGAAAAACAAAGAGAGAGGTGTGAGAGGGGGTGTGAGAGGGGGGGTGAGAGGGGGGGTGAGAGGAGGTGAGCATCACAGGGAGCATCTCGCACCGAGCGCTCGGGGCTGAGCTGTGGTGTCAAGCACTTACATTAAAACATAAGGCGGGGAGGAGGAGGAGGAGGAGGAGGTGGGGGGGTGAGGTTCTTGTAGTGTAGTACGGTACTGTGTCAGACACTAGAGTATGTTCGACGTTACGCTACCAAACACAATTAGCATAACATATTTTATTCATGTTACTGTACTGTACTGTACTGTAATTGGCGTAAGAATCAGGATCAGGATTTTTTACGTGAACGGAAACAAGCGCGTCCCCCCCCCCCCCCCGTCTAATAAATATAAATTCCTTTCTCGCATGTGATGCGTCAACTAAATAGCGAGTTACTATTTAGCTCTGCATATTATTTATGATTGTGTAATCGGCAGCAATTACCGCTCTGTAATTGAACACTCGCTTATATCTTATATTATTTTAGACAAATCATTAAGGGGCATACAGTAGGCAGGGCTTTCCCTGCATCAGGCTCGCCTAGGGCTTTTTCACATGTAAAAAAAAGAATGTTCTTTGGCTGCAATTCAGTCATTCCACCGACAGGTGCCGCTAGACTACCGATTATATACGTTATAATTATACGCAGACGTAAGGATGTCAACCGCGTACTGCTTTATTACAAAGGTTATAAAAATACGTTCATTGAATAGAGTACCGCCGCCACACACAACAACATAATAACCAGAATGAACTAATTAATTAGCCACAAAAATATTGATTAAATAGATAACACGTACAATTAATGAAACTGAACTTCAGAGACGACGTGTTCGGAGATTTCCAATAAATCCAGACAGACCACCTTAGCGTCACTTTGAGACCCGGGGACCACATGGGAATGTATTTCTCTAAACCTATTCTTCATCCCAAACTATTCCATCTGCTTAGACAAACTCGCTTTGAGTGAACAATTAAGAAAAAAACATTCCAAGTGTGATGCTAAAAAAAAAACTGCTGAATAATCAACAAAACATTATTTTGATTAAACAGGTTGTTGGTGCAGAGACAATATGTCGCTGCTTCTGTTGAGCCGAGGCTTGGTGTGTGCGTGGTGTGTGCCTGCGTGGTGTGTGTGCGTGGCGTGTGCCTGGTGTCTGCATGGTGGGTGTGCGTGGTGTCTGCGTGGTGGGTGTGCATGGTGTGTGCTGGTGTGTGCGTGGTGGGTGTGCATGGTGTGTGCCTGGTGTCTGCGTGGTGGGTGTGCATGGTGTGTGCCTGGTGTGTGCGTGGTGGGTGTGCCTGGTGTGTGCCTGGTGTCTGCGTGGTGGGTGTGCATGGTGTGTGCCTGGTGTGTGCGTGGTGGGTGTGCGTGGTGTGTGCCTGGTGTCTGCATGGTGGGTGTGCGTGGTGTCTGCGTGGTGGGTGTGCTGGTGTGTGCTGGTGTGTGCGTGGTGGGTGTGCTGGTGTGTGCTGGTGTCTGCGTGGTGGGTGTGGTGGTGTGTGCTGGTGGGTGTGCGTGGTGTCTGCGTGGTGGGTGTGCGTGGTGGTGTGTGCGTGGTGGTGTGCTGGTGTGTGTGCTGGTGGTGTGCTGGTGTGTGCTGGTGTCTGCGTGGTGGGTGTGCGTGGTGTGTGCCTGGTGTGTGCGTGGTGGGTGTGCCTGGTGTGTGCGTGGTGTCTGCGTGGTGGGTGTGCGTGGTGTGTGCCTGGTGTGTGCGTGGTGGGTGTGCCTGGTGTGTGCGTGGTGTCTGCGTGGTGGGTGTGCGTGGTGGGTGTGTGTGGTGGGTGTGCCTGGTGTGTGTGCCTGGTGGGTGTGCCTGGTGGGTGTGCCTGGTGTATGCTGGTGTGTGCGTGGTGGGTGTGCGTGGTGGGTGTGCGTGGTGGGTGTGCCTGGTGGGTGTGCTGGTGGGTGTGCCTGGTGTATGCTGGTGTGTGCGTGGTGGGTGTGCGTGGTGGGTGTGCGTGGTGGGTGTGCCTGGTGGGTGTGCCTGGTGTATGCTGGTGTGTGCGTGGTGGGTGTGCGTGGTGGGTGTGCCTGGTGGGTGTGCTGGTGGGTGTGCCTGGTGTATGCTGGTGTGTGCGTGGTGGTGTGCGTGGTGGGTGTGCGTGGTGGGTGTGCGTGGTGGCTGGTGTGTGGTGGTGTGTGCGTGGTGGGTGTGCGTGGTGGGTGTGCGTGGTGTGTGCGTGGTGTGTGCGGTGTGGCGGTGTGTCTGCATGGTTTATGGGTTGTGTGTGCGTGGTTTGTGCATGGCCTGTGTGTGTGCTAGGTGTGTGCGTGGTGTGCTTGGTGTGTGCGTGGTGTGTGTGCGTGGTGGGTGTGTGTGTGATATGTGTGCGTGCCGTGTGTGCGTGGTGTGTGTGCGTGGTGTGTGTGCGTGGTGTGTGTGCGTGGTGTGTGTGCGTGGTGTGTGTGCGTGGTGTGGGCGTGGTGTGTGTGCGTGGTGTGCGCGTGGTGTGCGCGTGGCGTGCGCGGGGCGTGCGCGTGGTGTGCGCGTGGCTGTGTGTCGTGCGCGGTGCGTGTGTGGTTTGTGCATGGCTGTGTGTGTGCTAGGTGTGTGCGTGGTGTGTGTGTGGTGTGTGCGTGGTGTGTGTGTGTGGGTGTGTGCGTGGCGTGTGTGCGTGGTGTGTGTGTGTGGTGTGTGTGCGTGGTGTGTGTGCGTGGTGTGCGCGTGGCTGTGCGCGTAGCGTGCGCGTGGCGTGCGCGTGGCGTGCGCGGGGCGCGTGGTGGTTTGTGCATGGCCTGTGTGTGTGCTAGGTGTGTGCGTGGTGTGTGCTGTGCGTGGTGGGTGTGTGTGTGGTGTGTGTGCGTGGCGTGTGTGCGTGGCGTGTGTGCGTGGCGTGTGCGTGGTGTGCGCGTGGCGTGCGCGGGGCGTGCGCGGGGCGTGCGCGGGGCTGTGCGCGGGGCTGTGCGCGGGGTGCGCGCGGGGCGTGTGCGGGGCGTTACCTTTGCGGGCCAGGATCATTCCCAGCATGCCAGCTGTGGTGATGGTCCCCATTCGGGGCAGGAAGCCTGGCGGAGGGTCCCTCAGGAAATGGTACACATCTGGGTACATTTAAGTCATACGTCTTTCAGGACTAAAACTATGATGAGCGTGTTCAGAGTGATTGTGATGCTTGGGGATGCTTGCACACATTTTACAGAAGCTTTAGTTAGGAGCAGGTTACACAGTCCTCATCAAACCTTGTTCAGGACCCCGTTACACGGTTCCATGAGCTCACTACCCATGCCACAAATTTAAATTGGGAACATAACTGACCTGCATTTAAGTGTGTATAAAGACATAAGAAAAAGTGTGTGTGATGCATCTAGTAAAGTTGTGTTGCATTGGAAATGTATTATTACAAATGCACAAATATTGCATTTGTGGGTCCCTAATCCTACATGTTAATTTCCCTTAATTATACAACAGACTGCCAAGTAGCACTTAGAGGACACTTAACATTTAGAGTAACAAAACATAACTGAATTTAAACATCAAACTGAATCTTAGCTTCAGTAAAGAGTAAAACCTTACCTTCGCCCGTCTGGTACGCCTGAATGCTTCCGTTTTTCACAGAAACACAGAAACCCTACAAAAGACAAGGGAGAAAAAAAACAGGCAAATATGTTGTCAAGAATAACAACAGTCTCAGACACAAGCGTGGGAATAGCTTCCATCAGTCGGGCATACGAATGGAAAAATCTCCAAGCTGCAGCATGAAAACCACATCCAAGCTTCTTCCAGCCATAGGGAACTTGTATATTTGTATGCTAAATGAACACATGTTGCAGGTATTGGGCTAACTACAAACTAGCGATGCCATTTGTACAATTAACGTTAGCTCTGCCTCTGTGGTGAGTAAGTATAATGCTAGTTGAGCAGTTCATTACACTGTCTTACTTTGCTCATACTTTGCTGGATGTTCTGGACTCATTCATTACTCATTACAGTTACTGCACTGTTCGGCACTGTATTCATGATGCTGCTGCACTACTGCCACTTTAAAATGCTTTTTGCACAATATCACACATGTAGATATGATCCATCAATCACTTTATTGTTGTTTTTATGTTCATTTTTATTTGATTGTGTATAGTATTATTATGGTCGCCTCTATGGCGGGAGGGAATGGGGAGTAAGCATTCCATCGTACTGGTTGCAAATGGCAAATACAATTCTTGAATCTTGAGTAGTTAAAACACACGACTGCACCGTTATTAGGCTACATAGCGTGGGAGTGAAGTGATGGTGAACCAAAAAAGGGTTACCTGTGCAGAGCGGACTACAGGCAGCAGGCCCTCCCTCACGTTGGTCAACCCCCTCTCAAGCACACCTGGTTTCTCCTCCACAAACCTGTACTGGGGTACAGCCTGTGGCACTGGGGTGTAGATGGGCAGCTGCAGACAGGAATATACTTCATTATTATTATTATTATTATTATAATAATTGGGAGCCATGGGGGGGGACCACATAGCTCGTAAACAGGGGGTACATATATTGTTTACATACCTGATGTAGATCAGATGTGTATATGATAGCCATGTACATTTGAACAGTACTTAACCATATATATATATATGTATATATATATTAATTGTTTATATAACTGCATATCCCTGCTCACTACCTGCTGTATAAACTTTTATATATATATATATATATATATATATATGTATATACAACTGTTGATATAACTGCATACCCCTGCTTGCTACCCGTTGATCACATGTATACTTACCTGTGTATATACATAATTCTGCACATATCTCATACCTACTGTATCCTGTTTTTATATCAAATGTCTGTTTTTACATCCTATTTAACCACTGTACATTGTATATTACTATGCACTTTAATAGTGGCATTTGCACTCTGGTTAGATGCCATATAATTGTGCAATGACAATACATTTGAATCTAATCTAATCTAATCTAACATGTTGCAGTGATGAACCATATGGGTCATACCTCACGGGAGGCCAGTCCGTCAAACGGGGGTTCAGTGACTCTGTACACACGGATGGAGGCGAGGCCCACCACCGCTGGGACGACCACCAAGACCACCTGCAGACAAGGGAGCACAACTTCACACTTCTGTTGGTGCCAAACTCTGGACTTCACGTCAACCGTTTACGAGATGTATAGCGTCACTTATATATAGGCTAGTTTAATCGACTTAACTTTCGAGACACACACACACACACACACACACACACACACACACACACACACACACACACACACACACACACACACACACACACACACACACACACACACACACACACACACACACACACACACACACACACACACACACACACACACACACGCCTATACTCGTCGTTAGGAAACTACATCATTCAAAACGTGTAAAGTATAAGTTGCTGCGATCTGGTCGGGTATGAATGGTGGGTGGGAGGGCTACGGTTAACAAGGCCATTCGGCGGGCTACGAAGCGCCACAGAGACGTGACAGTCACACCAGCCTGGCGGTGATATATCCCTGGCCTGTAATCGCAGTGAAGCAGACAGAAAAGTGAACTGTGGTAATCGCATGGAAACTAAACGTTGCAGTAAAAATGTGATATATTCACCTTGGCCGCCATGACAGCGTTTCCCACTTTTCTTCGGGTTTGACGAGGTGTACACAATGTTCTCAGCGGGAAATATGGGCAATCACTGCCACCTACAGGGCGGACAGCGGCATGGCACGTGCACACATGTGCTATACTTGATGTGAATAATAAGGACGTTTAATAGGTAGTTTTTTTAATGCGTCTTGATGCCTAAAGCCCAAAAATACGTAGTTATGTATAGACATAGATATGTGGTCTCAAATCAAATAACAACTACCTACCTCTCTATATTTTACATATGTTTTAATAAGATACCTGTTTACTGTACCTGCCATATATATATATATATATTCTGTTGATAGAACTGCTCCTACTCCTGTATATACATGTATATATGCCATACATTTATATATGCTCACTTGTATATACATTTACATTTATATATATTTATCCTGCTTTCAATAACTGATCACTACCTGTTAAATACTCACTTACCTGTATATATATATATACACACCTATTAGTATGCTCATATCCCATTTAATACCCAGTAGACTTTATTTTAACCTGTAAATTTAAACTGTAAATGATATATTACCATGCACTTTACTGCAACATTTTCACTCTGGTTAGATGCTAAATTATTTTCGCTGTACTGTACTTGTGCTGTACAATGACAATACATTTGAATCGAATCTAATCTAATCTAATCAAATGACCTACTATGTACTGTGTATACTTATACGAATGTATTTATATGTAATATGTATAACAGCATCATTTTGTGTAAACATATTCAGTTGATTTGAGAAAACACACACACCATCAATTAAACATTGCTCATAGTGCAGAGAATGTACTTTATTGAAGTCAAAGTTGAACAACTTTACAATCGGTATTTAATTTTTTGTAATATATATATTCATATATATATATATATATGAACCCAAAAAAGGCTACTTTAGGAAGAATAAATGTAACTTTTCTTTATTTTTTAATATCGTCTTTAATCGGTTTAATGTACAGAATAACAGTAAGCTAATATAATCCTTGAAAAAGAGCAATATGTCCTTTTTTTAATGTCGCAGTGCAACTTACATCTTACACACCTGTGCAATGTACTGTGAGGTGTACACCCCTGAAAGAACACACTGGAATCTCCCTTTCCAGCTTGCTCTTTTGCTTTCATTTCTTGTCCTATATTTCTTTTTCTGCAAGTCTACACATACACACACACACACACACACACACACACACACACACACACACACACACACGCGCACACACGCACGCACACACACACACACGCGCACACACGCACGCACGCACGCACGCACACACACACACACACGCACGCACGCACGCGCGCGCACGCACGCACACACACACACACACACACACACACACACACACCGATCTGGGAGGGGTAACACAGCCTGTGTACAAATCATAACTCACACTAAATCTACAGTATGTCACCTGCTCCACAGAGAAGCCTGGTTGGAAAATAGTAGATCCAACGGCAGAGAGGAGACACAGTTACACTTATGCAGTGTTTCTGTGTGTGTGTGTTGTGTGTTGTGTGATGTGTGTTGTGTGTTGTGTGATGATGTGTGTTGTGTGTTGTGTGTGGCGTG
>CM051001.1:20184560-20194560 GCA_027704905.1 Muraenolepis orangiensis
ATGATTCATATTCAATAGCAAATCACAGAGGATTTCAGTGTTTTTTTGGTGTCCCCCCCCCCCACTCATCTGTGTCAATACGACTACCGCTGATGGTAAAGTAAAAGCCGGTGTACTCTCTCTCTCTCTGTCAGTGGCTGTGCTGCCGCTGCCGCTGCTGCTGCTGCTGCTGCGGTGGCTGTGGTTGCGGCGGTGGCGGCGGCGCCCGGTCCTGTACCTTCAGGGTGCTGCGGAGGGCGCGCACCCTGTGCAGCCGGTCGTTCAGCAAGGGGTCCCGGGTCCTCTGGGTGAAGCAGCGCCGCAGCTCCTGCCGGCTGCAGGGCCGGGGGTCCCCCAGGGCCGTGACGTTGGCCTGCTCCAGGGCCCGGTACAGCTGCTCCAGCCCGTCCATGGGGGGCGCGGCCGGCCCCTCCGGGCCCTCGCGGCCCTCGGACGCCCGTCGCTCCCTGCCTTCGGACACCCGCCGCTGCTCTCGCCCCTCGCCCCTCATCTCCCACAGCTCTGGAGAGGATGCAGATACAGAGGGGTCAGAGGTCAGGCCCCGGGTCAGCACGGGACTCACAATGTCATACTGTACATCGTCAATGTAATGCCGCGAGTGAAACTGTTGGCTCCCATTGTCCTCTTATTTTGAAAGCGCCACTTATTCACTTTTTAAAGGGGCGGCAGTAGCTCAGGAGGTGGAGCGGGTTGCCTGGCAACCAGAAGGTTGCTGGTTCGATCCCCCGGCTCCTCCTCCTCCTCCTAGCTAAGTTTGGAGGTGTCCCTGCGCAAGACACCCTAACCCTAACTGCTCCTGACGTGTGAACATATTCATAATTGTAAAGCGCCTTGGTTAAAAGTCAGCTATATAAATGCAGTCCATTCACCATCGAAGGAATCTTATATTCAGCTTTGCTATTTGTGTCCATCATCTCCCTGTGGTCACAGTACTGGTTCTGCTGTTCTAATAAGGGCAGTCTACCAACCTCTTTCCACTATGCTCTCTTATAGCCTGAACACATAGAAACAACCCAGGGTGGGGATTACCTAACTGAGATATAGGACACTTGAAGTGTGTCAGTCTGACGACGAAAAAGACCAACTCATGAGGAAATATAAAGTCAGACATCACTAGGTCCTATATGGGGGAGTCGATTTCCCCGTTAAAAAGCATGTAAATCAGAGTGAAACCCTTTAGCAGCGAGCTTAATTCATAGCAATGAAGTCCATCATCAGAGGGGGGGGGGGGGATTCGGGGCGGCGTGTCTGGCCCTGGGCCTCACCTTCCTCCTCCACGTGGTGGCCAGCAGGGTGTCCCTCGGCCTCCTCGTCCTCGCTCCTCTCCTCCATGCGGGCCGGGGTGTGCAGCGGCTTCCCCGGCCGCGGGTCCCTGTTCCGGGGCAGGCTCTGGCTGCGCTGCTTGTGCGAGCGGCCGTGCGTGTGGGCGTGCGTGTGAGGCCCCCGGTCCAGGGGGAAGGGCCCGTCCCTCTCCCGGTCGCGCTCCGCCGCGTAGTGCCTCCGGACGGGCAGCGTGGCCTGCCGACGGCGCTCGGGGGACATGGCGTGTCTCCCCGGCCCGCCGTAGGGGCCCGTGTCTCCGACCCCGCCCCGGCCCCCCTCCGTGAAGCCCCCTCCGTAGCCCCCATCGCCGCCGCCCTCCCCGGGGACCGTCTGCAGGAAGTGGAGCCCGGAGCTGGTCAGGGGCGTCTCGATGAGGTCCTGCCAGGAGCGTCGCTCGCGGTGCGAGGAGCGGCAGCCCGACGAGTGGGTGCTGGTGCTGCCCGTGCCCATGGTGTCGCCCCGCTGCTCCTCCGCCGAGGAGTGGGAGTGCGTGGACTCGCTGGAGAAGTGGCGGCCGTGCTTGGGCTCCGGGAAGGGGCTGGAGGAGTTCACCTGCGGGGGGAGAGGGGAGGCGGAAGAGACCGTCGGCGGGGGCGGCAGGGGGGAGACGGACGAGAGCATCTGCGGGGGCACGGGGGAGGTGGAGGCGCTGGCCGAGTGGGGGAGCGGGTGGGGGGAGGGGGTGGAGCGCAGGAGGCTCATGGAGCTGAGCGAGCGGGGCAGCTGATCGTAATTGTGGAGGAGGTGGGTCTGGTGGAGGGGGTGTGGTGTGGGTGGTGGTGGTGGTGGTGGTGGTGGTGGTGGTGGTGGTGGTGGTTGGCGGGGGAGAGGGTGAGGGCGGAGCGGGAGAGAGGGTTAGCCACAGGTAAAGGAGGTCAAGGCAGTGTGGATGGAAGGAGGTCACATCCATAGTATAAGGAGGAGAGGAGGAGAGGAGGAGGAGAGGAGGAGGGGAGGAGAGAAGGACATTCAAAGAGAAGGAAAGGAGGACAGGAAAGGAGGAAGGATAAGGGGTCAAAAGGTCGAGAGTGAATAAGCAGTGAGATGACAGATGAGTCATAATGACCACTCCGAGACAGATGGCATGGCATGGCTGAATCCATGATCTAAAACCATTATTATAATAGAAAAAAACCTGAAAACCGAATTGTATTTGTAAATATAAATATATTTGTTTCCTTGATCAGTTTATAATAAAATAATTTTTCTGTGGCAGTAACAGACATATCAATTTGTCGCCACCTAGCGGCGAAGAGTGGAAGAATATAAGTGATGGTCTTGGCTGTTTGGAGACCATCCCACATGTTTTATTAACGCTGAAAGCTCTTCTCAACACTTTTTGAATAAAATATTCTATTCTAATGAAATAGCAATGAATAGTGTGCAGTGTGGGAGCATGGGTATGTATGTATGCATGTGTGCGCGCATATGTGTGTGTGTGTGTATGTGTGTGTGTGTGTGTGTGTGTGTGTGTGTGTGTGTGTGTGTGTGTGTGTGTGTGTGTGTGTGTGTGTGTGTGTGTGTGTGTGTGTGTGTGTGTTTATGTGCATGCACGTGTTTGCGTGTGTGTGTGTGTGTGTGTTTGTATACACAAGTGCGAGCAGGCAGGGTCTCGATGTGTGTGTGAGTGTATGTGTGCATGTGTGTCTATACGTGTGTGTGAATGTGTGTGTATGCTTCCATGTGTGTGCACGTGTGTGTGTGTGTGTATGCTTGCATGTGTGTGTGTGTGTGTATGCTTGCATGTGTGTGTGTGCCTTGGTGTCTCTATACTCACTGATGGCGTGCGGTGGTAGGTGTCACAGAGGGACGAGGGACCCTCCTGTTTGAGTGTCATGGAGCCGTCCGCCTCGTCCTGGTCGCTCTCACTCCAGTAGTCTGATCAGTCACCACAGACAGACAGGAAGACAGACAGGAAGACAGACAGGCACGTACGGACATGTCAGGGCATGTGAGCTAGCAATCAGGTGACACGGCAGACAGAGAGAAAGGGGAAACGGAAAAGAAAGGATCGAACATCGAACGAAAGGATCTCACCTTCATCTGGACGTGGCACCTTGTCATCGGGGGTGTAGCCAATAGCAGCCAGGCCCAGGCGGTTCATCCACCTACAGAGACAGATAGGAAGGAAGGAAAGGAGGGAGGAAGGGAAAACGTAGTGAGGAAGGTAATAGGGATAAAGTGAGAGGAGAGGAGGAGAGAGGGAGGATAGGGGAAAGGGAGTAGAGGAGAGGATAGAAGAGGGTAGGAGAGGAGAGGGGAAAGGGAGTAGGGGAGAGGATAGAAGAGGGTAGGAGAGGAGAGGGGAGAAGAGGAAAGAGGAGAGAGGGAGGAGAGGAGAGAGGGAGGAAAGGGGAGAGGGAGGAGAGGAGAGAGGGAGGAGAGGGGAGAGGGAGGAGAGGAGAGGATAGAAGAGGGTAGGAGAGGAGAGGGGAGAAGAGGAGAGAAGAGAGAGGGAGGAGAGGAGAGAGGGAGGAGAAACGGAAGAGGGTAGAGGAGAGGATAGGAGAGGGTAGAAGAGGAGAGGGGAGGAGAGGAGACAGAAGGAGAGAGGGGGGAGAGGGGGAGAAGAGGAGACAGAAGGAGAGAGGGAGGAGAGGAGTGCAGAGGAGAGAGGGGGGCCAGGGAAGGAGAGGAGAGGTGAAGAGAGGAAAGGAGGGGAAATGAGAGGAGATGAGAGAAAGGGAGAGGTGAGGAGACATCCTAGCCTAGGCAAGGTGGAGGATAAATAAAGAAACTAATTTACACAGCTTCGTTTCACATCTTTTATATTTCATGGACCGATTTCCTTCCTTGAGGACAGAACGCCATCCTAAGGGGAAATGGATAGGGAGGAGATTAAGTGACCGCCGTCCCCTCCTCCTATTTTCCTCCTATTGTCATCCAACCCCTTCATGCGATCCCTTCCTGTGTACCTCCATATCTCTGTAAGTGTGACACATGCTGTGATCCCATATCTGGGAAAGAGCTGGTAACGAGGTCATCACCAGGAATAGAGGCTGCAGGAATGCTCCACTGGACGCCTGCTGCATCTCTGCACTCTAAACCGATGCTTCACTCGGCTCATAGATGTCTTTGATACTATCACTATTGTACAGTTTGGCGGCAAGGCACTATTTATTTTTCGAAAAGGTGAATGCGTTTAAAACGGTGCTTTAGTTGTAAGCTTATTACAGGCTCATAATGTACGCCGTTTACAGTGTCAATGTATAAATTGCAATATATATACACAATATATTTAAAATACTTTAAAACAATGTCTAATGTCAGTCATGGAAATGTAGAAATATATGTTCTAATATATTAGATACAGCAGTAATACCATGTATACTTGATACCTCTCTCTCTGTCTCTCTCTCTGTCTCTCTCTCTCTCTCTCTCTCTCTCTCTCTCTCTCTCTCTCTCTCTCTCTCTCTCTCTCTCTCTCTCTCTCTCTCTCTCTCTCTCTCTCTCTCTTACACACACACACACACATACACACACACACACACCCAGAGCGCCTGGCAAACTACTATAGCATTTTGTAACTGTAATAGCAAATTCGCACCTTTGCACGTTCACACCTCCGCACATTTACACACACACCTTTCAGCTCAGCATGCATGTCAAACACTCGCTTGTTAATGAACCTCCACCAATTAGCTCTCCATGCCGTCGAGGGGCGAGATACGGGTAATTAGCACTCATCAGACTCCCACCAACCTAACTATAGTCACGTTGTTCTCTCTTCTGCCTGCTCTCTCGTCTGTCTCACACACGCACACGTGAGACACACACACACGCGAGACACGCACACACATACACACACACACAGTTCCACATGCGACTAAAAGAGGCTCATGTGTTATTCATGTTGAGGGGTTTTCTTTGGGGGGGGGGGGGCAGGGGGGGGGTGTTGCGTTGTGTAAACTTAGTTTACTCCGCTAAAATATTCATGGAAGTCCTCGTGCCGTTTTCAAACATCAGACTATTGTCCACACTGATAAGCACACACACCCGCACACACACACACGCACACACACACACACAGACACACACACACACGGTGGTTACCTGTTCATCTCCTCGAGACAATCCGTGGCGAAGAAGAAACTCTTGATTTTGGGATGACAGGCTTTGAAGGCACTGAGTCAAAAGAAAGAGGACTTATTAAACTGTGTGTGTGTGTGTGTGTGTGTCTGTGTGTGTGTGTGGTGTGTGTGTGTGTGTGTGTGTGTGTGTGTGTGTGTGTGTGTGTGTGTGTGTGTGTGTGTGTGTGTGTGTGTGGTGTGGTGTGGTGTGTGTGTGTGTGTGTGTGTGTGTGTGTGTGTGTGTGTGTCGATGGGTGGGCGTGCGAGAGCAAATATGCTTGATTACTAATTTGAGTGACACAGGAGGGACACTCACAATTTCCGTCTGCACTCAATCGCTCGGTCTATTCTGAACTCTGGGAGACTGATGAAGCCCTCTGCCTTCTCATCCTACAGAGAGAGAGAGAGAGAGAGAGAGAGAGAGAGAGAGGAGAGAGAGAGAGAGAGAGAGAGAGAGAGAGAGAGAGAGAGAGAGAGAGAAGAGGAGAGAGAGAGAGAGAAGAGAGAGAGAGATAGAGAGAGAGAGAAATGTTCCATTTAGTTCCATTTCCATTTCCATTTAGTTCCTATGACTAAGATGTGTCCAGAATCCCAAAGCCGTCATTTAACAGAGGTTGGGGTCAGATGGAGGGTGAGATGACGGACAAAAGTAAACGGAGAAAAACATAAACATTGTAATTCGCATGCACGACATATACGACCACCATCGGATTGATGTGAAGCCGGTCGAAGCTTTAAGTTGTTTACATGCACCTCTTGTTCTTGTTCTTGTACTTTGCAAGTTATTCCTTGACAAGGATTTAAGTTTGTGTTAATCCAACGACGGCGGCGTTCTCCATCAAGCAGACACACGGCGTAAAGCTCGGATTATGTGGAGCGGCAAATGTGTACAGTACATTATTCATGATTTATCCTTCAAAAACCCATTGGGTTCCCGACCGTGGTTATTAATTCAAACACATTTAGCAGTGCGTACCAGTACCAGTGTGTACGTCAAACGTGTGTGTGTGTGTGTGTGTGTGTGTGCGCGCTAAATGATTCAGTCAAGACCGTTACAAGCCGCTACAGATTCCCCAGAGGACAGATCACTTTTGGACATAATAACACGTATGAGGATTGAACATAAAGCAACATGGAGGACTTTGGGCGCCATGGAAGATGGACTGGAGGTTATTTTTCCACCTCTGTTTGTCTGTTTGTTTGTTTGTTTGTTTGTTTGTTTGTGTTAGCAAGATAACTCTAAAAGTGTTGTATGGAATTGGACAAAACCTGGTGGTTAGATTGTTATGGGCTAAGGAACAATTTATTCGATTTTGGCCTCAGATCCCGATTTGAAACCAGAACCAGGAATTAGTTTGAAGGATTCTTTAGCATTGGGAAATCAAATAATAAATAACTTATTGCGTAAATATATATATAAATATAAAATATATGTTATACAACTTAGTGAGGGTTTAGGTGGAAGGCCGAGAAGGATTTAAGAACATTTTAGGCAACAACAAAAAATGAATTTTTTTAAGGGCCTTAGCTGTTTCTTTAGCAGGATTGTTTAGCCTCAGAAACAAAGGGGCAAAGGGGACTTTTTGTTGTGGTTGATATATATATATATATATATATATAATATATATATATATAATTTATACATATGATCTTACGTTCTGGTTGGTGTACCAGTACAGGCAGGACTCCTTGAGGATGAACCAGTACTTCCGCCACTTCTGAGTGAAGTATCCTTTGGCGTCTTTCTTCTTCCACAGCCAGCCCTCACAGTCCCCGTGGCCCAGGTCCTTACAGGAGATCCGCCTCCGACTGGCACTGGTCAGGGAACCTGGAGGCAAACAGGACGGCTCAGGCGCTATAGCCAAAACTAGCTGACTACTTAGCTTACGACTAGCTTACTTGATTTTCTCTATGCCTCGGGGGAATCCAACGGTCGTTAGTAGTTAGCGTGATGCTAAAACCGCCAGGCTAAGCTATATTCCTAAAACGAAGGTACCGATGCAAGTAGAATATCGACTGAATTTGCTTTCGAAAACAAAATGTCCGCCATGAGTTGGCGCCAAACTGGAATATAATATCATGCCCAGGAACATAAATTACTGAAGAAATCGACGACACTAGCCAAACCAAGCTTGTTTCAATTTGATATATAGACTATGGATTTCTCTCTTCCTAATGACTTTGAATGAAATGCATATTGGTGATTGTATCTTTAGTTAGGATGATCGATACCATGGAGGTTTTGATCCAAGGCGTTCTACAAATACGATGAGTCGTTACATTCTTCTTTGTTGGTGGAAAGAAAATGGAATTGAACTGAACTATACTAAAACAGAGTATCTACTGTACGCAAGAATAGAAATAATAGAACAGAGAGGAAGAAAAAAGCACAAACCACCTCTACCTTTACTTCTCTTTTTGGTTTTCGTTCTTAGAGAGGTATAATGGAAAGACTGGAGAGAGAGAGAGAGAGAGAGAGAGAGAGAGAGAGAGAGAGAGAGAGAGAGAGAGAGAGAGAGAGAGAGAGAGAGAGAGAGAGAGAACGATAAGAGAGAGTAAAAGAGACACAGAGAGAGAAGAGAGTAGAGGGGGGAAAAGGGGAGAGAAAAGGCATTAGCTATCAACACAATCAAGCGTCTATGGGGACGGGGGAGGGGGGGGGGGGGAGACGGGGGGACGGGGGAAGGGGGACGGACATGTTGAGGCAGAGTCTGTCAGATGGCACTAAGTCCCGTCTCCTTTCAGGAGGGCCAATCGGGTCAGCCTCACTCCGAGGCACTCACAGCTGAAGGGATTACAGTCAAAGGGGGGGGGGGGTGGAATGAGCGCCGCTAAAATGCCCACAATCTGGAGATATAATCCATCGCCCGACAACAGCGGGATTTCATTATCGCTGGATATTTCTCTCTGAAACCGCCGCCACACGTGTTGTTTTGGGAGGGGAGAGCGGTCAGAGCCGCCAGAGGGTCACAATAGATGTAATAAGGATTAGAAAGTAGATATCCAATATCCGTGGCCAGCCAGAATCTTTAGATATAATGACTATTTTGTCTCCTACACTATAAGCGTGGCAAAGTACATATATATAGCGTTAAAAAGGCCATTGTTGTAAAGTACGATGAAAGCGGAAGAGAAAGATGAAGGACATTTACGGAACAGTGTAAGTTGTATTTTAGTGTCACTGGTTGTGGTTGAATTTATTTTGGAGTTTGTTGTTGTGTGGTCGTACCTTCCTCATCGAAGCTGCACCTGAGCTTCCAGACCCCGAATACCTGTGGGTGGGGTAGACACCAGATGAACACCTGAACACACACACACACACACACACATGCGTATTCACACTCACACACATACATACATACACACACGCACACTCACACATACGCACACACGTACACACACACACACACACCTACACACACACACATGCATTGTCACACTCACGCACACACACACTCACACATGCATATTCAAACTCACTCAAACACACACACACACACGTATACACACACACACAGACACATGCATATTCACACACACACACACACGTAACACACACACACACATACACACGTGTACACACACACACATGCATATTCACACTCACTTGCATATTCACACTCACACACACACATGCATATTCCCACACACACACACACACGTACACACACGCGCACTCACTTACACGCACACACATACACACGTACACACACACACTCACACATGCATATTTAAACTCACTCACACACACACACACACGCACACACATACACAAACACACGCACACGCAAACACACACACACACACACACACAAACACACACTCACCTGTCTGAATCTGCCCGCAGTGTGTCTGCTCCTCTCTGAGAGATAAAGAAGCCAAAAATGAGACGATTAAAAGATATATCAAATGTCATATTTTTAGCATATGTTCTAGTAGTCTATGTGTCTAAGTATCCCTCGCTGGGAATGGTTTTTTTGCTGGTGCCAATGGGTTTATTGACTGAATATAATATGAAGTAAAAATTAACGGTATATAGTTGGCTGCCATATTTTGTATAAATCTTGGCTATCAACTTTGTGGCCATATTTTGGGATAAACGTACAATCTTGTATGTAATGGAGAGTTATATTAAGTTCTGTCCTGGTATGTGTTATACTAGAGTCTGTTGAATACCTCTCTATTGACCTCATACCATGAATCTGAATCATGAATTGTCTTGGTGTTGTTTTACACACACACACACACACACACACACACACACACACGCACACACACGCACACACACGCACACGCACACACACACGCACACACGCACACACACGCACACACGCACACACGCACACACACGCACACACACACGCACACACAAACACACCGCAAACCGCAAATGCACACATAACTAGAGAGGGCGTGAGGTCCAAAGTGGTTTATGTGTAGGTGTAAGTGTCTGTGTGGGGTGGGTGTCAGTGTGTATGAATCTGTGTGTGTGTGTGTGTGTGTGTGTGTGTGGGGGGGGGTGGGGGTGTTTCTGTGTGTGTGTGTGTGTGTGTGTGTGTGTGTGTGTGTGTGTGTGTGTGTGTGTGTGTGTGTGTGTGTGGTTGGTT
>CM051001.1:20207060-20212060 GCA_027704905.1 Muraenolepis orangiensis
TAGGCTACATACAGGCTACATACAGGCTACATACAGCCTACATACAGGCTACCTCTAGGATACATACAGGCTACATACAGCCTACATACAGCCTACATACAGGCTACGCGCAGGCTATATACTGGCTAGATAAAGGCTACATACAGGCTTTGTCTAGGCTTCATACAGGCTACATTCAGGCTACATACAGCCTACATACAGGCTACTTCCAGGCTACCTCTAGGATACATACAGGATGTATCCTGACTACCTAGAGACTACCTACAGGCTACCATGTCCACATGGACAATGGCCATATTCATATTAATACTTTACATATGATATGACACACACACACACACACACACACACACACACACACACACACACACACACACACACACACAAACAGTAATAATTGCCTTCGAAGCAATAAAGACCCATAAAGACGGGGAGAGAGAGAGAGAGTGAGAGAGAGAGAGAGAGAGAGAGAGAGAGAGAGAGAGAGAGAGAGAGAGAGAGAGAGAGAGAGAGAGAGAGAGAGAGAGAGAGAGAGAGAGAGGAGAGAGAGAGAGAGAGGAGAGAGAGAGAGAGAGAGAGAGAGAGAGAGAGAGAGAGAGAGAGAGAGAGAGAGATCAATGAGGAAACAGAGCAGAAGAAGAAGAAGAAGAAGAAGAAGAAGAAGAAGAAGAAGAAGAAGAAGAAGAAGAAGAAGAAGAAGGGAAGACCCAGAATGAGAACAATAGAGGCAGAAACAAAGAGAGCTCCAGCAGCCCAAGCCAGAGCACCAAAGCGCTGAGCTGAGATCAAAGCATGCTTGTAACATGTAGATGAATTAGCCTAATGCGCCGGGCTTTAAATAGCCACCGTGGAACACGCGGGCCGCCAAGCTAGCCGCGGCGCTACAGAGGGGCCCTGGCAGAGCCCTGGTTTGCGGGCGAGCCCCGCTCCCTGTACGGGGAAACCACCCCCCCCCCCCACGTCCACGTCCACGTCCACGTCCACGTCCTCGTCCTCCGTCACGAAGGGTGAAAACCACAAGCTTGGTTTCATTGTTGTTGTTTTTTGTGTTTTGTTGGGCTTTGTTTGGCCATTCTAAAAGGGGTTGAACTAAAGTGTGCTGACTGCAGCGTATTTCGGTTGGAGGGGAAGAGAAAGCGTGCAGAAGAATGAAGAGTAGACAAAGCAGATGTCCTCTACTTATTTTGAAATAAATATTAGAATCGGGAGTGCAGATAGAGTCTGCATTATTTATTCGATTTGATTAGATTAGTCCTCTTTCTCCCGTAAAAAAAAAAAAGCGTCCCAACGGGATTCCTAAATCGCCAAAAATGTCCGGCGTTGGCTTTTGCTCTCATTACTTTCCATCACTTTGACATTTCTCCTTATGTCCCGCCTTCTTGCATGCCACCATTGGCCCGCATGTAGACACAACTTAAAGTACAACTTCTACAACTACAACTACGACTACGACTACAACTACAACTACGACTACAACTACGACTACGACTACGACTACGACTACAACTACGACTACGACTACGACTACGACTACAACTACAACTACGACTACGACTACGACTACGACTACGACTACGACTACGACTACGACTACGACTACGACTACGACTACGACTACGACTACGACTACGACTACGACTACGACTACGACTACGACTACGACTACGACTACGACTACAACTACAACTACAACTACAACTACAACTACGACTACGACTACGACTACGACTACGACTACGACTACGACTACAGACTACGACTACAGACTACGACTACACTACGACTACAACTACGACTACAACTAGACTACATCTACGACTACGTAACGACTACAACATAAGCCTGCATGCAAACATGCCTCCCCCCCCCCCCCCCCCCCCCGCCCGCCCCTGTCAGACACACTCCACTATCCTGCCCCCCCCCCCCCCAGGTGTCCTCTGTTTTAAAAAACCCAAAATATGGTCACCCCTAGCTTTATGCGTTTATGCCTCCTGTCGGAATGAGCTGTGAGCACCTATTTTTTTTAGCCCAACTTTACATTCACACGGAGCCACCGGTTGCCCTTTGGGGTTGAAAGTCATCCAGTCCCCATGAGGCTCGGTGACTGTGAGCGCCCGGGTGAGCCTCTCCCTGGCGGGGCTTTTGTGTCCACAGCAGCCGCCAGCCTACAGCGTTACCACACAGACTCACAGCTTTGTGTTGTGATGAATAATTATGATTCTGCTAACCTTGTCTTTGGCGTTCCTACTCTCCCCTGCACTCTGTCTGGTGGTGGTTGGTTTTTTTTTAGAAACTTGCAGGTCGTGCCGTACTAGAATTACTCAGGCTTTCTTTTCACACTTTTGATAAAAGGATCTGATCAATGACTAAATATGAAAGTATTTCATCATTTGCGAGTGTGTGTGTGTGTGTCTTTGTGCTCCAACAACATCACTTTGAGACTTTGTTTTTTTTGCACCACCTACTTCAAGTAGACCTTATAGTGCTTATTACCACTCCATTTGGGTTGGTTTTTGGCCTCGGAAAGCTGTTTCCCTTGGGGATCAAGTTCAGTGGGCTTATATGGACCTGCCCTCGAGTACACTCACAGAGGAAGAAGTTGCCATTTCCACCCCCCCCCCCACACACACACACACACACGTAACCATTGTTCAACGAGCTGCGTTTGGCAGAACATCGAGTGGAGCTTGGTTGAACGCTGCACTGTACTGCTCAATGTGATCATTTGGCGACCGGGGTTTGGGTGATCCGCTTCTCTTCGGCGATGTAATGCTATCGCTGTCAAAAGCAGCCCGAGACAGATTTCACATTTCAGGGAGGTCTGAAGGAGGTCTATTTGTGGCGCGGAAAGAAGAGGTGCGGGGAACAAGCGGAAGGCTGAGCGGAGATACATAGTCGATGCTGAAACGGCAGAAATCCTTATCCGCTGCGGAAACCCTGCCTCTCGTGTTAAGCTAAATGACACCCATTTCCAGCTCCATCCTGAAGCTAAGCGACACGAGAACAGATCAAGCGAGTCAAATTGGGAGAGCCAAGCGCTACAAGCGCTGTACTGTGCGTCTCACACCTGTGGGCACCTTCCCCGCTTATAATATAAAACACCCCGATAGAAACGGGCAAACGATTCAGGTCAGAGCGACGCCGCCTCTCCCCTGTGTGTTGAGGGGGGAAGGGGCTTAGCTTAGTGTGGGCGTGGCTTAGCTTAGTGTGGGCGGGGCTTAGCTTAGTGTGGGCGTGGCTTACCTGCAGGCCAAGGGGTTTCCACCGCACGTTCCGGAGCAGGGCCGGCGTGGAGCTCAGGGTGTTCTGGGGCCGCTTCTTTAGGGTGAGGATGACTCCACACGGGTCCTCTCTCAGAGCGTTCACAAGGTTCTTCAGCTGCCAGCCCACCTGGAGAACACACACGCACACGCACACGCGCACACGCACACGCACACGCACGCACACACACACACACACACACGCACACGCACACGCACGCACACGCACACGTGCACACACACACACACGCACACCACACGCACGCACACGTGCACACACACACACACACACACACACACACACACACACACACACACACACACACACACACACACACACACACACATATACACACATATTAGAACATTGGATTTCCATTGAAAGCACCATATACAGATCTCACAGCTGGAAGTCAAGTATGTAGTCATTTAGTGGAGAAGCTTTTATCCAAAGCGACTAGGAGTGCATTTTAGATACATGCCAATAAGGTATACAGGGGTTAGGCTCCTTGCCCAAGGTCGGCTACAGGTAGACTGCGGACTGAAACTCCATAGACCATAGACTAGCACTAGACTATCCTGTCCCGGTTCATAGCAGCATTTCTCATCTTTCCAGATCTTGAATCTTGAAACACACACTCACACACACACTCACACACACTCAAAGCACAAAACGCAATCTCACACAAGCCACGTCCTTACACACCCTGTTCACGCCTGGCACTGAAATGCACCATGGGATGGGCAATCCTATCACAAGCTACAATCAAGAGGAATTCTGAATCAGATGACCAAAACCGTATTGCCAGTGTAGCGTGACCGCGTTATGGATATGCATCTCCATCACACTGAAGCGTTACCAAGGGGATCGGCTGCACCGTTACGTCGTCATGGCAGCCACTTGCCTCTCATCAGCCCGCCGGACAACAAACACCTGTGCTTCCATCGGACACGAAGCAAGCAGCCACATGAAAAGCGAGTCAAATTCTCGACTCGGAGCGGACAGCATCAAAGTGTTTTGAATTAGTACAGCTGAATACAGTGGGGTTTTTTTTGGGACCAGTATAAATTGTCACTACAAAGAGGTGGTTAGATGCGTGGTAATACATGTTAGTGGTGAGGTAATGCATGGTAATGATTGTTGGTGGTGAGACAGTAGCACACTACCATGCACCTCACCACTAACATGTATTACCATGTGTGTGATTAGTGATGAAGTTATGCATGGTAATCCATGTTATTGGTGAGATGCATGGTAGTGCATATTAGTGGTGATGTGCATGGTAATGCATGTTAATGATGAGACACATGGTAATGCATGTTAATGATGAGACACATGGTAATGCATGTTAATGATGAGACACATGGTAATGCATGTTAATGATGAGACACATGGTAATGCATGTTAATGATGAGACACATGGTAATGCATGTTAATGATGAGACACATGGTAATGCATGTTAATGATGACACATGGTAATGCATGTTAGTGATGAGACACATGGTAATGCATGTTAGTGACGAGGTAATGCATGGTAGTGCATGTTAGTGATGGGATAATGCATGGTAGTGCTTGTGAGTGGTGACATGCATGGTAGTGCATATAAGTGTGTGGTGAGATACACGGTGGTACATGTGAGTGGTGCGGTGCTTGGTGAGAAATGATACGATCAAAAATAGCGTACATATTATTTTACCTTCCTGTACTTATATATGTGTCATTTGTCTTTAAATACTTC
>CM051001.1:20217060-20219560 GCA_027704905.1 Muraenolepis orangiensis
AGAGCGTTGTTTGGGCTAAATAGCACATATATAGCTGATGTTGTGGGGGAGCTATCCTTAGCCAGTTAGCGAGCAGCGAGCTGGATGGTGACTCACCACTGTCTGGTGGTTCACCTGGATGACCTCATCCCCCGCGTGAATCTTCTTACACAGGTCTGCAGGGGACTGCAGGGAGACGGGGGGGAAAAGGAGAGATTATATATATATATATACATATTTATTTTATTTTAATTTTATTTTAAACAAACACGCATATAGATAAAGCTATAGACACTCTTGGAGTGTATGAATGATCTCTCTCTCTCTCTCTTGTTTGCCTGCTCTGTCTGATGTTTTCTCATATTTGATGTATTTTAGCATTTCTGTACATTTTGTATCGATTTGTAATTTGTAAATTTCACATCTTCGGAGCCGCTGTTAACATTTCACTATGCATTTTACACTTTTCCTTATACATGTGACGAATAAGCCACATCTGAATCAGTTTGTCTGCCGCTGTCACACCTGAATCTCCTCCCGCCCCCCCCTCCCCCTCGGGGAAAGGAATAAAGTAATTGTATCTTATCTTCTCTTTAGTTACACCATTTGAACAGTCGTGAGCGGTTAAAGGGTTACAACTCAGGCTTCGGCAGGGCAGCGGTGATGATGGAGGATAGACGGCGGTCAGTGTTGACTTGGTACGTACGTTCTCTGTAGTTCCGGTGATGACGTGCAGTCCATCGTACGTTGATTTGATGTACATCCCCTAATGCGCACACACGCGCGCACACACACACACACACACACACACACAGACACACACACGCACAGACACACACGCACACACACACACACACACATGCATTGAATTCAATGCGTGTCACATAAAACAGAACATACGTGTTTGTAAGTGTGTACAGTATGCATGTCTGCATACATACTGTGCGTGTGTGTACTTGATGTGTCATGTGCGTGCATATGTGCACGTGTGGTGTGTGGTGTGTGTGTGTGTGGTGTGGTGTGTGTGTGTGTGGTGTGCGTATGCTCATTACCAGTCCTTCGCTGGGCATGATGCTGGTCAGGTGGACGACCTCCAGGTGCGCCGACTGGGACACCAGAGAGTCGGACGACAAGGAGATGATGTGGTCGCAGATACCGGCCAGGGTCTTACACTGCACACAAGGGGGGGGGGACGGACAGACAGGAAGTCAGGGCTCAAGAAGAGAGAGAGAGAGAGAGAGAGAGAGAGAGAGAGAGAGAGAGAGAGGGGAGGAGAGGAGAGAGAGGGAGGGGGGGGGGGGGGGGGGGAGGGGGTTTGTTGGGTGTCTGACCCCAATGCCGAAAGGGATTCAGCCGTTTACCCCCCCCCCCCGCCCCCCCTCAATGTCCTCCTCAATGTCCACCATGTTACCCCCTAAACCTCCGCCTCTGTGAAAAGTCGCTCTCCGGGGAGGGAAAACCGCTTTGTTGTTATAAGCGTTATCTATTTGGTTTCAGCGTGCGCTGACTTTCTTCTTCTTTCATAGCATCTGCTAAATGCTGCTAAATCTGCGATAACTCAATAAGCAAACACAGAGAGATATGAATCCTCAAGGTGACCCTTGTTGGAGGGGGAGGGAAAGGAGGGGGGGGGGGGGCAAAGCAGGGGGTGGGGGAAGCAGACGTGGTATTTATCAGATGGTTTAGCCTCTCCCATCACTCAATCCCATCACTCGCGTAAAACTGAGTCCGCGTGTGGATCCCGTAGCTCGAAGACGCGGCCGATATCAGGCCTGGGATGCTAACGCTCTGATGCTATGCTATGCTCCCGCTACGCCCTCAAGTGCTACGCTACGTCACAGTGACACCGCGATGACACTCGCTGGGGTTTTGTGGTAACAATTTTTTCTCTCTCTCTTACCTTTACCGAAACAAAGTGAACACACTGTTGAATGAACACATTACTTATGATGTGATGATGTGATGATGTGATGTTGTGATCTTGTGATCATGGGATGTTTAATATCGTGTTGACCTTGGCTTTATTTGCACATGAACTCATTAACCTTACATATGACATTTCAGACGCATACAGTTTATGCTATCCGTGACGGGGAGATTAAAAGGGATATTAGACTTTGCATTGGTGGCCATATTGCCAGATTATAGATATTATTTATCATATGCAAAGAAAGGATTGTATTTACTATTCCTGGCTCACCACACACACACAACACACAACCATGTATGCACACACACACACACACACACACACACACACACACACACACACAAAAGCAAACACATAAACACACACATAAACACACACACACACGCATATACGTACATACATGTGTACATACAGTACATACACGCAATACGTTCTCATTCTCACACATTCATGTGAGCAATGTTACGTTTGCGTCAGTTTTTTTCATTGATGCGTTCATGTTACACGCAGAGTACATGTATTTCCTGTTCAGGATTATATTATGATTATTATAATGATAATAATATTATCATAATCGGTAATCACGAGATG
>CM051001.1:20229560-20232060 GCA_027704905.1 Muraenolepis orangiensis
AAAAAGTAAGCCTGTAAGTAGGGGAGACGTGCTTTTAGGGTATGGTGTCCTGACGCTACAGACACTCCTCTTTGGACATGTTTACGTCTTTGGTACCCGCCCCCCCAAAAAAAAACGGTGCTGTAATTGGTTTTTCATTACTGGTTTTTCTGTCGGCTCCCAAAGGGCTCCGGGGGGGTGGGTGGGGGGTGTCCCCCCCCTTCTCCTCCTCCTCACACCTCAGAAACCCAACGGCGGTGTCCAGCGTCCCCCAGGCCCCCCCCAAAAAAGACGACGTCCGTGCGTCTTTAAACAGGACGGGAGACACGTGTTGATCAATGTGCAAAGACGCCGATATCCACATTCACGCTTCATGTCCTTCATGTCCACGTGAAGAAGGAAAAGCCCCCTGAGTCCATGGGGTGTGACGTACGACGATTGATTCCTCCTCATTCCTAACAACTAAAGGACACACAGTTTGTCACGTGGGGGGTGTGGCAGAATGGGACCGCGTTGAGAGATGGAGAGGTTGAGGTATTTTATAGTCTACGGCGGGGGGGGGGGCTGTTAGCTCTCCCGAGGAGAGCCTTCTTGTATGACGTGTTTGTGACATGTGTGTCCATCGTGATTTGACGTGTGGTTTCTCTCCCCCCTCCTCCCCCCGTGACGCTGGTTGTTAGTGGGGTTTGGAGGGGGGGGGGGGGGGGGGAAGAAAAGAGGGAGGGTTTGATTCTCGGAGATATGATTGGATAAAGGAAAGGAAAGGTAGACAGCTCGTGTAGCTTTGTAGCATTGCTAGCCGGCTGTGTGGGGAGGGGGAGCGCGTCATGCTATCAGTGACGCTACAACTGTCAACAAGGACTTGGGGAATGACGGCGAGAAACACCTTTTCCGTTGTAGAGGTTGTGTTGATTCAATTTGTATGTAGAATGATGATAATAATAAATAATAATAATAATAATAATAATAAATGCCATTTGGTGGACACTTTCTTCCAAAGCATTATTGAGTTCCTTTAGCTTGTAGGCATTCTTAATTTGTGGACATTTTTAATTGTTTTATATTAGTATTGTACAACTGAGGGATTAGTCAGATTAAATAATAGTTATAATACCATTTTAAGTAATATGAAAATGAGGTCATCCTGTTTCATCCAACAAAAAAGATTGTGAGTTGATGGTAGATCTTATTCAAATGTGTTACCAAATGAGAGGGAATTTCAACTATAAAAAGATATATACTGTGTATATATATATATATATATATTTCTTTCTGGTTCAATAAACAGCGGCACAATAAATAATCTCAATCATTTTTAAACTGTCCATGCGGTTTAAGTGTAAAGTTTAAGGCGACACAGACAATAAGAGGTGAAGTACTGACTGATTCTGATATTTTTTTCATCCCTAAAGCCTCAAAAACTAAACCAAACTGCGCCATCTTTCCTTGATACCAGTGTGTGTGTGTGTGTGTATGTGTGTGAGAGAGAGAGAGAGAGAGAGGACTACAGTGGGACACTTGCATCCCATCCTGGAACATTTGAATGAGAAGGAGGGATGATTACACACACACACACACACACACACACACACACACACACACACACACACACACACACACACACACACACTACTAACTAATCCAGCCATGTGTGCCTGGGAGATAAGGTGGTGAATCCTGCATATTCTCCCTTTTTCCCACCTCTCTCTCCCTCTATCCCCTCTCCTTACTCTATCTTTCCCCTGTCCTCACTCTCTCACCTCTCTCTCACTCTCTCTCACCCCTCTCTCACTCTCTCTCACCTCTCTCTCACCCCCCTCTCTCTCTCTCACCTCTAGCTCTCTCTCTCACCTTTCTCTCTCTCTCTCTCTCTCTCTCTCTCTCTCTCTCTCTCTCTCTCTCCTCTCTCTCTCTCTCTCTCTCTCTCTCTCTCTGGTGTACCCTCCCCCTCTTTTTAAGCACAGCACCAAATTGTCCCCTAATTCCCTAACGCTGAGTGGACACCCGGTAAAGTGTACAGCCAGCGCTGGTCCAGGCGATGCAGGCCACAGAGCGGCGAAGCGTATACTTACAGCGTCGTGCGATCAATAAACCACCACCACATAACCACCCCCCCCCCCACCACACACACTACCACAGTACCACCAGCTATTAGTCATGGCCTCTTCCTGCTGTGCTGGGTTAGTGGCGCCGCAGCTAAGTGAGTTAGCACGGCCCCTGAAGGACTTGAGGGCGAAACCCTCAGAGTATATCCAAGTGCATACACACACACACACACACACACACACACACACACACACACACACACACACACACACACACACACACACACACACACACTCACACACATATATACACACATATACACACACATTGCAAACAACAAATGTAACCTTTCAATATATTAATAATATGCACATTCATACACATTCAGTTCAGAAGATTTTCCCTTCATACATGCATATAAAATTAATGTACAGCACCCATATACATATATATATATGTATATATATATGTATAT
>CM051001.1:20237060-20252060 GCA_027704905.1 Muraenolepis orangiensis
TTGTCACTGTAACACATTGTAACATATTGTCACTCTTACATACTGTAACATATTGTCACTGTAACATATTGTAACATATTGTCACTGTAACGTATTATAACATATTGTCACAGTAACATATTGTAACATATTGTCACCATAACATACTGTAACACATTGTAACATATTGTCACTGTAACGTATTGTAACATATTGTCACTGTAACATATTGTAACATATTGTCACTGTAACACATTGTAACATATTGTCACTGTAACACATTGTAACATATTGTCACTCTTACATACTGTAACATATTGTCACTGTAACATATTGTAACATATTGTCACAGTAACATATTGTAACATAGTGTCACTCTTACATACTGTAACATTTTGTCACTGTTCGTACCGTCACATATAGTCTACTGTAACATATTGTAACATATATTCTCACTGTAACATATTGTAACATTTTGTCACCGTAACATACTGTAACATATTGTCACTGTAACATATTGTTACATATTGTCACTGTAACATACTGAAACATATTGTCACTGTAACATATTGTAACATGTTGTTGCTGTAACATATTGTAGCATATTGTCACTGTAACATATTGTAACATGTTGTCGCTGTAACATATTGTAAAATATTGTCACTGTAACATATTGTGTGTCATCCCGCGTTTCATATAGTGCTTGGCCTTCCGTAGCGGCAGTCTGTTGTGCTGTGACCCTAGTGGGCACCCGTAGGGCTGTACCTGGGAATGTGGAATTAAACAAGATGGCTCCCGGCCAAGACGTGTGTCCCGTTTGCAGTGTCTTACTGTCCCCTTGTTCTTCTGTCCTCCAGCTATCTGTGAATAGTTTGACTCTCTCTGTCGTTGGCTCTGGACACCATCAGTGCATGTAGGGTAATGTAATGCAAAACGGTGTCATTTCATCTACTGCATTCCATACAATGTACTGCAAGGTAATAGTAATTTAATGCAGTGTCGAAACAATACATATGGTTTATTTATGCTCTCCTCCGCCATCTTTCTGTTACGTAAGGAGGTGATGAATAAAGAATCAAAGAGGTTTAGGCTGACTGGGGCTCGACCAGTTCCTCAGGGAAAGACTCACTATAGCCATGGCCTAGTTCTCCCCCACACACACACATACACACACACATACACACACACACACACACACACATGCTTGAACACACACGCGCACACACACATGCTTGCACACACACACAAACAAACACACACACACACACACACACACACACACACACAAACACACACACACATGCACACATTCACGCATGCAGGCACACACACAGACAAACATACACAAACTCTCTCCTTCTCTCTCTCTCTCTCTCTCTCTCTCTGACAAGATGGGGTATAGGGGCAATAGGAATAAAGATTCCATTTGTGTCGGTTTAACGACCAGCGATCCTCGTTTCATGTGTGCATCGGCTCAATGGAAAGACCCATACATACAGACCCATACAGACCACCTATCGGACCTGTGGTATACAAGCTCATGCCGGCTCTTGATTTGGTAATTGACTCATTTTGGAGGCCCGTCGGGTCTGGGTTAGCAGGATCTGCTTAACACAGGAGATTGAAAACTTTAATGATAATTTATGACGATGGCTATTTTTAGTTGAACAGGTCCCTGAAAAAGATTGACGCCAAACAAAGCTTATCTATCAATTCTGGATGTCAGAACCGTGTCACCACTGAGCTGCGAGACAGTTAGCTGGTTCAACACCGCTAGCAACACAACTACCGAGTTGGGTTGCTCATTAATTACCAACTATTACTGCAACAGACACACATTGTGGTGCTGGAAGTTAAAGAGCCGTCACATAGTGTCACTGTAACATTCTGTAACATAGTGTCACTGTAACATACCGTCACATATTGTCACTGTAACATATTGTTACATATTGTCACTGTAACATACTGTAACATATGGTCACTGTAACATACTGTAACATATTGTAACATATTGTAACATATTGTCACTGTTACATACCGTCACATATTTTCTTCTGTAACATAACTCATTATTTACCAACTATTACTGCAACAGACACACATTGTGGTGCTGGAAGTTAAAGAGCCCCTAATGTTAGCATCCGGCATGGTGGGTTTGGTTCGTCATGACAAGCCCTTTCTAAAAATGTATCCGCTTGTAACGTCATTGATGGATGGATTATCGCCGGCCCAGCAGTTGGTCCAGTCCATCATCTCCAAGGTGACTTGGGAGTTGTGACGTCACGAGCGGACGGATTTTCTAAATGGCTTTTTTGGCGACTCATCATCAGTGTCACACCTGGTGCAGCTGTGCTTTGCATCCCCCAAAAAAAAACCAGCCCCAGTGGCCTCCACGCCACAAAGTGCTCCAGCGTTCAATACTAAGGCTAACGGATGTAAGGAGAAAGGACTCAACTCCGGCCGACAGTATGTCTATTGTCTAGTGCCGTGTGTTGCGCCGCGTTTATGGATTTCAGAAGACATTATGATCATCTGTGAATTCTCGTCTCGTCACCAGACAGGAGATTAGCCATTTCTTTCCACTCTCAATTGTTTCCAGACTGCTGGGAGGACAGCCTCTCTTAATGGAGTCTGACACCCGGGATGAAGTGTACTATGTGGCCCATTGAAAGAATTCTTTGAATTGATGAATGATGAACCGTACAATTACATCTTAAAGTGGCTGGTTCCTGACATTCATTAGCGCTCTTGATTCAGATGTACTCATGCATTTCCAGTGGGATATATTTGTCCTACTATTCGCACAGGGAAAATCTTAGATAGCACAAGTCCACTTACAGTTTATCGTAGCAAGGGCAGAAATGCAGAAACGTTTAAAAGTTTAAAATAACAAAACAAAAAAGGGTTTGGGTTTATTAGTCCAAGCGTGTGTGTCCCAGATGTCTGATACTGGGTTAAGATTTGGTGGTAAATGGGCTGCATTTATATAGCGCATTTCAAACCAGTGGGTCCACTCAGAGCACTTTACGTCACTTTAAGTCAAGCCTCACCCTCACCCTCACCCATTCATACACGACGGCGGAGTCAGCCATGCAAGGTGACTGCCAGCACGTCGGGAGCAGTTAGGGTTAGGGTTCCTTTCTCAGGGACACCTCGACACTTGTCTAGGAGGAGCCGGGGGAATCCCGCCAGCGACCTTAGCGATCGTTGTCAAACGACCGCTCTACCTCCTGAGCTATACTGCCGCCCCCAATAGGATTCAGGGTGAATGAATCTCTATCAGCGTTGTAAACCATGCTGCCTGCTGGTACAGAAGAGACTTGGATACTCACAGGATTGACCCTGGCTTTAGCGGTTGCCACCCTTTGCTTCCAGAGATCACTGAAGGGGTTACCCATGGTGAAGGCTAACCACACCGTCGCTTGTTAATCCTGTTTTTGGCGTGGGCCAACCTGGACACTGCCTTCGCACACCACAGGGTCTTTGTAGACCGTGGTCTGGTAGGACATTTGACGAAGCCTGTGGTGCCATATTTCAGTGTCTCTCTCTGGAAGCTCTTCCCTTTAATGTAGAGGGGCCTTGATTTGGTGTGTCCATTTTAGGTTTGCTTGAATTCCCCGGGAACGCAGCGGGACTCCACCGTCTTGTAAGAGTTACTGAGCCATGGCGAATGACTTCCTCCATATCACCAGCTTCTTCTGAATTTCTATATTTTTTCGCACTTGATCATATTCAAAGTGGAGGATTCATGGTTGGGAACTTCTAGGGCTGGTAAGATCCAATAAGTGATCACAATATGTTTATGACGTCAATATGAATTGCTATTAGTAATTGCTTTTCGATTTATTTTGCAGGTGCTTTCATCCAAAGAGACTTGCCGTGAATGTTTTGGTCGACTCTGGGTTTGAACCCATAACCCATTTTGGCTGGGAAGAAACGTCCTAACAACTGACTGGACTATCATTGTCACGGTTACGGTGGGTGACAGGGGGCGTGGCCAAGGCGCGGGCTGTGGGTGCGCCACCAAAGCCCGCGCCTTGGCCACGCCCCCTGTCACCCACCGTAACCGTGACTGTCATTATCCATTCATTTATTATACTGGACACAGCCATAGACACAAATGATGATGCCTGTGCATTCTCACACGCACGTGCTCACACACATGCCCTTACACGCACGTGCTTACACACATGCCCTCACACGCACGTGCTCACACACATGCCCTCACACGCACGTGCGCGATCATACGATCATACGATCACGTGAGCGGCGATCACAGCTGGTAGCCGACCGGCTGCGTCAGAGCGCTAACCCTGGAGGACAAACAGCTGATCTGGGTTCATCTGCTTGCTGGAAATAAGTCAGGGTTATTCCACACAACCTTCCCCGAGAAACAGTTTGGCGAATGTGTACAGCCCTTAATCACGTTTAACAGTCTCAGATGGCCAGTGGAACACCCACCCCGGATAACACCCCTTAACCCAAAAGCCTTGGAAGGAGTGAAGGGGAGAATGAGTGGGGAAGGTTCCAACCTAGAGATGGAGCTCATGGGAGTACTAAGGAAGACTAATGTCAGAGAAAAGTAAATGTGAATAAGAATTTAAAAAGCGTCAGGAGTGAATTTGCAATCATACGATCATACGATTTGACAAATTAGAAAAGAGCAGCAAAAAGGAGTGATTGTACCCAAAGCTAAAATAAAACATTTAAAAATCAGCGCTCTGTCAAGATCGGGGAAATTAATGACAGATTAATAACGAATCCATTATGAGATTAGACGTTTTTGGCACACCACAATGAACAGCCATTGAGAATCATAAAGGCTGGGCATTGGGTGGTTAGAATTTGGTGTGGTTGCAGATGATTGAGTCTGTAGGTAGGGGTGGCAGTATTTAAAACTTATAAGAAGAATTAGAAATTCCCTCCTTTCCCATATTGAACATGTTCTCTGTCACAGGCTTAACGGATGCCCTATTCAACAGAAGCTGAACCTGCAAATAGACACTTTTAGTCTTCCACAATTTTGTAGAAAAGTCTTTGTACTGACCATGTTCACCTGTTCTAGTCACTTGGTGGCTAGAACTTATGTAGAAGTTATAGACTCTTGGAGTAAAAAAATAAAAATAAAAGATTGTTTGGGTTGTAAAAATATAAGTCCAGTTTTATTGTGTTATGTTGGGACGGTGGCAAATAAAAATGGAAATGTTTTAAACAAAACACAGTAATGAAACCAAGACTCAGGCCTTGCTCAAGCCTCTCTCTCTCTTTAGAGACGAGAGAGAGAGAGAGAGAGAGAGAGAGAGAGAGAGAGAGAGAGAGAGAGAGAGAGAGAGAGAGAGAGAGAGAGAAAGAATGGCTTTAATGGCGGCTCTCTCTCTCTCTCCGCTGAGAGAGAGAGAGAGCCGCCATTAAAGCGGTGATCAATAAAGTGCAAGGCGCCAAGGGGACATCCAATCCTGATGTTGGCACTCGTGCTTCTGTTGACTGGGAGGGTATGAATCAGCAGCTGGCTCTGCCTTCAGGTCAACAAACAAACAACCAAACGGGGGGGCCACTATATATATGCCCACTATAGGACCACCGTGGTCCAGGGGCCCGGCCCGGGGTGTCGAGCAACCACAAGGTTAACAGGCCCCTATGGGCTGTATGACCGAATGGTTCTCGCTGCTTTTGTCACATCCCCGGCACGAGAAAACCAACGTGGCTATAATTACACGCCACGAAGCAGAAGGCCTGATTGCATGCGGGGGGAGAGCCAGGAGAGCCAACCTCTGGCCACCAAAGTGTGTTCTTCTTCTCTCATCAAGTCGTTTACTGCATTCGCCGAGGAAACCGAGGAAAGACACAAGAAAACACAAGCAGAGCTTTAGTAGGGCCACGTAGTGTCATAAAAACAACAACCGAGGTGTGAGGGGGGGAGGGGGGGGCCTCGTAGGAACAAACAAACCAAAAATTGAAGAATGTTGGCCGAATACTACGACTCCCTGCACTAATGAGCGCTCTTCAGAATAGATTTCTTCATATAGTGCCGGAGTTTGTTTTTTTAACACCAGTGGCCGCAGTAATCTCGCAAAGTCCAGCAGCGCAAGCCGGCGGCGGCGCAGCAGCAGTAGGCCAGGGTGGGTTATATGGCGGTATAGCTGTCTGTGGTTTGTTTGTTTGTTTGTGTGTTTGTACAGTTGTTGAAGACACCAACAGTAAAGGTGGTTTTATAGTAGAATGTTCCTGAGACACACTTTAACTGATCACTTTCCTCGGGGGGTTGTGCTCCGCTGTACTGTCTCCCTCACGTGTTACCACCTCGTTACTTGATGATGAATGTGATAATTAATCACAACTACAACCACTCAACGCTCATTCCCCGTGTGTGTATGTGTGTGTGTGTGTGTGTGTATGTGTTTAAGTGTGTGTGTGTGTGTGTGTGTCGAAAAAGCCTTAACGACACCATAACAACATCGATTTACAGATGCTGACCCATGCATGTCACTTTTACAGCTCTATTGATAAGTCCTATGTAAGTACAGTAAGAAAACATTCTCCCCTGCCCAGGCCTCATAAGCCCCTCCCCCATGGAACGGCAAAGGGGGGGGGGGGGGGGGGGGAGGGTCGGTTGCCAGGGCGACCGCAGAAAGAGAAGGCCTCCCTGCAGAAGTGAGAGATCAGCAGTTGCCTCCCCCCTCAGGACCTCAGCACTGATGCTGGGCTAAGGAGCACACACTCTGCTTATAAATACACACACACACACACACACACACACACACACACACAACACACACACGCACACACGCACATGCACAAAAATGTATGCACACACACACACACACACACACAAACACACACACACACACACACACACACACACACACACACACACACACACACACACACACACACACACACACACACACACACACACACACCACACACACACACACACACACACACACACACACACACACACACACACACACACACACACACACACACAGGGCTACAACAGAATATGTCTTGCCCGCCTGCCCCATTAACACCGTCTGAAATCAGACCGACCAAACGCCACTTTGGATTCTCCTTGGGGACGGGCGATGGGGTCAGACAGTGGGTCGGACGAGAGAGTGAACAGCAGGCAGGCAGACAGACAGGCACAGATCCCACCGGCGCCGTGCCCCCTTCATCGTCCTCGGGCTTCCCAGGAGTAAAGTGCCCGGACGAGGTTCAGAGGACGGGGGAAAAAATATACGCGATGGCCTCTAAAAATATTCCTGTGTGTGTGGTGAAATATTCATGACGACGTCACCGCCACCGTGGAATATTCCGATGGTTGGAGAGCGTGGTGGGCGTGGGGTTTTCAGCCGCCCACCACCACCACAAATACCGCCGCTCCGCTAAGCTCCGCTAAGTGTGCCGTCGCGTCCTTATTCTCAAATCCGGCGAGCTGTGCATGTCAAGTGGCAATCTGGAGACGTCGTGCGAGGGGGGGGGGTGGGTGGTGAGGGTGGGGTAGGGGGGGAAGAGAGAGAGAAGGAAAAACAAGCGTCCGTCGAGAGGGTGCACGCCGGGTCCTCTTCTCTCTGACCGGCCCTTCTTCTCTGGCCGGTCCTGGTGGAGTTTTTAACGTGACCGCTGCCTTTATAATATAACTACTACAATAGGATGCTGTTAACCTTGCACACGCACGCACGCGCACATCAGTCGGCTTTATCTACCCTTTTTCTGAAGGATTTACTGCATTCGTGTGCTATGGCCGGGCGATAGATCAAAAAGGGGAACTGTTTTAAGGGGAGGGGTGTGTGTGTGTGTGTGTGTGTGTGTGTGTGTGTGTGTGTGTGTGTGTGTGTGGGGGGGGGGGGGGGTATGGCTTTATGTATTTATGAGGGACATAAATATTTAGCTTTATTATTATTATTTTTTTAATGAACATCCTACGGTTCATTCATTAGCTTCATAAATTAGATTGCATTTAAATGACACTAATATCATCGCAATTACAATATGATTTTAACGATAATATAATCACTCTCTATAATTATTTAACAAAGTATATATATATATATATTACACATACACTTTGAGACAATCAACCTAGTTATTTGTGTTATGTTCCGACCGATATGTTGATCATTAGAAACTGAGCAAAGTCGTGCTCTAGTAGTTGTTGCATTGATTGTGTATTTAGAAAAAAAAACCACAAATGCAATTACATGGCATGGGTCTTGTGTTGTATTCTTCTGCGCAGAGTTTAGAAAACACCATTTGTCACCCCTGCACACCGATGGACTATACCACAACCTATAATCACGGTGGTACGTTTTGATGTCATGTGCAATATTAATACAAACGACCCCCTCCCCCTCCCCCCCCCACCCCCCTAACCCATGAAAATAACACACCTGAAATCAACAAGAATCTATACAGGTACTACACTACAACCTGACTACAACATGTTTCAATATACAATAGAATAGCGCCGAGTGTATAGAATAGCAGCAGTGCTGAATAACTGCAAAGCAGAAGAAGCAGCCCCTCCGACCGCTACAGCACATTACGCTACAGCCTCTGGGATGGATGTACATAGTAATGGTCCTAAAGCTGCACCCCCCCGCCCCCCCACCCACCCATCCCCCACCCCCCTCCCCTGCAACGACAGGTGCAAAATAAAATCTATTAAGTTCACAGTCAAACGGTCACGGACACACGGACAAAGCCAGAGAGAGAGAGAGAGAGAGAGAGGAGAGAGAGAGAGAGAGAGAGAGAGAGAGAGAGAGAGAGAGAGAGAGAGAGAGAGAGAGAGAGAGAGAGAGAGAGACACACACACACACACTGCCTTCTCTGTTTAACCCCAGGCAGCCTTTTCCCTCGGCCGGATAGAGAGGGAGCTTTGATATGATGCCCAACGTATCCCTCATTCTCTCACTTTCTCACTTTCTCTGCCACTTTCTCTCTCTCCCTGCCTCCTCCTTCACTCTCCTCGTCCTCTATCCTTCCTTCGCCATTTCCTCTACTCTCTCTCTCTCTCTCTCTCTCTCTCTCTCTCTCTCTCTCTCTCTCTCTCTCTCTCTCTCTCTCTCTCTCTCTCTCTCTCTCTCTCTCTCTCTCTCACACACTCACCCTATAAACCACCTTCTCTTCTCTTATTTCTTCCCCCTACGGTTCGCTTTGCTTTCACTGAATTTGCTCTGCATTCCCAGAACTCATCATTTTGCACTTGCTGCCCTTCTGCACAAGGCCATGCAAGCGAAATGAGGTCCAAGTCTGTGTGTGTGTGTGTGTGTGTGTTTGTGTGTGTGTGCACACGAGCATGTGTGTGTGTGCGTACGCAGTACGCCATATGTAGCATTTCCGAGTAAGTGCCTGTGTATTTGAGGAATAGGCCACGGAGGCATTTGATTGGGCATCCCTGCATTTCTGCCGCTTCCCCGCCTGATGACATGTGCCGTGATTCCGGCACGATCGGATCTCGTTTCCATGGCTACGATGCCCCACTTTAAGTTGCTGTTCTATAGTGCCAGTGCCGAGGCTTGTATGTGTAGGCCTGCACACATCAGGCACACACACACACATACAAGCTGTATTTGTATTGTGTGTGCGTGGTCTCAGTGCTGTTTGCTCATGTGTTGTGTGGGTTGTGCATGTGTGCATGTGCGTGTGTGTGTGTGTGTGTGTTTGCATGCGTGTGTGTATGCGTGTGTGTGTGTGCGTGTGTGTATGCGTGTGTGTGTGTGTGTGCGTGTGTGTGTGCGTGTGTGTGTGTACGTGTGTGTATAGTTATATCCTTGAGACGGGTTAATTCTGTAATAAAGCCTTGAGCATAAACCAAAGAGAAGCTTCAGGGAGAGCAAGTTAAACTGTATCAATGTTTTATTTGTTAACGTTATGTTGGAAATCATAACATTTGTGTTGTACAAGTCTATTATAACTAGACATGCTATATGCCTTAAGGACATCTGTGCATGTAACATGAATTAGTTGTGAGCCTGATTTCAGGGCAGTTTTTTTAATGTTGTCTATGTCTATATTGTACGAGAAAATAGCAAAGCAAACAAAAGGTATCAAAATAACTTGTGTTGTATTGAAGTCCCTCGTTTCTTATGTTCACATGCATTTGCCATCACCATCACCATCACCATCACCATCACCATCACCATCACCATCACCATCACCATCACCATCATCATCATCATCATCATCACCATCATCATCACCATCATCATCATCATCATCATCACCATCACCATCACCATCATCATCATCATCATCATCATCACCATCACCATCATCATCATCATCATCATCATCATCATCATCATCCACCCTCCTTTTACCAAGCTACTTTAAGAACAAGTTCTTATTTTTCAATAACGGCCTGGCCGGAGGCAAAGGGCCTCTTGTGGCAAGGTGGGGATTGGACTTAAAAAAAGGATTCAAACAGACAGGTTAGACACAGAGAGCCACGATGACACAACACGAGGGAGCAGCAGAAACACTTGTGAACAGTTCATATTGTTCACATGCGCTTGTGAACAGTTCTTTATGTTCACAAGTTGACCGTGGACCGTTTAGGGGGGGGGGGGGGGCCCTGAACCGGTCATCATCATATAGTGTCTGCAATACCCAGAGCAGTGCAGTCTTATTCAACACAGTCGTGGCTTGTCACACTATACATTATGCACAGAACTGTAAACGTCACACATTGCACAGGGATTGCATGCACACACACACACACACACACACGCACACACCCACACACGCACGCACACACACACACACACACGCACGCACACACACACACACACACACACACACACACACACACACACACACACACACACACACACACACACACACACACACACACATGTAGACACATGTAGACACACACACATGTTGGGTAGACACACACATATGTTGGACACACGCAAACACACACATGTGGACGGACACACACACACACACACACACACACACAACACACACACACACACACACACACACACAGGAAGCTCCTTCGGCGTGGGCGTTCACATCACAAACAAACGCTGATGAGTCATCTTTCTATGTGCTTTACCACTGTTCTGTTGCCGGAACGCTCTCTCCCTCTCCCTCTCTCCCTCTCTCTCTCTCTCTCTCTCTCTATCTCTCCCTCTCTCCCTCTCTCCCTCTCTCTCTCTCTCTCTCTCTCTCTCTCTCTCTCTCTCTCTCTCTCTCTCTCTCTCTCTCTCTCTCTCTCTCTCTCTCTATCTCTCCCTCTCCCCTCTCTCTCTATCTCTCTCTCTCTCCCTCTTTCTCTCATCAGAGGCAAATTAAATGCTGTACCGCCCGGATACCTCTGTCACACACCATTTTGATATGATTTTTTTGTTTTTTTATTGGCCACTGTTTTTTCTCTTTCCCGGGACACCAAGCTACTTCTGCCTGTCTGATCATGTCCCATTTGGGGTTCTATTTTGACAGGAGCAGACATGCCAGAACAAGTGTCAAGACAACATCAAACCATTAAATGTTTGCACCTTTCACAACAGAGGCTGATGGCGGTGGGCTTTGGTGTTTGTGCAGCTGAACAATGTCTGGTCTATGGGGGGCGGGGGGGGGGGGGGGCACTCTGACTCCCTGGTCAAACCCAAGGGGGGAAAGGACACAGAAGGGCTGCCCAGAGGACACACTGGAGCCACTGGCTGCGGCAAACGGACAGCCACCTTCCAGAAACTTCAGCCCTTTCCCCGACCGCAGCCATGGTCGTTTGGTCGTCGGAGGACTGGGGGAGGGGGGGGGTGGGGGGCAGCGCAGCAACCCCCAAGGGCAACCCCCAAGGGCAGCTAGCAGCCCCTGGAACCAGCCCGCAACTGCTCCAGTCCCTTTCGAGGAGCTAACACCACCGCCCAGCTGTTGGCTGACCACACTCACTGGGGAGGTGTGGGGACAAGCAAGGGGGGTTGTTAATTTGGTGTTGCACATAGGTATATAGGTATGGGGAGTGTGTGTGCTTGATGTGGTCTGGTTGAAGCAGCCTCATCTGACCTAAGTCAGACTGATTCGGCTCTGAGTCTGCACTGATGGAGGCAACACGACAGGCAAAACCAGCCATCACCAATACACACACTGGGAAGAAGAGCTGGGACAGTCAGTTTGTCAGTGTTCACCACCTGCTCGGCGTGTAACATCTTGCCAACTCTCCGATAAATCGGTTTCAACGGCATCTTTCTTATGTCCTGTGTGTTGGAAGGAACCCAGAAAAGCCACCTCGGTTCACGGGGGGTGAAAGCCACTGAGGTGGTGAACTTGCTGCAGACTATATTCCCAGCGTAGGCATATCTGCAGAAAAAGTCTCCGCAAAGGTATCCCGTCTCCTGCAGGATATTAAGGTTTAGTGTGCCTGAGAGAAATGTTCATTTAAAGCTGAGGGTTGACACCACAGCTTTTTATGTATGCTCATCTGGTTTTAAATGTGAGCCATGCCAGAGGCCGCTTTCCATGGCCCCGTTGTGCGACAATAATATATATATTTTTTGGTTTATATGAAAATCGACTCTGGGGATTGGAGGATGATTCTAGTGGTGACTGACACGCGCCGTACCTCCATAAAAGCAGGGGCCCTCGTCCTCATTGTGCTGGGGGTGGGGGGGTGGGGTGTGAGGTAGGGCTTAGGTGGGTTTCAGGAGTCCTGAAGGGGCGGCCAATGCATGTTGTGGTTTAACAAGCGTGTCAGAAGATGGTGGCCTTTTGCCTGCTCTGTGAAAAACATCAGAGCTTATGTGAACACACGGCTCCCACTGAGGCCCTTGGCAAGAAACCACAGGGAAGGTGTGTGTGTGTGCGGGTGTGTGTGTGCGTGCGTGTGTGCGCGTGTGTGTTTGTGTGTGTGTGTGTGCGTGCGTGCGTGTGTGTATGTGTATGCGTGTGTGTGTGTGCGCGTGTGTGTGTGCGTGCGTGTGTGTGCGTGCGTATGTGTGCGTGTGCGTGCGTGTTTGTACATGTGTGTGTGCATGTGTGTGTGTGTGTGTGTGTGTGTGTGTGAGTGTGTGCATGTGTGAGTTTACAGATTAAGCTAATTCATAAATTCATGAAACAATTGCGAGCTTCCAATCAATCCCAAAAGGATTCGGGCAAGTTACAAACAATATTCATCCAAGAAGTGGTCATTATACGAGTGTTTCTATAAGGAACCACTTAATTAGCATATGTGCAATGACCTGGCCTTAAGAAAAACAATAGCCAGTCCAAACCGGAGGGAACCTCCATTGTTGGGTATATGAAGTGTTCCCTGCCTTCCGACACAATTTCCTTGAAGCCTAGGAGGGTGAGAAAGGAGAGGGGTGTGGGTGGGTGAGAGAAGCGGATATCCCTGTTCAGTATTCAACACACGGTGTGTCTTTAATATCAGATGTCACGACTCGCCAGGTTTCATAACTCTCTCTCTCTCTCTCTCTCTCTACACTCCCTTTGATTCCCAGCCCCGTGCGATCATGTTTCATGTTTGTTTTTTTGAAAGCAAATACCTCATGGTTTGCATGTGGATTGGTTTGTTTGTTTGTTTGTTTGTTTGTTTGTTTGTTGGTTTGTTGTCATGTTATCTCATCGTGTATATCATAGATAGACGTCCGACGTTTTCATGTTCAAATCTGTCATCAAATCAGAAGACATGAACAAACACATGTTTTTTTGCACAATTCAACACATGCACAATTCAACACGCACATCATCCGTCGGTCACTTTATTGCTCTTTTAATTGTCATTTGTATTGTGTATCGTGCTTTTCATAGTATTGTGTTTTAGAACGTCATACTGCGGGAGAGAATGGGGAGTAAGCGTTCCATTGTACAAATACAAATCTTGAATCTTGAATCTTGAATCATGTCATAATGTGTATCTTTGATAGCACCCTAGCAAGTCTATGTTGTGAAATAATACAATTCCAATGGTATAGCCTCTGGCCAGGGTCCCTCACACTCACATTGCGATAGCTATAACGTCGTCGTATAGTGAACATGTCATGCAATCGGAGGACACTCCTTGGGCCGCTTTGCCTGTGGCTCATTTGTAAGTCCGGGCTCGTCATCATCGTCAACCAGACGAGGCACAACGCATCCCAATAGTATTCTGGTGATTTTACCTGAGTACACCGTGCACCATGCATGGGCCTGAATTAGGTCCTCCTATACCAGGAGGAACCCACCACGCAAGCTAAGCAATATGAGAATGCGGGACCCCCGCCCCCCCTCACACCACCCCCCCCCCCCCTCACACACATCCCCCCTCCCTCCCTCCCTCCCTCCTCGCCTTCCCTTCCCTTCCCTTCCCCATGAGAAACACCTCCCCGGACCTAGCATACAGTTTCCCCCCTCACAACTCGCCTGAGTGTGTAAAGTGGAACAGCTTTCCCCGACCACCCCCGCCTATACGATGGGGTGATTACTCATCATTCATACTGTCTGTTCGTTTGAGGGGGACGGGACGGCGGAGGAGGAGGAGGTGGGAGGACCAGTGCAGCACAAGTCCTCCCCCCCCCCTCTCCCCCCCTAAGATACGGCAGGCTGCCCTGCATGGCGCTGTCCGTGGTGCTAGATATGGGGAGGCCAGCGGGTGGGGGGTGCAGCTAACTACATTAGCGCGCGCGCGAACGCACACACGCACACACACGCACACACAAGCTCATAGGCCTACACACTCACGCAGACACGTCCCACACACACACCCCACCCCCCTCCCACACGCACACACACATTTGGCCCCACACACACACACACACACACACACACACACACACACACACACACACACACACACACACACACACACACACACGGTCAACGCTGCGGGTCCTATGTTATACCGTTATGATTGACAGCGAGCGGTGTCTAAAACAGTAAGAGCAAGAGCCAGGATCCATATTCTCAGATTCATTGATGAGAACCAATCCATAGGCAGGCTGCTGCTGGTCCTGATGCTGCTGACTCCATCAGCAGCATCAGGACCAGCAGCGGCAGCATCAGCATCATATAGGCTCGGCGAAGGGGTGCGATCAT